>CM062295.1:284348737-284879028 GCA_031216915.1 Pictodentalium vernedei
TGAATAGGAAATGACACATGCAAAATAATTTCCCGAAACTTTCTACTTTAAAAACATACCTTATAACACATCATTGCAAAGCACACAATGAGCAGATTTGGCTGATACTGCAGCTACCTAATAAAGTAATCATCTTAACATCATGTAATCTTTAAACACAAAACCATTTACCATACCATTAATATAAATTGGCCTCTTACAGGGTAACTGGCAGGGTGCTATATTAACTGGGCTCAGCGTTGCTTAACTTCGGTGATCTAACGAGAACACTCAACCAGTTTATAGCACATGGTTTAAATTTAGAGTAAAACCCTATTAACCCCCTTAATACTGATGTTAATTCCTAAGGGCCTGGACAAGGATCTTCAATTCCCACTATTCCAGTCTCATATATACTGGCTTTGTGTATATACTGGCTTTGCGGTGATTTCTAGTTAAGTCTTGGCTGCCTGTTAAGGCAGCCAAGACTTGACTAGAGACCACTACATAGGTAATTGGTTTATTGTCAACAGGACCTACTAATGATGGCATGTTAAGGGCACCTGTTCTTTGGTCAGAAAAGTCAGAAATAGGCCTTTAAGGGTTAAAATATCAAAATTTCAACCTGCAATTTTTCAGATAATGTAACAAGGAATTTAACTCCTTGTCTTCTGCTGGCAGATATTCCGAGTCAAATACACAAAATCTCATGCCACTGAAATAAATATAATTTGGGCACATTTAATCAGCTTTCCCCTCCTGTAAATTGAATAGGCTCTTTGACAAATGTTTTCTGAAGTTAAATTCTGATGAGTTTTTCATCAGCTCCAGTCTTGGCTGCTTCACAGCAGCCATGACTAGATTTGATGAAAAATATTTTGAAAATATTCAGCAGGTTAATGGGGAGTGTGGTGGCTCAGTAGGTCGAGATTTAGGCTGCAAGCTGAGAGGTCCTTGGTTCTTGTGGCAACTGCTTTGTGTCCTTGGGCAAGGCACTTAATCCCAATTGCCCTTATGGGGCTATGGTGGCGTTGTGTACTTAGGTATCCTGCACGCCAATGGTGCACTTGTCTTCAACTAATGCTAACCCTGCTTGTGTGGAGTTAGTATGTTGGGAAGTTGACGGTTGCTCAGTGGTTCTCTCTGGCTTCCTCCATCCATAACACTGTCTGACTGTTGAAAGTGTCATTAAACCCCAATAAATAAATAAATAAGAGTTAACAAATTCAATCTTGTTTGCCATAGCTCATAGAGCCCTGTCAAACAATACTGAATTGATTGAATTCAGAGTTGCATTATGGAAAAAATGTGCGGCTTGAAATTTTGTTGTTTTTGCACCAGTGTGCAGAGGGTAAATTAAATAAAACAATATTACTGCCCTCAACTGGAATCTCTAACATTTTGACTGCAAAGTTTGCATTATTTTGGACCAGAAAACTTATAAAACAAGTATTTAATCTCTTTTATTATACCCTGCCCCCAATGGGGGTATATAGGATTCACCTTGTCTGTCTGTCTGTCTGTCTGTCCATCCGTCCGTCCACCCGTCCGTCCGTATGTTCATCCGTCCATCCATCCATCCATCTCTCCATCTGTCTGTCCATCCAGAAATTCAATCATGAATAACTTGTAAAGTACTTTGTTGAGTGACTTGATATTTGGTATGCTAGTGTATCCTATTGCATTATACCGATTGTGAAATGCAAGTGTCATGCAATATTTTATTGCCAGAGTCATTGCCCTTTATGGACGTAGAATTTGTCCTCCTTAAAATTAATTCATGAATAACTTGCAGAGTACTCAATGGAATGACTTCATATTTGGTGTGTAAGTCTATCCTATTGATGTCTACCCACAGTATATGTTATGCAGTGTATTATTTTAGGAGTTATTGCTTTTTATGTACTTTGATTTTGTCTGTTCCAAAATTCAATCGTGAATAACTTGTTTAATTGAGGGTACCTTCATGGTGTAATCAACTCCTCCCACAATTTCTAATGTAGAGAGTTGAAACTTTAGGATATGGTTACTCATATCTTGAGGATGCGCAACATATATTAAGTGTGCAGAAATTTTTTTTTTCACAGAATTAAGAGGCGGGGTTCATTTTTGTGTCACCCTACAGTGACACTTAATAGTTCTTATGATATATGCCCCAATGGTCTGTAATCTGTCACAGGTCTGTCATCCTTCGGTGTCACCGAGTAATAAAAGTTTCATTTCTGTAATGCTATCCATGGTATTGCAGGCATGGTATATGCCACCCTCATCTTGGCTCTAGTTTTGTTTGACATAGCTCTGTGAACAAAATCAGTCTAGTTTTGTTAGACATAGCTCTGTAAACAAAATCAATCTAGTTTTGTTAGACATAGCTCTGTGAACAAAATCAGTCCAATCACCTTTGCCTGAGATATGAAAAAAGATATGTCAAACAAATTTTCTAATAGTCTTTCAGGTGATGACCTCTCATCATGAGCTATGTTTGTTGTGTGGCAGAAACCATGGTACCTGGAGAGAATGACCCAGCAATGGTGATTAACTGTCAGAATCTCCAACTTACTAATCCTACACAAAGGAGGGTTAACATCGGTTGAAGGCAAGTGTGCCATCGCCTTGCTTACAGCTTAGTGCACAGTGTTACTGTGCTTCCAGATAGTTCTTCAATCTCATCTCCAATCCTCTAACCAATGAACCACAGCACCCTTTGCTACAATAAAAAAGAAGATATATAGAGAGGGGTATTTAGTCTAAACAATATTTTATTTCAGTTTGAAATAGGTACATTAAATAACAGAAAAAATACATTTTTCGCACAGTGCAAAATACGAAATTGGATTCAGCAGCAAGCATAACGCTTATGTAAGCTGTCTCCGTCAAATATGTTACACATTATGGCGAGAGTTACAAGCACTGTATAAAATCTTTAAAAAATGAAATAAACTTATAAGTTTGTATTCTTTTTCAATTGTTCAGCAAGGAATTGGTGAGGATACAGAGAAGTATGTGCAAGAGTGCACTGGGGTGGGGGAGGGGGTGCAGGTGGAGTTGTAATGGCACAGCTTTTCACTACCAAACTTATGATGCAATACATTTCTCAGAAGTGGCAAGGAGCACAACGCGGCCTGAAGTTATGTGTCCCACTGAAAGTTGTTCATTGAGAACGGTTATTTCACATTTGTCAGAAATTTTGATGGTAAAGATAGAGATTAAAGAGTTGGCATAAGTCTCAAGTTTCATGAAATTCGGGACATTAAGTTCGAAGTTATGTATCTCAAAGGGAGGGGGCACAGTGGCGTTGTGGTAACCGGTTCTCATCAGATCATCAATGTTAAGCAACATCGAGCCCGGTTAATCCTATCCTTGGATGGGTGACCGTCTGAGCGATCAATTCGGACTTCTGCATTGTGTCCTTGGGCAAGGCACTTAACCCTGATTGTCCACATGGGTGCATTATGATGCCGTGCACTAAGGCATACTGCATGTGAATGGTGCGCATGTCTTCAACCAGTCTAACCCTGCCTGTGCAAAGTTACGATGTTGGAGAGCTGGCAGCCACTCATCGTTGCTCTGCGGTTCTCTCCAGGTACTCCGGTTTCCTCCACCTGTAAAACTGTCATGACACCATATGACCCTGCCTGTTAATGTGTCGTTAAACCCTAATAAATAAATAAATCTCAAAGAGAGTGCAGTGGCTTTTTTGTGGTTATGGAATTTGGACTTCAAACTGAAAGGTCCATGGTTCGATCTCCACCATGGGTAACAGTGTTGTGTCCTCGGGCAAGGCACTTAATCCCGATTGCCCACATGGGGCATGGTGGCGCTGTGTAATAAGGCATACTGCATGTCGATGGTGTGCTTGTCTTCAACCACTGGTAAACCTGCTTGTGTGGATTTAGTACATTGGGGAGTCTGACAGTTGCATGCCATTGCTTGGTGGTTCCCCCTCTCCATAAAACTGTCTGACGAGAGGGGAAGTTGGCTGTTGAAAGTGTCATTGAATCCAAATAAATAAATAAAAAATAAATAAATATATATCAAAACACTGCTCTATTTACCCAAGATGATGTGCAGATGAAATGTGCTACAAAATTTGTTGAATACCTAAACATTGCATCCAAGACATTCAGCTTATGACCCTTTCATTTTTCCAATGACAGTGATAATCTATGTTTTGGATGCCAAAATTTGAAAAATAAAATTTGAATGGCAGTTTTTTTGGATAGCTGACAGTATATGGATATTATGTAATGTAAAGGGTTAAAGAATTATGACGTTATTCAATACATTAATGGTTGGTTGCAAAAACATGCTTAGCAACCATGCAACAATTTAAAAAGGATAATTTAAATGGAATTATAGACAGTAATGTCTCCTCAATAACTGAAATGGTTGTAAAAGCTTTTCAAGAATGCTTGCATGCCATGCCAAAGAATTTTTTATATTGTTATTCACTTTAATAGGCCTTTATTGCCTGAGGATATGAAAGCATCTGCCTGACGAGCTGTATTAAAATATCCTCTGGTGCATGTACCACAGTAAAGTCTTCATACAATCTCTGGGTGTACTTCATTAGTTCATTCATATGGATTTGTTTGGCAGAAACTTCCTGGAGTGTGCACAGCGCATAGCTTTTTATCCATCCATCCATCTGTCTGTCTGTCTAGTCAGTCCATCCATCCATCCATCAATCCATCCATCCATCCATCTGACGATCCATCCACCAGTCCTACCTTCCTTTCTTCCTTCAATACCTATGGTATGGGGATAGCCTGGAGGAAAAGCTTGCCACAAAGGTTCTCTCATTTTTCGCTGAGTTAATGCCCTTGTTGACATTGAATATTTATGAGATATTTTGTCCATCGAAACACTTTGTTTCTTAACCCAAATATTGTGAGTCCAATTTAAATTCTGTTTTATATTGTGGTAGACCAGCATGAGGAAAAGGCTATCAATATAGTCTGCAGCAGTAACTGCATTGCACCCTTGGGCAAGACATTTAATCCTGATTGCCCATGTGGGGCACAGTGATGCCATGTACTAAGGTGTACTGCTTTCAACCAATGTTAACACTGTTTATGCAGAGTTATTAAGCTGGAGAGTCTGACAGTTTCTCACACATGCTCATGGTACTCTCTCAGTATATACCAGGTTCCTCCACCTGTAAACTGTCCAATATGATGTAACCCTGGCTGTTGAAAGTGTTTTTAAACTCTAATACACAAACGATAAATGGACACTAATATAGCCTATCAACTTACTGGAGTAATAAAAGATCTGTTAACTAATGCCTGGGGTGGGTATCCTCCAAAGTGAGGAAGATAATTATATACAAGTAACTTAACCCTTTACCCAACTTAACGGCCAAAACCAAAAATCACCAATTAATTTTCATTATTTTTTTATTTTCTGCCTCAAAAACATTGGTTATGATCCCTCGTTCCAATGAGGGGTCATAACCTATGTTTTTGAGACAAAAAATGAAAAACATTAGTTATTCTAGAATTTTATTTGCAAGTGTCATCTGCTTTACATGTTAGGTAAAGGTTGAACTGCCTGACACTGCCAGTGAGAAGAAGGTCCTAAATACTCTATAACCTGACATATTCTTCATTCTATCAAACAGTATGTTATCATGGGCAGTAAACATAATAATATGTCAATTTATTGACCCTGTTAACTGGTCGAGTGCTAGAAGCCACTAGATAAAAGATTTCAAAAAAATGAGGGTACTGGCACAAAAGCCAAGATTTTTCTTCTTGCTCACGTTTCATATTCAGTCAAACACAAATAATATTTTGTTTATATAAATTTATTTTATTGCAAATTACTGGAGATGCCTGTGGGCACTCTCCAATAATTTCAAATAAAACTAATTTTGAATAACAAATTCTACTACCAAAAATAACCTAGCCCTCAACCAGTTAATGTTCAAATAAATGGAAGTAACCATCAAATGAAACAAAAAGAAAAAACACACATTGTGCTCAACTCAATGAAGATGTGAAACTCATCCCACGGGGGGTTCTCGGTTTGCCGGCTCCTATTGTTTTCTAAGTAGCAGTCAGTGATGCATGTTGATTGCTAAAACATTATGTATTGGGGAAGATTAGGATGGATTAAGGTTATAGTTTAGTTCTAATAAGTAAAAGAAATTATACGAAGTGAGTTTTATTGACGAATTGTATTAATATTTACACCCAATATATTCAATTTTTAAAAAAAATGATGGAACACAGACAAAAATAAAATAACATAAAATAGAAAAAATATATGATATGAATGTGTTTCAACACTGAGTTCCATTTAAAGTCCCACAAGATGAGAAACTGCATCTGCGTCAAGTCTGAAAATAAGCAGAATGTCATCTGCAAAATGAGGTCCCCAGAGGGTGAAGTTGGTGATGCTACCCTGCACAGCAGTGTAGCATCACACAATTTACCCTCTGTGAACCTCAGTCTGAATCAAGGTCTCAAGCCAAAACAGAAATATGTACCTAGAGGATAAATTGGCCCACCGTATGGGATAGCATCAGCAAATACACCCTCTGGGGACCCCATTTTGCAAATGACAGGTTGCTTATATTCCTCCTTGCCATGTCAACATTTATTGATAAAAGAAGTGACAAATTTTCTTGTTTTATACCCAGATATTGCATGTGGATGATAGTATTTTTTGTGACATTCATGGGAAGCATGCTTCACATGGACGGGGGTATGTGTTTGGGGTACACTATCAACCAGAAACATCATGTTTCACTAGATGAAATGTACTGCAAGACATAGCAATCATTAAAACATAATAACCAGTAACAGCAGCTTCACTGTCATGAAACATTTCAAGGGGTGCTTAAGGGCCTATATAAGTAATGAAATTTTGTTTATTTTGAAATTCTCACCTCTCATATTCCTTAAATTCAGATTAAATATACACAAATTATACATCAAAATGAAGGTTGGGATGTATAGAACACGAACCACATATGTAATCAACTCGTAGAGTCGACTGTAGGCACCACTGGTTCCTGGAAGTCTGCTACCGTATTCGCACCAGAACTGATAATGAAATAATATTTCATCAGAACAACTTGTGGCCAAATGTGCTTCATATATCCAATAACAAAACTAGGCATTCAAAACACTTTCGAATACAGCCATAGGTCTGCATTTTGGAAAAGGACAACACTGTCTGCATTTTTTATTGAAGATGGTTTCCATGCTCGACAGACATGCGCAAATCACTCGTTACCACGAATTTCCATCAAAAAACAAAATCGTAATTCTAAGAAATTTCAACAGGTATCATGATACCTTGCATTGAATGTGGCAACTGTGCAATCTCTATCTAATAACAGTTAACTGTATGAAGGCGATCTTTTTCATTATTTGATTTTAGACGGCGTTGTTTTTACATGCTTTTTCTGTCCGATGACGTCGGCCGGAAATCGAAAGTATACTCATACGTAAACAAAAGCAAAGGCGTTGGAATTTTCCCCATTGCAGCTCTGTCGCCGTGTTTTGAAGAATTTTTATCCCCTAGCTTTGTTCTTGGATATGTAAAGCACATTTGGCCCCAAGTTGTTTTCGTGAAATATTATTAAATTATCAGTTCTGGTGCGAATACGGCAGCAGACTTCCAGGAATCAGTGGTGCCTACAGTCGACTCTATGAGTTGATTACACATGTGTTTCGTGTTCTATACATCCCAACCTTCATTTTTATGTACATTTTGTGTATATTTAATTTGAATTGAAGGAATATCGGAGGTGAGAATTTTCAAATAAACAAAACTTCATTACTTATATAGGCCCTTAATTAAGTTCCAGGTGTATATAACAAGAGGCCCCACAGGGCCTGAAGCACTCATCTTGAACAGGACACAATATAAACAGAGTCCAAGAATGAGTCTACATTAAGCAATCCATCTCCATAGGATATACTGTCAATCCTTGAGTCCCTCAGGAGTGACAAAAATAATCCGGGCATCATGCCTTTTCTTCACTTGATCATAATGTAAAATGTAGAGCTCCCCTATGAAGCCCCTTGATACAACCTATGTGGATTAATCTTAATTACACACCTCTAGAGGGTACTGAATACAAAATTTTTAATTCTTCAGCAACATGGCCAATTCCGGCTCCCATAGGGTGCCCAAATATTAACCCAGGTTCTCGAGTTGAACAAAGTTCAATCTGACTTCCCTAGAGATGTTGTGTACCAAATATGAAAGCATTCTGACTGTTGGATCTGAAGAAGAGAAATTTTAAAGGAATTTCTTCATATTGCACTAAGTTAAAATTTTGGCTACCATAGCGAGCCCAAATATTAACCTACACAGATTCGATTTGAACAAACTTTAATTTGACCCCCCCCCCCCCTCCCCCAGAGATGTTGTATACCAAATATGAAAGCATTCTGACTAGTGGATCTGAAGAAAAAGATTTTTGAAGAAATTCCCTCATATTGAACTAAGTTAAATTTCAGGTTCCCATATGGAGCCCAAATATTAACCCAGGCACTCGAATTGAACAAACTTGAAACTGACCCCCTAGAGATGTTGTATACCAAATATGAAAGCATTCCGACTGGTGGAAGAAGACTTTTAAAGAAATTTCCTCATATTGCACTAAGTAAACATTTGGGCTACCATAGTGAGCCCAAATATTTACCTAGGGATCTGATTTGAACAAACTTGAATCTGACCCCCCTAGAGATGTTGCATACCAAATATGAAGCATTCTGATGGGCGGATCTGAAGAAGATTTTTAAAAATTATCCCCCATATTGAACAAAGGTCCATAGGAAGCCCAAATATTAACCTAGGAACTTAGTTTGAACAATCTTGAATCTGACCCTCATAACAATGATGCACACCAATCATTAAAAGATTCTGACTGGTGGTTCTGAAGAAGAAAATTTTTAAAGAATATTCCCCATATTACCCTAAGTTAAAAATTTGGGCTCCTGTATTGAGCCCAAATATGAACCAATGGACTTCATTTTAACAAACTTGTATCTGCCCCCCCTCCCCTCTCCCCCTATGAATGCTGTATACTGAATATCAAAAGATTCTGATGATTGGTTCTGGAGAAAAGATTTTTTTAAATTTGCAAATATGCTGACTCAGCATTTTTTCGATGCCCATTACAGAACACCCTAACATAACTGATGGCAATTTTTTTACTACCGGTATTCAATTCTACTGGTCCTAAAAATGCTTCATACCAAATAACAGCTCCCTGTTTCGTGTGGTTTGGGAAATATGGGCGTTTGAAAATATTTATATTTTTAGCTCCCAGGGTTCCCATGGGGATGCGTGAATTTATTTCTTTGCATGAGTCAAGTACTTATGACCAAATAATACCACATACCAAATTTGGTTCAAACCGCACCATCGGTTCAGAAAATATAAATTTTGGGCGGGGCCAAAAATCTTACCCCTCCCATTACAATGCCAAATATTGCTTCATGAACATTCATTTGAACAAACTTGGTTTTACACCTCAAAAGGAAGCTCCATAACAAATATCAAGTCATTGTACGCAATGGTTCATGAGCAGAAGATTTTAAAAATAATTTGGAGCATTTTTCCCCACTCCCTCCCTATGGGGCTGGGCATGTTGAGTAGAACAAAAATGCAATGCCCCTTCGGGACCATCATTTACACAAACTTTCACTTGAATTGGCCCAGTGGTTTTGGAGGAGAAGACTAAAACATGGTGTTGATGGACGACGGATGGACGACGGACGGAGAGCGATGAGATTAGCTCAGCTTGACTTTGTCAAGATGAGCTAATAACACTTTGGCCGGCCGCTGATTTGTTGCAGTTCTCAGGCGAGATGGCTTTGGTTACCCCTGTGCTCCCAATTGACTCCCTATTCCCACGCTTTTTCTCTCCTCCCAACACTCGAGGACGAAAACTGCTTGATGACATCCCTTGCCCCATTCTTCCCAATCTCTCCGATTAGCATATTAACCCTCTCCTTTGAGTCACTCACTAACCACATGTCCTTCATTCTCCCATCCCACTTCCCCATTAGACTCCCAGTGAATATTAATCTTTTGGACTGGTATTTTGGACATTCTAGAAGAAGGTGTTCCAGGGTCTCCACCGCGTCTAAATTACACATCTGGCACTCCCTTACACTGTTTTTCCCAATTTTTCCCCTCAGCTCCAGGGACTGCGACATCAGCTTGAACAACACGCTGAGGTTGCGGTCCCTGGAGCTGAGGGGAAAAATATATACTGGGGCTGATTAACCACTCATTGTTATAAATAAACATGTTTATGAAAATTATTCTGACTAGTATGGTAAAATGTGTGCACTCTGTCTATGAAGTGTACATCAGTTAGTATGAAAAAATTATATGCAATAACCCACACTGCCCACTACGATTCAAACACCGACATCAACGGATTTAATTACAACATGCCCAGAACACTGTTCACTTAATTTATTTATTTATTTATTTATTGATGTTTAAGGTCACATATTTATGCACAATGGCTAATCATGACCGTGACAGTTTTACGGGTGGAGGAAGCCGGAGTACCCGGAGAGAACCACCGAGCAACGACGAGCAGCTGCCAGCTCCCCAACATCGTAACTCCGCACTGCAGCACAGGCAGGGTTAGATTGGTTGAAGACATGTGTACCATCGACGTGCAGTACGCCTTAGTACACGGCGTCATCGTGCCCCCACATGGGCAATGGGGGTGAAGTGTCTTGCCCAAGGACACAACGCGGCTGCCGCAGGTGGGATTCGAACCGAGGACCTCTCGGCTTGCAGCCTGCACCTCTACCTACTGAGCCACCGCGCCCCCGTTCACTTAATTAAAACAAACTATAGCTGCACTTTCGATGAGCTGCAGGTAAACTGAGAAAACAATTAATTAGTGTGTGGGCAGATTGAGAATCATCTTAAGTAAGAGAGCTGGCAAACCGAGATATAACCCATTTCTACTTGGACATAATTTCCCACACCCACAAGTGCCACATTTGGGCTCCAAATCTCGAAACTTGTGGGAATGCATAAGGAACAAAGGCCTAGAACGAGGCACAATTGCATTTATCTTATGTAAGATGAGCAACATTAAATTTTATACTTGTCTTCTGGTCATGATAGAGCCATAGATGCTGAAAGTGATGATGAACCCCCCAAATTAATAAATTGTCTGGAAGAAAAAGATATTTCAACCAGAGGCTCAAGTGAGCCCAAAACGCTCACCTGGCTCAAGTTGTCAAAAGAGATGAGTGTATCAGTAAGTAATCAGCAGCAAAAGCAATTTTTTGATTTGCTATGACACAACCAAAGGCAACTTTTTGGCCATTCATTTCTGCTGGTCCTGGGAAAGGTTCCCAGAAAGCTCGGTTTTGTGAAGTATTAAAAAACAACAACCGAACAATTTTTTTTTTGTTTTCAACTACTGTGGTTCTCTCTAACCCCCCCCCCCCCCCCCAAAAAAAAAAAAAAAAAAAAAAATTCCGGCATAAATGAAACTCTTATGACCCAGTAATATACTATATGACAAACGTGGGTCACATCTGCCAATTGGATCTGAAAACAGAAATTTTGAGGGTAGCCCAAATTTGGGAGCCCAAATTTTGACTTACTGAGTTTCTTTGAAAAAAAAAGTAAATCTGCATCCAAACAAGAAATATAAGCATTATTGCAAGAGGCTTATAAAAAGAGGATTTTTGAAGCATTTTAGGCTTTTGAAGCATTAACCCCACCCCACCAAGGGATATAGTAATCTTGGGGGGGGGGGGGAATCAGATAAGTAAATTCCACGAGCCTGAAGATGGCAGCAGCTTCATTTGAACAAAGGAGAAAAGGTTTACTCCAAAGATGGTCTGTGCCACAAATGAATAAACTTTGCCCAGTGGTTTTAAAAAATAAGAACAATTTCAAACTTGAGAAACAGAATTTTTCTGCCACCAGTCAATTCAAGCATCAGAAATAAACAAAACAGAAAGAGAATTACTGAGGCTTATTTTGGGTGTAAAATATTTTTTAAAGAAATCAGAAATAGGTTTTCGTTAACAGTATTACATGAAATAAAATCTTTGGAACCCAGATTGAAGTCTTGAGAGGGTTAAATTAAAGATATTCATACTGGAATCCGAGAAATTTTGTTCCAAGAAACCAGAAAAACATATGTGCACAGAAATGAAAAGATTTGACCAAGGCATCAATAAAATCTTTGAAACCCACACTGAAGAGCTAAATTAAAGACATTCATTCATACAGGAATCAGATGAATGTTTTCAAGAAACCAGAAAAAACATATATGTACACTGCATCGAAATGGGTTCAACATGAAATAAAATCTTTGGTAAACACACTGAAGTCTTGAGAGGGTTAAATTAAAGACATTCATACAGGAATCAGATAAATGTTTCCAAGAAACCAGAAAAAACATATCTGCACAGCATTGAAAGGGTTCAACATGAAATAAAACCTTTGGAAAACACACTGAAGTCTTGAGAGGGTTAAATTAAAGACATCCGTACAGGGATCAGATAAATGTTTCCAAGAAACCAGAAAAAAACATGTGCACAAGGTTGAAAGGGTTCAACATGAAATAAAATCTTTGGAAACACACTGAAGTCATGAGAAGGTTAATTAAAGATATTCATACAGGAATTAGATAACCTTTTCCCAAGGAATCAGAAAAAAACATGTGCACAACACTGAAAGGGTTCAATATAAAATAAAATATTTGGAAAACACTTTTAAATCTTGAGAGGGTTAAATTAAATATATTCATACAGGAATCAGATCAATTTTTCCTCTGCCACTTATGGAAGAGGGTTAAAATGATTTCATTCTCTGTAGTTAAACAAAACAATAACATGTGTGTCTGACTGTTAGATGTTTACATTTGATGGAAGAGATAAAATAAGAAACTTTAACAATTTGCATAGGGAAATTTTACTGCAAATATGCTGACTCATCATTTTTAACTTAACTTGACACAGTCAAGATAAGCTATTGCCTTCACGCTTGCGGAAGTCTGTTAGTCTGTGAGTCTGTTCACATTTTCCTTTAGCATGGGCTACACTCCGTAGTTCTTGTCTGATCGTCACGAAATTTCATATGCAGGTTTGGGGTCATGTCTAGATGAGAACGTCCCCTTTTGGTCGCGATCGGGCAACCGGTATGGCTGCCCGAACCCAAAAACCCGAAAACCACTAGCACAGTCTACAGGTCGTATTTGTGAAGGGATTTCATTGTAACTTGGTAGGATGCCTCTGTATAATGCCTAGATGAGCACGTCCCCTTTTGGGCATAATCTATCAACCGTGATGGCTGCCCAAGCTCGAATTCCAAAAACTTTTAGCACTGTCTGCAGGTCATGTTTAATATGGAGGGATTTCATTGTAACCAGGTAGGATGACTCCTTATGATCTCTAGATGAGAATTTCCCCATTTGGGTGTGATCTGCCAACCGTGACGACTGCCGGAGCCCAAAACCCGAAAACCTTTAGCACAGTCTACAGGTCATATTTATTGAGGAATTTCATTGTAACTTGGTGGGTTGACTTCATACAATGTCTAGATGAGAAAGTCACCTTTTGGTCCTGATTGGGCAACTGTGACGGCTAACCTTTAGCACAGTCTACAGGTCGTATTTATGAAGGGATTTCATTGTAACTTGGGAGGATGACTCCAAATAATGTCCAGATGAGAACGTCTCATTTTGATCGCGATCATTCAGCCTTGATGGGTGCCCGAGCCCAAAAACCTTTAGCATAGGCAAAAGGTCATATTTATGGAAGGATTTCATTGTAACCTGTTGGGTTGACTCCATGTATTGCCTAGATGATGACATCCCCTTTTGGTCGTGATTGGTCAACTGTGATGGCTACAGTTGCCCGAAGCCCGAAAACCTTGAGCACAGTCTACATGTCATATTTATAAAGGAATTTCAGTGTAACTTCGTAGGATCACTCCAGATGATGCCCAGATGAGATTGTACCCTTTGGTTGCGATCATTCAACCATGATGGCTGCCCGAGCCCGAAAACCTTTAGCACAGTCTACAGGTCATATTTATGAAGGGATTTCATTGAAACTTGGTAGGTTGACTTCATGTAATGTCTAGATGAGAACGTCCCCTTTTGGACACGATTGGGCATCTGTGACGACTACAGGGGCCCGAAGCTCGAAAACCTTTAGAACAGTCTACAGGTCATAATTATGAAGGGATTTCATTGTAGCGTGGTAGGGTGACTCCAAATAATGTCAAGATGAGAACGACCCATTTTGATCGCGATCATTCAGCCTTGATGGGTGCCCGAGCCCAAAAACCTTTAGCATAGGTAAAAGGTCGTATTTATGGAAGGATTTCATTGTAACTTGTTAAGTTGACTCCATATAATGCCTAGATGATGACATCCCCTTTTGGTCGTGATTGGTCAACTGTGGTGGCTACAGGTGCCCGAAGCCCGAAAATCTTGAGCACAGTCTACAGATCATATTTATGAAGGGATTTCATTGTAACTTAGTAGGGAGTGCGGTGGCTCAGTAGGTAGAGGTGCAGGCTGCAAGCCGAGAGGTCCTCGGTTCGAATCCCACCTGCGGCAACCGCGTTGTGTCCTTGGGCAAGACACTTCATCTCCATTACCTGCGTGGGGACACGGTGGCGTTGTGTACTAAGGCGTACTGCACGTCGATGGTGCACTTGTCTTCAACCAATGCTAACACTGCTTGTGTGGAGTTAGTATGTTGGGGAGCTGACAGTTGCTCGCCGTTGCCCGGTGGTTCTTTCCGGGTACTCCGGCTTCCTCGACCCGTAAAACTGTCACGGTCATGATTAGCCATTGTTCATAAATATGTGACCTTAAACACCAATAAATAATAATAATAATAGTAACTTGGTTGGATCACGCCTGATGATGCCCAGATGAGAATGTCCCATTTTGGTTGCGATCATTCAACCATTATGGCTGCCCGAGCCCGAATCCCGAATACCTTTAGCACAGTCTACAGGTCATATTTATGAAGGGATTTCATTGTAGCTTGGTAGGATGACTCCAAATAATGTCTAGATGAGAACCTCCCCTGGTCATTCAGCCATGATGGCTGCCCGAGCCCAAAAACCTTTAGCATTGTCTATAGGTCGTATTTATGTAAGGATTTCATTGTAACTTATTAGGTTGACTCCATATAATGCCTAGATGATGGCATCCCCTTTTGGTCGTGATTGGTCAACTGTAATTACTACAGGTGCCCGAAGCCCGAATATGTTGAGCATAGTCTACAGGTCATATTTATAAAGGGATTTCCTTGTAACTTCGTAGGAACACTCCACATGATGCCCAGATGAGAATTTCCCCTTTTGGTTGCGATCATTCAACCATGATGGCTGCCCGAGCCCAAAGCCGGAAAACCTTTAGCACAGTCTTCAGTTCATATTCATGAAGGGATTCCATTGTAACTTGGTAGGTTTGACTTTATATAATGTCTAGATGAGAACGTACCCTTTTGAACACAACACAATTGGGCAACTGTGACAGCTACAGGGGCCCGAAGCCCGAAAACCTTTAGAACAGTCTACAGGTCAAAATTATGAAGGGATTTCATTGTAGCTTGGTAGGATGACTCCAAATAATGTCTAGATAACGTCCCCTTTAGGTCGCGATCATTCAGCCTTGATGGCTGCCCGAGCCCAAACACCTTTAGCACAGTCTATAGGTCGTATTTATGTAAGGATTTCATTGTAACTTGTTAGCTTGACTCCATATAATGACTAGATGACGACATCCCCCTCTGGTCGTGATTGGTCAACTGTAATGGCTACAGGTGCCCGAAGCCCGAATATCTTGAGTATACTCTACAGGTCATATTTATGAAGGGATTTCATTATAACGTCGTGGGATCACTCCAAATGATGATCAGATGCGAATGTTCCCGTTTGGTTGCGATCATTCAGCCATGATGGCTGCCCGAGCAATGTAACTTGATAGGATGACTCGTTTTGGATAATTTCACTGTAACTTGGTAACTTTCGTTGATATGCATTAACTGTCAGGACCACATACATTAACTGTGAGGTCATATTAACTCACCCCTCAGCTCTTTAGTACAGTGTGCACCTCATATTATTTTTATCAAAAACATAGCATACAGGGAACAGAAATGAACATATTCCCAATTATCACAATTCTTGTTCTGGAAAAGCTATCAGTGAGAGCTTTCCAGAAAATGCTGTCAGCTTCTGGTCTTATCAGTGTAGGAAGAGAAAAGATACATAGTTAAAAGGATTATCCTACACAACTTATTGTGACTTTTACTGTAAAACAAGTGCAACTGTAGGTTGATATCTTCAGCTGTAATCTAATTATGTTTGATAGAAAAATCTAGGTTACATTGTAAATTCTCCTTATTATCTTGCAATCATGTCAGCTCAGATGGCAGTAATTAGTGTATATCTTTTAAGATTCCTGTAACCCTTTACCTGTCCAAAAGCTATTTTGAAAGAGAATACTGTCTGAAAAAATTGTAATTTTCAAAATATTTTAATCCTTTTTACTGATTTTTTTTTGTTGAAACAGAATTCATAAATGTGTGCATTTTCAAGAATATCTTCTTTGAAACCACAAGGCCAAATGGTTTGAAAAAACTTTATGTGACTGATGACTGTAACCCCCTCTACCAATGATCCTTATTTTAATCTTAATTGGGTTGCAATTATGGTTGCAATTGTGGTTTATAGTTACTATAGAAACCCTGTAGGAAATCACATTTTCATCATCTTCACTGAATGTACTGAGCCAATGTGAACTAGATTTGGCAGGCATTATCTATGAGAGGTTCTCTACAACTGTTACTCATTTTATTCCTGTTGGGTTTAAAAACGTGGCCGCCAGAAGCATTCTTTGATTCTGATTGGTCAATTTTGAAAACTCTTCTCCTCTGAAACCACAAGGCCAAATGTTTTGAAACTTTGCATGGTTGATAACTGGGACACCCTCCACCAACATTCCTCATTTTAATGTTGATCGTTTTGCAAACATGGCCACAATTGCGGTTTTTAGTTACTATAGAAAAAACCTACAGGAAATCACATTTTCATCTTCTCTCTGAAACTACTGAGCTGACGTGAACCAAAACTTGGCAAGAATGCTCTATAGGAGGCCCTCTACAAACGATCCTCTTTTTGTTCCCATTGGCTGGAAAATATGGCCACCAGAGACATTCTATGATTCTGTTTGATGGATTCAAATGTTTCGAAACTTCACGTGATTGAAGACTGGGGCACCTTCTACCACTGATCCTTATGTAATTTTGATGTAATGTTGCAAACAGGGCCACAATTGCAGCTCATAGTTACCATGGAAAGCCTATGGGAAATTACACTTTTATATGTATTTCCAGGTGAGCGATTACAGGCTCTGTAGAGCCTCTAGTTTTTATTAAAAACATAGCATACAGGGAACAGAAATTAACATATTCCCAATTATCACAATTCTTGTCTTATTTCATAATCCTTTCATAAACATTGAACATTATCCTTTTCATCAAACACAACACACAAGTTTAGCTACAGTGTCATTGACACTTTCATTTCAATACCCTCTACCGGGCACCCTGATAGAGCCGGTGGCAATTTTTTTAACCAATCCATTCTACTGGTCCAAAGGATGCTTTATGCCAAATAACAGTTCTCTGTTCCTAGTGGTTTCGGAAATATGGGCTTTTGAAATTTTTTTCTGTTTTTAGCCCCTGAGGTTGCCACGGGGCTGTGAAAAAATATTTTTCTGGCATAAATCATTTACTTAGGACCCACTTATACTACATGCCAGATTTGGTTGAAATTGGCCCACCGGTTCTTGAAATAGAAATTTTGCGCAGAGCCCAGAATGGATATGCCCCCACAGAGAGCCCAAATATTGACCTACCAACTTCCCTTGAACAAACTTTAATCTACACCAAAGGATGTTCCAGACCAAATATCAAGACATTCCCTCTGGTGGTTTGTGAGAAGAAGATTTTTAAAGATTTTTAAGCTTTTGGGTCAATAACCAGAGCCGAATATGGCAGCTGCTTCATATGAACAAAATAGAAAGGGTGTACTCCACAGATGGTCTGTGCAATATATGTTTGAATTTGGCCTAGTGGTTGTGAAGAAGTGAAGTTTGCAAAAGTTAACGGACAGTGGCCGACGGATGCCGGATGCCAAGTGATGGCAATAGCTCCCACTGACTTGCAGTCAGGTGAGCTAAAAACGGTCTTTTTGTTTGAGAATGATCAATTATTTGATAAACATGGGCTTCAGGCCTTTTATGTTTTGAGTGTCCATGATACAATAAATTAATAATTATCCTCTCACAGGGAAGTCCTACTGTAAAGTACTCTGCCCTTTGTCCATCCATTCTTCTGAATTTGATTGTGGGTCTTTCAGTCTGTCACTCTATCCCTTCATCCAGGAGTTTATTTATGCAATAACTTGAACAATGGGTATCAAATTTTAACTGGTTGAGTGGTAGAAGCCACTATCAGGGCTTTCAAAAAATGAGAGTATGAGATCAAAAGCCAACATTTTCCTTGCTGATGCTTCATATTCAGTCAAATGCAAATAATATTTTGTTTATATAAATCTGTTTTATTACAAATTATTGGGTGAAAAATGAACCCCACAGTGCAAAAAATAACCCCACAAGTGGCCACTGTATACTAACCCAACCCCACACTTCCACTGACCCTAAATTGTAAACCACACAATGTACCTCTGGTAAGCCTGGACAGACGGACAGATGGACACCAATGCCATAGCATAATACAACCGTTTTTATAAAACGGGCGTATAAAAAACCCACAATATTTCTCAAAAAATGAGGGAGTTATTGCCCTTTGTGAAATGAAAGTTTATGCGATAACTTGAACAACAAACATCAGATTTCAATAAATTTTGATCTGCTCCTATGTATTAATATTCTCTTGCACAAATTCCAAAACCAAAATGATTTCTTAAAAATCGAGTGTGTTCTTGTCCTTTGATTATTTTTAGCTCACCTTATAGGGAGCTTACCTAATCACTTTCCATCCACTGTCTGTTATCAATTTCTCCTACAAAACTACTGGTCCAACTCGATCCAAATTTTGTACGCATGTTCCTTATATGTCAATTCAGGCTACAGTTCTGTTGAAAATGCATGTTTTTACCAAGTATCAGATCTGTCCAATTTTGCAACCTGAAGCAATTCATCTTTCAGTTATCTCTCTTACACCAAAGTGCACAGAGTTACACATTTTCAAAAAGGTCTCTTTCTGGCCTACCCAGCAGATTTTATAATATTTTGCCCTTGCTACATCATTCAAATATACTGCTTGAAAATTGTCAAAATTGACTCATTACAGGTATAAACATTCCAGTTTTAAGCCTTTACTGCAAGAAAACTGTTTAATATAAGTTTTTCAATCCCCCCCCCAGTCATTTTAGAACATTGAAAACTCCAAACTAAGAAAAAGACAAAAAGTTGTTTTCTTATTCATTTTTTCAAGAAGGGTTGCCAAAGAATATAAAGACCCCACACCCACAAGTGGCATAACTCTGTTAGCACCCCAAATTTTATTTTCCAAATTAAAGAACTCATCTTGAGAATTTTTTGATATTCAGTGTACACCATCCGTAATGGGGGCAGTTTCTGGTTTGTTCAAATCAAGTCCGTGTTCATATTTAGGCTCCCTATGGAAGTCTGAATTTTAACTTAGAGCAAGAATATTCTTTAAAAATCTTCTTCTTCAGAACCACCAGTCAGAATCTTTTCATATTTGGTATAAAGCATCCATATCCATAAGGGGCTCAAATTCAAGTTTGTTCAAATCAAGAGTCTGTGTTCAAATTTTAACTTCAGTGAAATATGATGAATATTTTTAAAAAATCAGAACCACCAGTCAACATCTTCATATTTGGTATACAGTATCCTTAAGGAGTGTTTAAATCAAGTTCTTGAGTTCATATTTCGACTCCAAAAGGAAGCCGAAATTTACACTTTGTGCAATATGAGGAACATGTTTTAAAATTTTGTTTTTTCAAATCCACCTGAGGTAGATTTTTTTTAATATTTGGTAAACAGCGACCTTATGTGGCAAAATAGCGAGGTCTGTTCAAATTAAGTCCCTGTGTTTTTATTTGGGCATCCTTTAACCCTTTGAACCCCCGCGGCCACTTTTCCAGCCAGGAACATGATACGTCATACCGTCATTAAAAATGATGGCTGTTCAGTAAATGTGTGTTGTAGACCAGTCAATATGTTCAACGTGCAGCCCCAAGGCTGCACGTTGAAAATATTGATTGGTCTACCCCAGCTGATGAATACGGACTCTTCTAATTGCTGCCATTGAACTGGAATGGAAGATACCACTAGAGTTCAAAGGGTTAACTTAGTTACTTATGGGTAATAAAAATCTTTTTCTGAGTTATAAATAATTTCATGACTTCACTCATCTGTGGTGCTGGCTAGTCAGTCTCAATTTGAACGTTCTCAGGTTAGTGACTCAGGCTCCTGGGGTCTCTTGTTTTTACTTGAATTTCTCAGGTTTATGTGATTGTTTGAAAAGTAATTACCAAATTTAAATAAATTAAATATTTGATACACTGTTTTATACTAAAATTGTCTTGGAACAGTTTTGAAATCATGGTGATTTGTTGAAAATTAAAGGAGTCACTGCCCTTTAACAGTTTGTGTATATCATTTGCTTTTTGATTTTTGATATTTATGTAATAACTTGAAAAGTTATTATTAGATTTCGATAACTTTTGGTGTGATGTTTTATATCAATGTTGTCTTGCACAAATACAAAAGCAATGATGGTTTGTTGAAAATTGAATGAGTTATTGACCTTTATTTTTCTTAACATTTTGTTGAAAATTATAATGAATATATATGATAACAAACAGAATTGATCACAGATTTCAATTTTATTAATTGTTTATCACACCTTTTCTTCTGCCACAGTTCATCAGACTTCAAGGGGATTTGCTTTGCAATGCGATGCTTTTTCTCTTAATTCTTAACCATTTTTCTTCTAAGCTTGGTACTTAAACATGGTGTGATGCCTATAATTTGAATCTTGCTATTGGACAAAGACAATTAGTAATAAAACTTCTGCACACTGATGTCAAAATTAAACAATATTTTGAGCTGCAACTTCTTCCCATAACATGTAATTGGGAATTCAACCAATTAAATCTTGTTTAACAGAAACAAAGACAGAATTTGTTTATTTCATCGTTGCATAATGGGAAATATTTGTGTCTTGTAATATGGATATTTCAACATCAGTGTTCAGTGGGTTAACCCTTTACCCAATGTAACCGCCAAAACTGGCCAGAGCTATTCACAAAAATTGCCAATTAACTTTTATTATTTTTTCATTTTTTGTCTCAAAAACATAGGTTATGATCCCTCCTTGGAACGAGCTCGTTGAACTCGGTTCCAATGAGGCGTCATAACCTATGTTTTTTGAGACAAAAAATGAAAATTTTTTAGTTATTCAAGAATTTTTTTTGCAAGTGTCGTCTGCTTTTCATGTAAGGTAAAGGGTTGAAATGAGTCCAATATCCTATGTGAAATATACAATGGTGGAATACAATACTGTGATCACAAAAGGGACCTATTACTCAATCAGATCACTGTTTAGTTGCAACACATTTAAATTAGTGGATTTTTTAGGGGGATTAACAACACTTTCAACAGCAAGGGCCACATCATGTCAGACAGTTTTATGGATGGAGGAAGCAGCTGTCAGACTCTACAACTAACTAACTGTGCACAAGCAGAGTTAGCAGTGGGCGAAGGCAAGTGCACCATTGACATGCATTATGCCTTAGTACACAGTGCCACCATGCCCAAACATGGGCAATCAGGATAAAGAGTCTTGTCCAAGGACACAATGCAGTTGATGGTGATCACGATCGAATAGGCTCCTGTGAAAATTCAAAATTCGATTCGAAAGTCAATATTCGATTCGATTTGGTTCGAAATCAGAAATTACAATAAAATCGAATATACTTTGGTCATAACCATGAATGTTTAGATTGTAATTGATCACATTATTTTATATTGAGTATCGTTCTGAGTAGAAACGTAACTATTTATTTATTATTATTATTTATTTATTGGTGTTTAAGGTCACATATTTTTGCAATGGCTTATCATGACCACAACATGAGTATCAACTCAAGACCAGGGGTGAGTGTTAATAAGCCATGTTGCCCGTTTTAGAGAGGGTTTGCACCTCCCAAGCATTGGTGACTGGGTCCTATTTTACCAGTAAAATAGAGCCTGTTTACCTCCGTGAAAAGGCACTGCTTCACTTCCCGTGGTTCCTGCGGGGAGAAACGTAACTAACTTGTAGCGGTAACAGTGTTTGTAGTGATGTAGCTACATTTGTACAACAGTTGTAGCTACATTTCTACAAACACTGTTACTGCTGCAACTGTTTCAACTTATTCTGCATTATGACCAATGACCATTTATAAAAAAGTTTTGAACTTTGAAATGTTATTCAGCTGTTCAACATCAATAAATGATTTGTTCCACAACATGATCACATTATTTTATATTGAGTATTATTCTGTTTGGTCACAGTTATTGGATACATCGTCAAAAGCATTGGTTTTCTGAAAGCATAGGACTACCCCTGATTATTATATAAACAGAAGTAGAGCAGGTATTAATTTACAAGCTGCCCATTCCGCACTGAATTATCATTCCGTTTTAGTCATTCCGCATTTTTATTTAAAATAAATGGCTCCACGACCGAATGGAGTTGATCCGATTTGAAACAAGTTTTTTTCCCAGAAAACATGTGATAAAAGTGACTTAAGTGAAGTATTAGCCCTAACAGCCAGATTCGTTTAAAACATTTTATTGCTGCAGTTTCGAAACTACAAAGTCAACAATTCCAATAGTTTAAATCAATAGCTAGTATATTGGTTTATATCTCAATTTGTAGTATGGGAAGTGGTGCACTCTACATAACTGTGCGTCTTTTAATAATCAGGGTTATTATTTGAAAAAAAAACTTTTCTTTTGATGAAGTATCCATTAACTGCGATTCAATTTGAATTTTGATTCGAAATTTGATTCATTTTCTCCAGTTCGATTCGATCAAAATCAGCAATTTGCAGGTCCATACAATCGAACCATCAACCTATCAGTTTAAAGTATAATGCTCTAATCACTGATCTACTGTTCTCCAAAAATCAGTGAATCAAGGTTTCAAAAATAAAATATTGAGAATCACAGGTACCCCCACCCAGATCCCCACTAGCTTTGTACCTCTCTTTCCCTGCAGCCATTCTCACATTGTTGTTAATGGGGAACATACAGATAAAAATCTCTGACGAAACCCAAGCAGTATGACATCTCATATCTGGTAAATAATGAGCGATTGATTATTTTAACTCTCCATCAGCACACTGGTTTTAAAATTCAGATATTTCAGGCTGTGATTTTTTCAGATACAGCAACTAGGAATAAATCCTGGACTTTTTGCCGAACGTATATTTCGCTGGTAAAGACAGTTTGCCGAAATAGAAAATTTTGAAAAAAGACAAGTCACCGAAGTTTTTTTCCTCAAAGAAACCTGATAAAAAACCAAAAGAATGTAACGTTATATTACCCTCCCAGCATAGGTCCTTATAATAATATCTAGCTGGCAATCACCACATTTTTAAAAAATGAAATAAAATCTGTCAATGTCTGTGTTTTTCTTCAATCAATAATCAGTAATGTTCACAGCAGGCAACCTTCATTAATAATAACTTGATGGTGTCATTTAGGTGCAAAGAAAACTACAGTAGCCTATATCCTTGCATTTGCATTCTTGATTATTGGTTAATGCTTGATACAGACAGAAATGAAAAAGGTATTATATATAAAATTTGAAACCTTTATGGACATCTACAGACCCTACCTGAATATATGAACACACTTTCAATGTTGTGAATTAACCCTCCCTCCCCCCCCCCCCCACCCCCCTCTGGACCGAACTGTCAGATTCTGATATTTTCCGGCAACTAGTCTTTTTATTCGGCAAAATGTCCAAAACTCCTGCAAAATGTCGAGCTTTTCACGGTGAGATGTCCAAAAGTTTGGCGAACAGTCCTAATTTTTCTTCCGGCGAAACGTACTTTCAGCAAAAAGTCCAGATCCCCTAGGAATTTAACCGATTAAATCTTGTTTTGCCAGTAAGGTCCTACTTTACCAGTTGATCACACTGTGTACTGGGAGAGTGAGATCATCATTTAGGCATCGAAGAAACGATGGCCTGTAGGGTGGTGAGGGCTCAACCTTAAACTTTTGGGTCACCACACTTTTCGTTTTGATCTACCCTATTCTTTTCTTCCAGTATTATGATACTTGCTCTTTGTATGCATCATGTTTCATGCAAACAGCTTGAAGACAAGCCAGAAAATAAGCAGACTGTCATCTGCAAAATGAGGTTCACAGAGGGTGAATTTAGTGATGCTACCCTGCTATGCAGGGTAGTATCGCTAAATTTACCCTCTGTGAGCCTCAATCTGAATCAGTGTCTCAAAACTAAACAGAAAGAGGTACCCAGAGGATAAATTGGCCCACTGTATGAGATAGCATTATCAAATTCACCCTCTCTGGACCTCATTCTGCAAATGTCAGATTGCTTATTTTCAGGCCTGCTTGAAGAGAATATTAAACTTGATGTGTCATTCGACACGAATACTTCCGCAGTAAAGCATAATTGAGCATTGAATTTAAACACCTGCAGGGTAATTAACTGTTTACAATATCTCCATATGTAGGAGAAATAAATAACCACTTGAAATATTTCCATCTCAAAGAGTCTGGGAAATCTAAAATTCTAAATTCTTCTAAGTTTAAATAAAGTTAAATAACTTTGTAAAAATATCAACCAAGCTCAGTGAAATTCAATTTCTACTAGTACGTGCTCACGACAAAGGCACATACTAAAATCAGCCAATAGAGAAAAAAGTTAACCAGAGGCTCAAGTGACTGTGAGCCTAAAACGTTCACCTGACTCAAATTGTCAAAACAGAGTGTATCAGCATGTGATCAGCAGCAAGAGCAATTTTTTTGATTTGCTATGACACAACCAAAGGCAACTTTTTTGGCCATTCATTTCTGCTGGTCCTAGGAAAGCTTCCTAGCAAACTCTGTTCTGTGAAGTATTAAAAAACAACAACCGAAAGAAATTTTTGTTTTGTTTTAATCTACTGTGCGCCCCCCCCCCCCCAACCCCCACCCAAAATTGTTTTTTTCTTTTTTTAAAAACAAAACAAGAAAAAACAAGCGAATCGAATTAAACAAACTTGAACTCGACACCCCTAGAGATGTTACATACCAAATTTGAAATGATTCTCACTGGTGGATCTGAAGAAGAAGAATTTTCAAGAAATTTTTTCATTTTGCTCTAAGTTAAACTTGGGGCTTCAATAAAAAGCCCAAATATTAAGCCAGGGACCTGATTTGAACAACCTTAATCTAACCCTCCCAGTGGTGTTGTACACCAAATAGTCCAGGCACATTAGACATAAAAATGAGAAAGTAAGGAAAAAAATCGGAGAAAGCTGATTTTTTTTATATGTTTCCGGGACACACATTGCGGATAAAGTGTGAAAAGTCCCCGCGAATCCGAGTTGAGCTTTTTTAGTTATAGCGTTTTTTGATGAAAAAAAAAAATTTAAAAAAATTCGACCCAGCTCCATATTTCTCATTCTTATTCGCCTTAGTAGGGTGAAAATCATAAATATCGTGCTGAATTATATTGAGAATACATATCCCCAACAGAAAATGCCAACTTTGTACCAATCCTCACACTCAATGGTGAAATATTCACGAAAATGTACAAAATTACGAAAAATATTTTATTGTTTTCATACACACAACGGTACACAACGTCCATTAAAACAAATCTACGACTACTTTGGGAGTTAAATTATATATCAAAAATTGCAGAAAAGCAGTGGCTTTATAATGATATATAACAATAGTCATTTATTCCATAATGAACTGGTGAAACGTGTGAAATATTAACCATACCCCCTAAACTCAAATTCAAACGGCATCGACTTTTCTCATTCAAATTATTATAGCATCATTGTTTCAATTTCCATGTTCGATTAAATCACATAATGTGGTGTTCGCCTACATTCAAGATGCATTGGCATGTAATGTGTGCACGCCCTTGATGTGTACTCATAAACAAATTTGTATTGTACAGACAACGCTCTTTAATTTGATGCAAAATAGCCTTGAACGACTTTCATCAGGAAACGCTGTTTAATTCCGCATTCCAGGTCTTTATGTACAGACAACGCTCTTTAATTTGATGCAAAATAGCCTTGAACGACTTTCATCAGGAAACGCTGTTTAATTCCGCATTCCAGGTCTGTCCATTGCACAATTTGCTCTGTTCAGTATTGGACACTCCGCATTTGATGCCTAGATATTGAAACCAATGATCCCTTGATAGATATATATGTAATTTTGCCTGTTGTTGATTATTAGAGTCTTGTGTTATTTGTAGAACTGGTCAGTTATGTTGTTGGCATATCACTTAGCGTTACCTGTTGATACCTTACGGTGACAACGAAGCAGGTCCGCACATTGATATCTGTTCTGTGTTATTGTACTTGAGTTTATTGTGTCTATCATCTTTTTTCTGTTGTGACTTTGGCAATGGATAAATGTATCAAATGTAACGATGAGTTGACCGGCTCGTCCGGAATAACTACACTTGGTGAGCGGGGTATAGAAAAGTTGGTTGCTGTAAGCGTCGAGCTTGGCGATAATCTTTTTGCCGGTTCGAAGAAACCCACAGTTGGTGAGAAAATTCACAAATTCTGCTACAAGAATTATACACGGGAAAGTTCTGTAAGAAAAAGTAAGAGAATGTCTCTAGATGCAGCTGAATTTGACGAGGCTGGTCCATTTATGACAAAAAAATTGCGCTCTGATCAAGATGCTTTCAATTTTAAACTCCATTGTCTGTTCTGTGGAGAATCCGCCGACAAACAAACTCATATACCCGTTCAACGTAGAAGAGAAGTCCACACCGTTGAAACATTGACTTTTGTTGATAGTATCAGAACCCGTTGTTTGAAACGTACTGATGAATGGGGTGAGTCTGTACTTACTCGGATCGGTCGTGCTATCGATCTAGTGGCCGAGGAAGGTCGGTATCACCATGATTGCTGGTCAGGATTTGTCAGAGATAAGCCTGAGCGAACTCTTTCACGGGGTAGGCCTGTTGCAGACAAGAAAGCACTTGCATTCCATGAATTGTGTACCTTTATGGAGAACAGCGATGAGTGTCAGTTTTCCTTGAGCGAATTGGCAGAGGCGTTTGAATCGTATCTTGGTGACGAAGTCGGTTACACAATTAAACATCTTAAAACCAAACTGCTTGAGCATTTCGGTAGTAGAATCTCTATTACAACACTGAGGTCCCTAAAAAATGTTGTTCAGAGATTCATCAGACAAAATACTATATGATTCGTGGTACTCAGACAAATGTACCAATGAAACTGATGAACGTATGCGCATCGTCAAGAAAGCATCGGCTATAGTCCGCGATGATATTCGGTCAGCCATTTACGAGTGTGACGTTTATCCCAAACCCGATTCGTTATCTGTATCTAGTGATCTACTACCCGATACACTCCAAACCTTGTTACAAGGGATTGTTGCTCCGTCGCAGCGTGGGCAAAACATCCAAGCCAACCAGAAACGCGTGACAGCCATAGGTCAGTCTCTAATAAGTTCTTGTCGGCCCCGTTCATTCTTGTCACCAGTATTATTGTCGGTAGCAGTTTACATACAGAGGAAATTCGCATCTCGGGAATTGATCGACATTCTGAATGGACTAATGTTCTCTTCTAGCTACCGGGAAGTTCAACAATACGTTCATTCTGTCATGATAAGCAAAGGTCCGTCGCCTAGACTTGCGAACTTCACACAATTCGTTTTCGATAACGCCGATTGTAATGTGCGCACGCTAGATGGCAAGAATACTTTCCATAGTATGGGAGGCATCGCCTGCATAACTCCAAGCAGAGATCACACAGAAGAGTCTCCGATAAAACGACTAACTGGTGATCATTCGAATATTGGCTCTGGTGAATTCGGGTACATCCCTTTGAAAGGTTACAGTAAACCAAGCAAATCGGGTCTTGACGAAATTGTGATGAAGGATTTATCAACTTTGGGTGAATCTGATCCGAAAAATTTGAAACTCGCAAAAACAGTCGACAGTCTTTGGTCTTTGACGCATGTACTGAGAGTACCTTGCCCATCTTGGACTGGATATATGCACATGGTCACATCATCAGATGATTATGAAACAAGTGATGTCGAGATACTTCCCTTTATTAATTTTGATCCATCCAACCCGAGCACAATTTACACTGCTCTCATGTTTGCACAAACTGAATGTGAGAAACAGGGACTGAACGTTTGTACAGTGACGTTTGACCAACCACTTTATATCAAAGCAGTGGAGATTGTGTCTTCGTCAGATAAGTTGACAAAAGTTTTCGTTAGACTCGGCGGCTTCCATATGATTATGTCATATTTAGGGGCAATTGGTTCGATCATGGCTGGTAGCGGCTTGGATGAACTTTGGGGGACTGTTTATGCTGGTGGGTCAATCCATCATTTGATCAGTGGTCATGCATATTCAAGAGCAGTTCGTGCCCATTTGCTAACACAAATTGCATTACAAAACTTGTGTTTGAAGAAAGCCGAACACTAGATAACATAGACTGCACAGAAGTCAATGAAATATTCTGTGGACTTGCCAGAGGTGACTGTACAACAGCTGACGCTGTCAATCAAGAAAGTGTCAACCATCTACTGTCAAAATTACACGAACTGCTCCAGAATGCGTCCGTAGGACGCACAGGAAAGCTTTGGGTACAATACTACGAGCAAATAGGTCTTCTCCAGTTGTTCTTGAGAGCAGAGTGCACAGGCGACTGGGAACTCCACACATATTGTGTTCGCAATATGATTCCAGTATTTCACGCAGGTGGTCATTTTGCATACGCAAAAAGTTCTCATCTCTATTTGCAGCAGATGAATGAGCTAACAGAAATAATGCAACAGGATGATTTGAAGTTGTTCACTGAGAAAGGTTACTTTACCATAAGGCGCTCAGATAAATTCTGGGACGGGATATATTCTGATCAGACCATAGAGCAGTGGTTAATGAGAATGTTCAAGCTCCCTGGTGGTCTCACACATGGCAGGGGAAAACCGATAGCACTGTTGCGAAATGGGTACATGGACTACCTCTTTGCCTTCCGATATGTAATGCTCTCGAAAATTTTGTTCATGTTCACACTGGTCATGGCGAACAACATCGGGATCTCCGTCAAAGTTCACAATTGACTGATGCCAATGATATCACCAAATTATTGAACTGGCTCAGAGTGCATTCCCCCTTTCAGAATAGAGATCCACTACAATTAGTCTCTATAGCGACCGGGCTTGTGGCCGACGAAACTGTGAACTGTGACCAAGTTCGCAAAATTGGTGAATGTTGCGTATCGAATGTTGTAAGCAAAACGTTCAACAGCATCAAACTACGACGTGTTGACACTGTGAAGTCTTTCGCATCGATGGCAAATAGCATCAAAGTCCGTGGAAGTAAGGTAGTGATTGACCCCACAATTCTGTTCAACCGCATCACATGTGTTATTCAGTCACAAGCAGAGATGGAAGAGTATCTCAAATATGAACTCGCCACGAAACCACCAGCATTGTTTGATTCTGCTGGAATGAGGAAGACACAGAAAAGCACGCTCGGTAAGATCCTCAAAACATACGGTTCCGAGCAAACTAAAATCCCAGAACATTCTCTGTTTGTTGTAGATGGTGGATTTTTATTGAGGGCAGTTGTATGGCCTAAACAGTCGTCATATAAGGACATATGTACATCATATTCCAATTATCTAGTGAGACATTTTGGGGCGAACGTCGTGGTTGTTTTTGATGGTTATGCTTGTACAATGTCGACAAAGGTTCATGGAACAAGCCCTTTAGATCTAAAGACAGGTATTCCATTGATATCAATATCTCACCCGAGTTACCAGCCACCACACCCCAATCCGATTTCCTTGCAAATGCCAAGAACAAAACCCAACTGATCGATCTTCTAATGCAGGAGCTATCTGCTATCAATATTCAGTCCAAGCAGGCCGAGGCTGATGCTGATGTACTGATAGCCGAAACTGCACTTGATATCGCTCAAGATGACAACAATGTTGTCGTTGTGGGAACAGACACAGACTTGTTAGTCATTCTTACCTCTCGAGTTCAAACGGGATGTAATATTCACATGATGTATTCCATTACCCCAAACTTACTAGTTTCAGTTAGTGAAATAGCAACCAAAATGGGTGACCATAGAAGCAACCTCCTTGTAGCACATTCTATAAGTGGTTGTGACACTACTTCTGCACTCTTTCGAGTTGGTAAAAAGAAAGTATTCAGTACAATTGTCTCCGATGTTACTAGCGACTCACAACAGTATGTCAACACAATTTTGGCGGATGACAGTACACCAAGTGCAGTAGCCGCTGCCGGGGAACAACTTCTCCTGATCCTATACGGGAGTAAAACTGTTTCCTCTCTCGACCAATATAGATATGTCACTTACAAGCGTTATGTAGCAAAATCTAAACTGAATAAACCCATCGACCTAGCCTCACTCCCACCAAGCAGCGATGCTGCACAACAACATGTCTACAGATGTTATCTCCAGGTCCAACAATGGCTGGGCACTTCGCTTCCTCCGACGGATTCGGGGTGGTCGCTAGACAATGGACTTCTTGTACCGACTGCAGCCACAAAGCCATGTGCCCCCGATAACCTACTGAATCTGATCAGTTGTGGTTGCAAGAGTGCTTGTACAAAAAGGTGTGGGTGTAAGAAGGCAGGACTCTCTTGCTCAGGTTTGTGTAATTGCAGTTCGGATTCTTGTAACAACCACAGAAACACTGTCCTGTCGGAAATTTCTGAGTTCGATGAATAATATGTATATAGGTCATGTCATTTCTGTATATAGCGTTGATAATAGTCAGTGTAACTTAATCCATGTTGATTGATTTGTACATTCTGTAAATATTATTTATTGATTTTTGTACATTCTCTAAATATTATTTATTGATCTAATGCTGCCAGACACAGACGTGTCTGTTCGGTCCCAAGCCCGAAAATAGTTGAGTTCTCATGCTGACGAATTTTATGCCAAAAGGGGAACTCGACCAGAAGCAGAGGGGGGTCTTCCATAATGTCTATTTTGTTAGCAATGATAAAAGTCTTCAAATGGTGGTGGATTTTTTATCGTCTGTCCAACTAACATCCCGTTCTGTACTACGACCCTTTGGGCAAATCCGTTAGGAAAATCGTCATTTTTTGCGTAAATCCGATACTTTTTTGTGAATTTTCAATAATTTTTCGCAGAAATTGTCACAGAATGCACATTTTCCTCTAGGTAAATGTATATTAGACATTATGTAGCTCGAAATACGCGTAAACAAAAAATACAGTTGGATCAATTCGAGGTTACAAAGTTCGTGCGATTTTTTTTTATTTTTTTCAAACGCGTTTTCGAAAAAAGGCTGTAGAAAAAAAAGCTCAACTGGGATTTTAGGGGACTTTTGTCTAATCGTTCAGTGACATGTACTCGACATTCCCTGAAAAAATCAGCTTTCTCCGATTTTTTTCCCTAGAGAAACCTAATGTTCCTGGGCTAAAATATCATAAGAATATGACTTCTGGATCTGAAGGAGGTGATTTTAAACGATAATTCCCCATATTTGGGCTCCCTTGGGAAACCCAAATATTAACCCAGGAACTTGATTTGAACAAATTTGAACCTTACACCTCTAGAGATGTCACATACTAAATATGAAAGGTTTCTCACTAGTGGGTCTGAAAAAGATTTTTTAAGAATTTTTCTCACATTGCACCAAGTTAAAATTTGGGCTCCAATAAAGAGCCCAAATATTCATCCAGAGATCCCATTTGAACAAACTTGAATCTAACCCCCCTAGAGATGCTGCATACCAAATATCCGAAGAATCTGACTCGTGGATCTGAAGAAGATTTTTAAAGATTATTACACATGTTGCACAAAGTTAATATTCAGGCTCCACCGGAAGCCCAAATATTAACCCAGGGACTCGATTTGAACTAATTCGAATCTTACACCTCTAGAAATGGCACATACTAAATATGAAAGGATTCTCAATAGCAGGTCTGAAAAAGAAGATTTTTTAACAAATTTTCTCATATTGCACCAAGTTAAAATTTGGGCTCCAACAAAGAGCCCAAATATTTATCCAGGGATCCCATTTGAACAAACTTGAATCTAACCCCCCTAAAGATGCTGCATACCAAATATCAAAAGAATCCGACTGGTGGATCTGAAGAAGATGATTTTTAAAGAATATACCCCTTATTCCACCAAGTTAATAATCAGGCTTCCATAGGAAGCCCAAATATTAACTCAGGGAGTCGATTTGAACAAATTCAAATCTTACACCTCTAGAGATGTCACATACCAAATATGAAAGGATTCTCACTAGTGGGTCTGAAAAAGACGATTTTTTAAGAAATTTTCTCATATTGCACCAAGTTAAAATTTGAGCTCCAATAAAGAGCCCAAATATTTATTCAGGGATCCCATTTGAACAAACTTGAATCTAACCCCCAGGAAAAACTGCATACCAAATATCAAAAGAATCTGACTGGTGGATCTAAAGAAGAAGATTTTTAAAGGTTATTCCCCATATTGCACTAAGTTAATATTTGGGCTTCCATAGGAAGCCCAAATATTAACCCAGGGACTCAATTTGAACAAACTTCAATCTGACCCCTGTAGAGATGCTGTATACCAAGTATCAAAAGAATCTGACTGTATGATCTGAAGAAGATTTTTAAAGCTTATTCCCCATAGCGCCTTAAGTTAATTATTTGGGGTCCTCTGTTGAGCCCAAATATGAACCGAGGAGGTCGATTTGAACACACTTGTATTGATCATCCTATGGATGCTGTATTCTTATCAGCGGTTCTGAAGAAAATTCTTTTTTCAATTTTTGCAAATATGCTGACTCAGCACTTTTTCAAATGCCTCTACAGAACACCCTAACACAACCAATGGCCATTTTTTTAAAAATCCATTCTACCGGTCAAAAGGATGCTTCATACCAAATAACAGTTCTCTGTTCCGGGTAGTTTGGAAAATATGGGCATTTGAATTTTTTTCTATTTTTAGCCCTTGGGGTACCCACGGGGCAATGAAAAATAAAATTTCGGGCATCAATCAAGTACTTTGGACCCACTTATGCTACATGCCAAATTTGGTTCAAATCGGCCCATCGGTTCTTGAAATAGAAATTTTGAACAAAATATAAAGGGTACACCCCAGGGATGGTTTGTGCAATATTTGTTTGAATTTGGCTGAATGGCTATGGAGAAGAAGCCAGGTTTGCAAAAGTTAATGGACGACGGATGCCAAGTGATGGCAATACCTCACACTGACTTGCAGTCAGGTGAGCTAAAAAGTTGAAGGTAAGTAACTCTGCCAAAAATAAAATCGACTAATTTGGGGCCATAACTCAATGTGCAATTATCGGACGAGACTGGTATTCAAACTCGACCTGCAGATTCTTCAGTTAAACTCACATATTGAATATTGACCCAATCAATTAATATTTGTTGATCTTAACATGCTGAGTGTGGCGGCTCAGTGGTAGACTGTTTGACTTCTAGGCTAGAGGTCCCGAGTTCAATCCCTGTCCGGGACGACCCGCATTATGTCTTTGGGCAAGGCACTTTATTCTGGTTGCCTGCATAGGGGCACGATGATGCTGTGTACAAAGGCATACTGCACGTCGATGGTGCACATGTCTTCAACTGCTGTAACCCTGCTTGAGCGGACCTTGAACACGGAATGTTGAGGAGCTGACAGTTGCTCGTCGATGCTCAGTGGTTCTCTCCGGCTTCCTCCACCCGTAAAGCTGCTACGATCACAATTAGCCATTGTGCATAAGTATGTGACCTTAACCACCAATAAATCAATCAATGTTACTAAGTATCTGGTTGAGGGCTAGTTTTTTTGTGGTCTGAATTAATTCATCAAAATCTGTTATATTACAAATTATTGGAGAGTGTTGGTGCACATGTCTTCAACCACTTGAGCAGAGCTTGAACAGAGTTAGAATGTCGATGCTCGGTGGTTCTCTCTGGGTACTCCGGCTACCTCCACCCGTAAAACTGTCATGGTCATGATCAGCCATTGTGCATAAGTGTGTGACCTTAAACACCTGTAAATAAATAAATACTTAACGACTGCTTCCAATCGAAAAATTTGTCAAAATCAACCAATTAGGAGTCATAACTCTGCCCCTAATTATCGGACCGGGCTGGTTTTCAAACTTGACCTGTAGATTTTCCAGTTAAACTCAAATACTGAATATTGGCCAAATCAATTAATATTTGCTGAAGTTATTGCGTTAACGAATGAAATATTCATTACAAACGACTAATTGAGAGTAATAACTCCATTCCTAATTATCGGACCAGGCTGGTTTTCGAACTTGATCTGTAGTTTCTTCAAATGAACTCAAATACCAAACATTGGACAAAACCATTAATATTTGTTGAAATTCTTGTGTTAACAAATGAAACTAGGAGTTGTAACTCGATACGCCCCTAATTATCAGACAGGGCTTGTTTTTGAACTTGACCTCTAGATTATTCAGTTGAACTCAAATACTGGATATTAGCTCAATCAATCAATATTTTTTCAAGTTATCATGCTAATGAGCCAAAAAATTGGTAAAATCAACTAATTAAGAGCGGTAACTTTAATCTTTGGACCAGACTGTTTTTTTAACTTGACCTGCAGATTCTTTTGTTGGTCTCAAACACCAGATATTGGCCAAATCAATTAATATCATCACACTAATGAACAATGAAAGTGTCAATGACATTGTAGCTCAACTTGTTAAGACATGTACATGTATAGTATGTGACACAGCAATGACAAACATCTAGGTAATGACCTGATAACAAAGGTATATAAAAAGTATTGTAATGGTCTGTACATAAAGACTGACCGTAGCCTGTAACAAATGTATAGGTAAAGTATTGTAAAGGTGGGTGACAGTCAGATGCTAAACTAGAAAAGAAATCTTTGAGTCCCAGAGTGGGTCTGATTGAACCCCAAAATATTTGTTCTCATAGCACAGTGATAAGAAAGGCACCCCAAAACACACTCGTTCCCGTCCCAAGGTGATAACAAAGGTACCCAAGAAGTTTTGTGAAGATCAGTTCATAAATACGAGCCGTATAGAAGTTGTGACAAAAAACTGATTGGACCTAATTTCGGTACAAAATGGCCACTGGCAGCCATCCTGAATTTTGGACCGCACCCAGAAACACCTGTTCTCGTCCCAAGGTGATAACAAAGGTACCCAAGAAGTTTCGTGAAGATCGGTTCATAAATACAGCCTCTAACCCAAGGCATATTGACATGTGCACTTGCTGTGTACAAGTAGCACTGAATAAATCAAAGTTCATGTAATTTGCATAATTTCTGCACGAGAAAAAAACCTGTACTATATGTGATGTATTCCATGTTACTAAACATTCATACAAAAATTTATTCAAATCAGAACGTTCATACAGAAGTTCTGTACAAAAAACTGATTGCATTAATTTTGGTACAAAATGGCTGCTGGTGGCCATCTTGAATTTCAGACCACATCCAGAAACACTCGTTCTCATCCAACGGTGATAACAAAGGTACCCAAGAAGTATCGTAAAGATTGGTTCATAAATACGGCCTCTAGCCTGAGCCGTATAGAAGTTGTGTACAAAAAACTGATTAGACCTAATTTCGGTACAAAATGGCCACTAGCAGCCATCTTGAATTTTGGACTGCACCCAGAAACACTCGTTCTCGTCCCAAGGTGATAACAAAGGTACCCAAGATGTTTCGTGAAGATCGGTTCATAAATACAGACTCTAGCCCGAGCCATATTGACATGTGTACTTACTGTGTGCAAGCAGCACTGATAAAATCAAAGTTCATCTAATTTGCATAATTTCTGCACAAGAAAAAAACCCCTATTATGTGTGATGTATCCCATGGTACTAAACATTCACTCAAAAAATTATTCAAATCAGCGCTTTCATATGGAAGTTCTGCGCAAAAATCTGATTGCACCTAATTTTGTACAAAATGGTTGCCATTGGCCATCTTGAATTTCAGACCGGACCCAAAAACACTCGTTCTCATCCCACAGTAATACCAAAGGTACACAAGAAGTTTTGGAAAGATCGGTTCATAAATACGGCCTCTAGCCCAAGCCGTATTGGCATTTGCACTTACACAGTGCTGAAAGTAACTCTAAATACATCAACGTTAGTCTAATTTGCATAATTTACACACGAGAAAAAAACTTGTATTATATGTAATGTATCTCATGGTACGAAACATTCATACAAAACATTTTTCAAATCAAACCTTTCAGATAGAAGTTCTGCACAAAAATCTGATTGCACCTAATTTTGTACAAAATGTCTGCCATCAGTCAACTTGAATTTCGGATCGGACCCCAAAACACTTGTTCTCAATCCACGGTCATAACAAAGGTACCCAAGAAGTTTAATAAAGATCGGTTCATAAATGCGGCCTCTAGCCCGAGCCGTATTGAATTGTTGACAGACAGGACGGACAGATGGACGACTGGCCATGGCATAAGCTCAAATTTTACTTGCGTCAAAGTTGAGCTAAAAATTCAGTAAAATTGACTACTTAGGAGCCATAACTCAGCCCCTGATAATTGAATCTGGCTGGTTGTTGAAATTGATCATAAAGGGGTTCAGAACAACTCACATATCAAAAATTAAACCAATTGGATAATATTTGTTGAAGTTATCATGCTAACAAGCACATTGTTTCGGAATGACTGCATGACAGAATGACAGACACCCAGGGTAACACTATATGCTCCCAGCCATGCTAATGCAGGGGGCATAAAAGTTTGTCTGTAAACTTCAGTTCAGCTTAAAACCCTTTACCTTATGGATTGGCCACATCTTCTCTTGTAATTTACAAGCTATGAATGTTGAAAAGAAAATAAATATATTTTCCAAAAACTTTCAACAAAACAGTATCATACCAATGAGGGTTCACATGATGTGGTTATGTTGGAGAAAGTTTTGAAAATTTACAAAAAAAAAAAAGTTTGATATCCTTTGTGTTGGATAAAGGGTTAAAATAAAATAGGTACTCAAGAGGAATTAGTGTTGAAGTTTCTCTCACAACAGGACAACTTTTTTGCACTCTCGACTGCTGCAGAAAAAGTCATGCTGAGCTTTAATTCATTTATGTTAAAAATGCATTATGTGTCTGTCAGGCAAATAACATTTCATTAAAAGAGTAAATATGGTATTCATCCTTGAGGTGAGACATTTGACATGCAAGTGAACATACTTTTTCGGGTTTAATTATTGTTGAGAGGTTTTCAGTGACAGTAAAGTTCAATAAAAATGTAGGAAAAAAGCTGATTAAATGTCAATGTACTAAACACTGTTAATCATTTTTAACCCATTTTCTGTCTCACTTAAACTGTTAATCATCTTTCACCACATTTCTGTCATATTTATTAACTAGCCGAGTGCCAGAAGCCACCATGGTGGCTCTTGAAAAGTGCTGAAAGTCACTATGGTGGCTTTACATTATATGCATTAGCTTTTTGTTTGTGCAGCAGCAGAAAAAACAATGTTTGTATAAAATTGTTTTGTTACAATTTGTTGGAGAGTGCCAACATGTACTTTCCAATAAATTGTAACAAACAAAATTATTTGTAAATAAAATTTGCTAAACTAAGGCTCCATTCACTGGGAGAATAGTAACTTTGACAAAAAATACTTGTGTTAGGCCTAAAAAAAAATAAAAATCTGTTTCACAGGCCCACAGGCATGGTCCTTTTGGCTGTCACATCTAACAAGAGGCCCCAGGAGGCCTGAGGGCGCTCACCTGACATGGTAGCCTAAATATCAACCCAGAGAATTGATTTCAACAAGTTGCATCTGCTCATCCTAAGAAAAGCTTTTACAAAATATCCAAAGATTCTGACCAGAGGATCTAAAAAAAAAAGATTTTTGAAGAATATTCCTCATATTGAACTAAGTTATAATTCGGGCTCCCACAGGGAGCCCATATATGAACCCAGGGACTTGGCTTTAACAAACTTGAATCTCCCCCCCCCCCCCCCCAAGGATGCTGCACACCAAACATCAAAACATTCCGACTGCTGGATCTGAAGAAGAAGGTTTTTAAAGAACTAAAGAACTAAGTTACAATTTGACTAAGTTACAATTTGAGCTCCCACAGTGAGTCCAAATATGGACCTAGGGACATGGCTTGAACAAACTTGAATCTCACCCCCCCTAAGGATGCTGCATACCAAATATCAAAACATTCCGACTGCTGGATCTGAAGAAGAAGATTTTTAAAGAAAATTCCTCATTTTGAACCAAGTTATCATTCGGGCTCCCAGAGTGAGCCCAAATATGGACCTAGGGACATGGCTTGAACAAAGATCCCCCTAAGGATGCTGCATACCAAATATCAAAAGCATTCATTTGCTGCATCTGAGGAAGATTTTTAAAAAAAATTCCTCATTTTGAACTAAGTTATAATTCGGGCTACTACAGTGAGCCCAAATATGAACCCAGGGACTTGGCTTGAACAAACATGAATCTCACCCCCTTTAAAGTTGCTGCATGCCAAATATCAAAACATTCCGACTGCTGAATCTGAAGAAGATTTTTAAAGAAAAATGCCTCATATTGACTAAGTTATAATTCGGGCTCCCACAGGGAGCCCAAATATGGACCCAGGGACTTGGCTTTAACAAACTTGAATGCCCAACCCCACCCCCAAGGATGCTACACACCACATATCAAAACATTCCGACTGCTGGATCTGAAGAAGATTTTTAAGAAAAAATTCCTCATTTCAAACTAAGTTACAATTCAAGCTCCCACAGTGAACCCAAATATGGACTAGGGACATGGCTTGAACAAACTTGAATCTCACCCCCCCTAAGGATGCTGCATACCAAATATCAAAAGCATTCATTTGCTGCATCTGAGGAAGATTTTTAAAAAAAATTCCTCATTTTGAACTAAGTTATAATTCGGGCTACTACAGTGAGCCCAAATATGAACCCAGGGACTTGGCTTGAACAAACATGAATCTCACCCCCTTTAAAGTTGCTGCATGCCAAATATCAAAACATTCCGACTGCTGAATCTGAAGAAGATTTTTAAAGAAAAATGCCTCATATTGACTAAGTTATAATTCGGGCTCCCACAGGGAGCCCAAATATGGACCCAGGGACTTGGCTTTAACAAACTTGAATGCCCAACCCCACCCCCAAGGATGCTACACACCACATATCAAAACATTCCGACTGCTGGATCTGAAGAAGATTTTTAAGAAAAAATTCCTCATTTCAAACTAAGTTACAATTCAAGCTCCCACAGTGAGCCCAAATATGGACTAGGGACATGGCTTGAACAAACTTGAATCTCACCCCCCCTAAGGATGCTGCATACCAAATATCAAAACATTCTGACTGCTGGATCTGAAGAAGAAGATTTTTAAAGAAAATTCCTCATTTTGAACTAAGTTATCATTCAGGCTCCCACAGCGAGCCCAAATATGGACTAGGGACATGGCTTGAACAAACTTGAATCTCACCCCCCCTAAGGATGCTGCATACCAAATATCAAAAGATTCTGCCTGCTGGATCTGGAGAAGAAGATTTTTAAAGAAATTTGCCTGAAATGCACTAAGTCCGAATTCGAGCTTCTATAGTGAGCCCAAATATGAATCCAGGGGGCCGATTTGAACAAACTTGAATCAGATCCACCCCACAATGTTGCATACCAAATATCAAATGATTCTGCCTGCTGGTTCTGGAGAAGATTTTTTAAGATATTTGCCTGAAATGCACTAAGTTCGAATTCGGGCTCCTATACTGAGCCCAAATATAAACCCAGGGGGCTGATTTGAACAAACTTGAATCAGATCCACCCTACAATGTTGCATAACAAATATCAAAAGATTCTGCCTGCTGGAGCTGGAGAAGAAGATTTTTTAATGTTTTTCCCATTGCCTACAGTGTTAAAAAGTGCTGACTAAGCACTTTTTCAAAGTCCCAAAACTGTACCCGATGATAAAACCGATGGCAATTTTTTTTTACCAATCCTTTCTGTGGGTCCTAAGGTAGTTTCACACCAAATAAAAATTCTCAGTGCCGTGCAGTTTTGGAGATATGGGCGTTTTAATTTTTTTCTACTTTTAGCTCCTGTGGTTCCCACGGGGTTACGGAAAAAAAAATTCGGCATAAATTAGGTACTTATGACCCAATAAGCCCTCACATAAAATTTGGTTCAAATCAGCCTCTCGGTTCGGAAAATAGAAATTTTGGGCGGGGCCAAACATTTTGCCCCTCCCATAACGACGCCAAATATAGCCCATCAAACTTCTCTTGAACAAACCTGAGTCTACACCTCAAAAGGAAGTTGCACACCAAATATCAAGTCTCTGCTACTGCTGGTTCATGAGAAGATTTTTTAAGATTTCAGCACACTTTTTGGGTGTGCCCTACCAAGGGGCGAGGCAACTTGATTTGAACAAAATCAAATTGCGATGTCATGACAAACTATTATCTCAAATATCAATTACATTGGTTCAGCGGTTTGGGAGGAGAAGATGCAAACACCATGTTCACGGACGACGGACAACGGACGGTGATTGATTACTATAGCTCTCCTGACTGAAAGTCAGGTGATACCAAATATCAAAAGATTCTGCCCATTGGTTCTGGAGAAGAAGACTTTTAAAGAATTTTTCTTAAATTGCACTAAGTAATAATTCACGCCCCCATAGTGAGCCCCAATATTGGATGAGGGACTCGATTTGAATAAACTTGAATCAGACCCATACCAAGATGCTGCATACCAAGTATCAAAAGATTCTGCCCACTGGTTCTGGAGAAAAAGATTTTTTAGTAATTTTTCTATAATTCATACATTGCTATCAGAGTTATGCCCCATACAGAGCCCCCAAGGGATGTGGACATTTCATTTGAACAAATATGAATTGCCATATAGTAATGAACATCCACATGAAGGTTCATGAAAATTGGACCAGTGGTTTCAGAGGAGAAGTCATTTGAAAAATGTTCATGACGACAGACGAAAATGTTCACGACGACAGACAATGATGGATGACGACTGCAAGTGATAAGTTGAGCTCCCTTCGGTGAGCTAATAAACTTGTGCTAAATGCAGGGTAAATGGTTTGGTGCTTGAAAGTTATATACAAATAACATAGTTACCTAGTTACACTTTTTAATAGCACTTTTTAATTGAGGAGATCAGTATTCCCCATTTTAGGTCACATGATGGGGGTATACCTCAACTTTGTTTCCCAAACAAATCACACATGGAATTTTTGACACGCACAATCCTGGGCAGAAAATGGCAGATGTGAACTCAACTCTGCATAAAATAAATAGATATTGGTATAGTATGCGGTTGATCATATATGTGTTAAAATGAACTTATATTGTGATTATTAATTGTAATATTATTAATAATATGGTAAATCTGAGTTGAAAAAGCTTTTGCTTAAGAACACCTTGAAATGTGACTGTATACAGTCTAAATCGAATTGTGTATTTTTCGTTGCTTGGCAGAGCAAAACTGAGCTACCATTCTAAAAGTTTAACATTCAAAATGCAATGATATAAACAGAGTTGGCTCTGCAAAGATAGCTCCACCAAGGGTCACTACTTTTAGGGGAAGCTAAACACAAGATAAGAATCAAAGTGTTACTGCTTGTGACCTTAACCTTCATGATATGACAATGGGTCAAGGTCATGACACAAAGTTAGGTTATGGGTAACAATTGTGTGAAGTATGAACAAGATCTGTCACACAGATTCAATTATTTTGACCAGACAAGGGCAAAATAACAATATCAAAGTCTTGTTGTCTGTGACCATGACCTTGATAGTATGACCTTGAATCAAATTTGCGACACACTTTTGTGTCATGAGAAATAATTGTACCAACAATGAATACGATTTGTCAATCATACAAAGTTATATGAACCAGACAAGGGCTGTATACCAATTTAAAAGTTTTTCTGCATGTGACCTAGACCTTGATATGACCTTGGATCAAAGTCATAACACACCTTTGCATCAAGAGTAATAATTAATAACTGTACCAACTATGAAAAAGATCTTTCAATCACAACAAGTTATATGGACAGGACAAAGGCTGTTTAACAATATCCAAGTTTTGCTGTCTGTGACCTTGACCTTGACTATATGACCTTGGATCAATATCACGACACACCTTCGAGTCATGAGCAATAATTGTACCAAGTATGAACAAGATCTGCTGATGAGATCAAATTAATCTGCCAATTAGATCAAATTATATGGGGTGGACAGACAAAATGTTGGGGGTGGACAGACAAAATGTTGATGATGGACAGACGGATAGATAGACAGACGACGGCCAACTTAGCATTAGAAAAGTTCCACTGACATTCTGTCAGGTGGAGTTAATGTTGAGTGGTTAAGAAATTATGGCCGGACAAACAAATGTCCAAGTTTTTCTAAGTGTCACTTTATCATAGGGCCTGTGACTTGGACATTTAAGGGAACATACCATATTATAATTCGTAACACACTGTCTTTTGATATTACATATTGTTATAAAGTTTCATTAAAACATATTCAGTGGTTAAGAAATTATGGCCTGGACAAACAAATGTCAAAGTTTTTCTAAGTGTCACCTTATCAAGGGGCCTGTGAACTTGACCTTTAAGGGCACATGCCATATTATAATTCATGACACACTGTCTTTTGATATTATATATTGTTATGAAGTTTCAATAAAAAATATTCAGGGATTAAGGAATTACGGCCTGAACAAACAAAATGTTGACAATGGATGGACAGACAATGGACAACTTAGCATCGGAAAAGCTCCGCTGAAATTTTGTCAGGCGGAGCTAATAAAGCATTGTCAATACCTGTGACATTAGGGCTTGCAAAGTTCAGTTATATGAAAGGAAATGGGTGACATATGAAGTGACTGACAATAACCGCCACCGTTGGCTCCCTACTGCACTCCACACATGCTTATTTTGGGAAATGCAACATGTGCCACCACCCCTCGTGTGACCCAACATGGAGAATGCTGATAATCTACTGGGTAGGCTCCTGTTTTCGAGAAAAAAAATCAAAGGTAGTAAACCGTAGTACACTTTATTTCCTAACTGACAACCAGGATCACCTTGTGTCAAACAGTTTTACATGTGAAGAAACCGGAGTACCTGGAGAGAACCACCTAGCAATGGTGAGCAACTGTCAGACTCCTCAACGTACTGACTCTACACAAGCAGGGTTAGCATTAGTTGAAGACAAGTGCACCATCGAAGTGCAGTTCACCTCAGTACACAGCGCCACCATGCCCCCACATGGGCAATTGGGATGAAGTAACGGAACACTGTTTCATGTCATCAAGTTCCCAAATGGATACATTTTATGTGAATAAGGGGTACTACTGTGGTGTTAAGTGTACATAAGTATTTCAAATTCTCTTCATTCAGAAAACCTAACTTTTTGATTGGTAGTGTGCTGCATTAATTTTGGTAGTTGTCATTTGTTCATCAAATCACATTTCTTACAACTTAAGCCTATAAAAAATTTCTTGTTTCTTAGGTAATTTTTCCTCAATTTTATGAGGGAATGAGGCTTTTTTTTTTGTTTATTCACAAAACAGTTCTGAAAATAGTTGGAATCAGAAATTTAACTGCTTTCACTATTTTTGGCAAGCAAATTTTTTCAGCAGTGAAAATTTCCTGTCATGCAGTTGAAAATTTTAGCAATTATATCTTGTTTGACAGAGATCCTTCAAACAAGGTACAGTTGGTTAACTGGTTGAGGGCTAGATTATTTTTGGTGGTCTGAATTTGTTCATCAAAATTTGTTTTATTACAGATTATTGGAGAGTGCCAACAGGCACTCTCCAATAATTAGTAATAAAGCAAATTTGTATAAACAAAATATTATTTGCTTTTGACTGAATATAGAACACAAGCAAGGAAAATGCTGCCTTTTGCACTGGTACCTTGTTACAACCAGTAGTGTATAAATTTACCAGTAATGTCGAAATCGACCAGTAATGTCGAAAAAATTAACCAGTAATGTCGAAATCAACCAGTAATGTCGAAAAAATCGACCAGTAATGTAAAAATCCGTAATGTCGAAAAATTAACCAGTAGTGTCAAAAAGTGACGACCAAAATGAGGAGCACTAACACTTGCAGACGGGGGAGGGGGGTATAGCCACCCCCTCCCTGATGACACCCCTGGTCGTGTGCTTTAATGACTGACTATTATAATGTCAGTCACTACCCGATATTTGCTAAATGTCTATCATCTAGTTCTACCAATTTGCTACCTGTCATTTTACCTACATCCATCAATCAGTCAGTCTGCATCACCTGCATGTACCCGCATGTACGTGGGGAGCACTATTAGCTCAATCGAGAAATTGCCTCGCAAATCAATTTGATGAATATCCGGGCTCTATACCTGATGAGGTCAGTTAAGTTGTGTCCTTGGGAATGACACTTTATCCCAGGTGCACGTTGACTTCGTTTGCCAAGCTACATGCCGAAATGACACGTGTATGGCGCGCGTGCTTTAAACTAAGTGTTGTAAACTAAATCAATCAATCAATCAACCAACCAATCAATCTTTGTATGTAGGTCTGCCTGTCTTTCCGTCATTCAGTTGTCTATCCACGTCTAGGGGTTATTTTTCACACGCCACATTGCTATCTGTCTGTCTGGATTTCTGTCCGTCTGCCTGGATGCTGCTAACCTGCCTGCCTACACACTTGCCAGCCTACATGTGTGACTGTATGTCTGTCTGTGCGAGCGGTAAATACTAGACTAAATATTCCAGCGTCGTATCAATTCATTATCTATCCAGAGAGAGAGAGGGGGAAGGAGGGAGAGAGAGGAAGAGAGAGAGAGAGAGGGAGAGAGAGGAGAGACAGAGAGAGAGAGAGTTGGACAAAGACAGAGGGAAAAGGGGATAGGGAGAGAGCGATAGAGAGAGAAAGAAGGGGAGAGAGAGAAGGAGAGATAGAGGTAGGGGCAAAGGCAGAGGGACAGGGGATAGATAGAGAGAGAGAGAGAGAGAGGGGCAAAGGCAGAGGGAGAGAGAGAGAGAGAGGAAATAGGATGGGATATGTTGTGCATATGAAAGAGGGAAATAATTGTTAAACATAAAATTCCATATTTACTGGGGTAAATGTGTTTAAACTTGCGCGAAAATGGTTAAAAGTCGATAAATATAGGCAAATGTACAATTTGAGCAACCCGAAAAAATATTGAAATTTTGGTGAAAAATCATCATTTTGGTCACCACTTTTTGACACTACTGGTTAATTTTTCGACATTATGGATTTTTACATTACTGGTCGATTTTTTCGACATTACTGGTTGATTTCGACATTACTGGTTAATTTTTTCGACATTACTGGTCGATTTCGACATTACTGGTAAATTTATACACTACTGGTTGTAACATACCTTCATTTTTGAAAGCCCTGATAGTGGCTTCTAGAATTCAGCCAGTTAAATAATTGTCCTACAAGCTGCTACAAGTGCAAAATTGTGTCATAGAAGAGATTTCCAGGTAAAAAAAAACTGATGAGGCAGATTTTCTATAACGATGGAGGTGCCTGAGAAACAAGAATTTTTTTTAATAGCCTTATCGGAGTCTATTCATTTATTGGTGTCTGAGGTCATTTTCAGTATCTACATCTACAGCATCAGCAGCTATACCAGAATTTTGTAATTTTTGCAATAAACTGCATATTAATTCTATAATATCTTGAGAACTGCTCTGTCAGGCAAGAAAAAAATAGATCAAATGCTTATTAATGAAAGTTCTGAGGATGGGGAGATCGATCAAGCTGGGTAATTTGAGGATTATCAGTACACTTTTGGACAAATCGTAAATGTTTTTATTCAACTGACAGGGTTTTTCTTTTTTACCTTTTTGCAATTAACAGTATAAGTATGTTCTAAAGGTATGGTAAATGGTTTGGTATTTAAAAATTATGTGCAAACAGAAGGGTCATTCTATTAACAAATGTCCAGTAGGAACCCACTGTAATATGATGCTTTTATGAAGGAACCAACTCTTTTCAATGGAGCCCTGATAGGGCTTAGACCACAGTGACAGTTAACCCTTCACTCAATGTGATGGCCATAACCTACTAGTAATATTTACAAAAGTCGATATTCCTATTTTAAGCTCATTCCAATAAGGACTCATAAGCTAGGTTTTTGAAACCAGAAATGAAGCTTTTTAGTTTTCCAAGAAAACAAAATTTCAAATGTCATCTTCTATGCATGTCAGGTGAAGAATTAACTGTATAGTTTCAATGGGCTGACAAAAACTTAGAGCACAGACAAATATAGAAAATACAAAACAAGAGTCTTACTGCATGAAAGACATTTTATTATCACTGAAATCACAACATAATTTCATTTCCAAAAGTTTTCAAACATTATGTGCTATGTAATTTCCTCATAAAATTGATCGCTCAGTAATTTATTTATTGGTTTTTAAGGTCACACATTTCTGCACATTGGATAATCATGACCGCAACATGGATATAAAGTCAAGTCTAACCAATTGTTTATACTTATGTTGCCAATTTTAGAAGACTTTTACCTCAGGTGACAGGGTCCTATTTTACCAGTAAAAGATAGCTGCTTTACCACAGTAAACAAGCACTGCTTTACTTCCCAGGATTCCCACAGGGATAATCACTCAGCCGCTTCACTTCCCAGGATTCCCACAGGGATAATCACTCAACAAAGTACCTAAATCAATTAACCTTTTGAAATTCAAAACCAACTTTGATATACTTTGTTGCATGTGAATAGATGCTTTACAATGCAGTCAAGAGGAAGGCTTCGAAATGATTTTGAAGTATCTTGAAAGCAATTTCGAGTCTAGTCTTGGCGACCAATAAAGCTGCCAAAACTGGACTAGAAATCACTTCCAAGTTAAACAAACTATTAATTGGAAATGGAATATGTTTTCATTTTTAGAATTCACTTTGAAACAATTTCCACAATCTGGTATAATTATTTGAAATAGTTCTTTGAATCCTGCACCCTATTTAACAACATGTAACCAACTGGCCCTGTGCATTTCGACAGCCTTAGTCAGCAGTGTATATTTTTATGTGGTCTGTGATATGGCAGTTACCATTTTCTTATAACCAGAAAGTGTGACTAACCCTGTGCATTGCACAGGGTTAGTCACACTTTCTGGTTATAATTTTTTTTTCATTATTAACTGAGTAACCTTGTGCACTGTACAGCCTTAGTGTAAATCTCATCTTTATCAACTCTTTACACAAAGTTATGGCCAAACCCAGCCAGAACTATTCAAACTCAGCTTAGGACCCCTCATTGTTTTTTTTTAGGGAATTCCAAAAATGAAAACATATTCTATCTTTAATTGATAGCTTGTTGTTACTAGACTTGTAGGTTGTTACCCGACTTATAGGTTGTGCGAAGTAGTGAAAATTCGGGTAAACAGCAGGTGTGTGATTACTCTTATATAAACTGAAATCATGAATTGCAAAGTCGAATAAGTCTGAAATCAAGCTTTATATTTTCTTATAACTAATATCCTATTCACGTAATGATTTAGTGGCATTTTAGACCTCTGAATTTACATGGAAATGGTCTGAAAGAGAACACTTGTTCCATTGGCATGGTGATTACGCAAATTTAAATCTACGCGAACAGATGACCAGTTAACCAAAACTTGCATCTTGAATGGTAAAGTCTGAGTAAATTTACTGGTAGAGTGCTCAATTTTTTCTCAACCTCAAAATTTGTTCCCACATTATTGTCTTGTTACAATTTATGGGCGAGTGCTTATAGGCACTCTCCCATAGATTGTAACAATGCAAATCGATGGAGATTGTGTAATTTTACTTCCAAGATAATAAGAAGGACATCCGCAGAATATGAATTCTTCAACTTTAGGTACCTGCAGTTCATAATAAAGCCCAAATATGGGCTTCTAACACTCTACCAGTTAACCAGCCTTTCTTGTGTCTAGATTTTTAGACTTTTGCCTTCAGAGGCTATATATATTTCAATTCCATGCAATATATGAATACTTGTTGATGATAAAAAAATATTTCCAAGAATTTTTACATAGCCGAGCGTCCGGTTAGCCATCTCCAATGAATGGTCAGTCGGTTAGAGTGATTTTTTAAATTTTGCACACTGATTTTCATGTAATGTTGAAGAAATAAAAAATTTGTAGTCGGGTGAGGAAAAGCTGAAGTCAGATAAATATTGCCATGCCTCCACCCCCAACACACCTCTAGACTGCCTGAATTTGGTGATACTGCAAGTGCCTGCCTGTATCTGGGGAAATGGACTTATCTGGTCTGAAAATTTAACCCACAGAAATGCAGTATCCTTGCTTGTCAGGGTTCAAGTGGTATCTTTCAATTCCCTTAAATTTTCAGATTGGGCAGGAGGGTATGGTCTTCCATTTAGTAACTGATTGAGAAAAGTTTTGACAGCTGTATCTACTGGAAGGCAGTTTGTCCAAAATACTTGGTAAGACTGAAATCACTTTATCAACAGATGATCAAATCTGCACCAATACTACATTTGGGTCATGTCTGAAAATAATTTTGGAGTATCTGAAATAACTTTTGTTGCATACAAAATCACTTGGGCAGAATTCACTTTTATTTGGTTTGAGGTCCCAAAATCGAACAAACATTACTTCAGACCAAAGTCACCTGATCCCCAAGAGATTATCTTTCTTAAACCCTTTACCCAACGTAACGGCCAAAACCGGCCAGCGCTATTCACAAAAATCGCCAATTAATTTTCAATATATTTTCATTTTTTGTCTCAAAAACATAGGTTATGACCCCTCGTTGGGACGAGCTCATTCCAACGAGGGGTCATAACCTATGTTTTTGAGACAAAAAATGAAAAAAATTAGTTATTCAAGAATATTTTTTGCTCGTGTCGTCTGCTTTTCATGTTACGTAAAGGGTTAACTGGTAGAGTGCTAAATTATTTTTGGTTCTTAAAATTTCTTTGTGCATCTTTGCCTTGTTATAATTTATGGGAGAGTGCCTTCTGGCACTCTCCCATAAATTGTAATAAGGCAAATCCTAACAGATAAAAAAATACCACTTTAAAGATAATATGAAGCACATCCACAGAATATGAAGCATTTAAATTGTGATACTTGCACCTCAGAATAAAGCCCAAATGTGGGCTTCCAGCACTCTACCAGTTAATGGAATCAAATTCTTTCATAATCACACCAAAGTTCCCATATTCCAATGATATCATATGGGACAATTCATTCAATGAATTTTAACCAAATGCAGCAAATATATTCCAGATTGGTACTCTGTATTGCATATCCCCAATTTTGAAAAGTGCCAAATTACTTCTGCTTCCAATTTCAATGCTGCATTTGACAACAATAAATTGTGTTTTTCTGATGTTGTTTACATTAAAATTTTCTCAATTCTTGTGCTTGACACGCATCTTTTGGGAACACATGATTATGAGCTAATCAAAAGGCCTGTGGTAAACTATCCAGGCATTAAGCTTCCATCCCTGTGTTCTTGAATAAGCATTATCATTTTATATTATACCAGATTCTTCTTGTAAATAAATGCATTTTGGAATTATGGATAGAATCAGTAATAAGTTAACTCATTATATGCCACCTCTGATTAACCCTTTGCTCAATGCACATGATATAAAAATTTATTCATTTAAATATTGAGCTTTAAATTTTTTCAAAATGTTTCAACAAAACCATATCATGTGACCCACTCACCGGAAAGACCTTGACGATGTCATTTCCATGAGGGATCATGGTTTTGTGGAAATGTTTTTAAATATATATTTTTTTCAACTGCTTTATCTGCATATTACATGGGCTGATGTGGACAATTCATTAGGTAAAGGGTTAAGAAAATATATCCATGTAAATTGTTCCATCATTTCATGAATGATCAATTATGTCTTGGCTTCATTTGAATTTTTCATCAAATCCAGTTATAGCTGCTGTGAAGCAGCCATGACTAGATTTGATGAAAAATTCATTTAGATTCTCAGCAGTTAATCATTCAGCCTTATAGGTCTTTCTCAGTTCACAGATGTTGCAATGTCTGAACATGTGCCCGGACACGAAATCCTGTTCTCTTTGAGACAATATTTCATGTAACTGGGTACAGTGACAGTTATTTCTGGTACATTGTAAAGTCGTGGCTGCCTATATAGGAGGTGAGACCTGACTAGATATCACCGCCAATCCAACAGACTTTGAAAGTTGTGCTATATCTAAACTCCAAGAAACCTTTCCAGGCTTTTCAGGGGTGGGGGGGGGGGGAATAAATAATCTACCTCAGTAATTTTGAAAGGATGTAATGCAACTGTGCATGTTTAAAGGTGGTTTTACATGGTCAAGAAGCAAGAAGTTGCATTAATAAATTGCGCAAATATTTTTGTTCTATTCACACACAAAAATTGTAGGTGCAATATTGCACTTGCAATCACATTGATTGGCTGGGAAGAAAAGTTTCAGTTGCAATATTATTATGAACTTGCAGAAAGTTAAAAAATTTATAGTAATTTATATATTTTTTATACTTACCAATGACCCAGACTTAGCTGGTGCTAACTCCACAAAAACCAGGGCCAAACACAAATTTTGCCCCCCAATCCCCAAAATTTGCATCCAAAACAAAAAGAAATCATGTCCTAAAGGACCTCCATAGTACGACTCTACTGCGCATGCGCAGTGACGCAGTCGTCCCGAAATTGGCGCCAAATATCATTCTTACTGGCAGTGCCTGGTCAGCGCTATGTACTCAGCGGGGAGGCAAGAGTTCCCAACTCAGGGAGGGCCATCCCCGTCTGGGTCATTGGTAAGTATAAAAAATATATAAATTACTATAAATTTTTTAACATTTTTATACTGTACCAATGACCCAGACTTAGCTGAATAGTAAACAGGCTGGAGGGCCTAGGACATAGAGGAAAATCCAATAAGCTCAATTATAAGATAAAGAGGTAACCCCTTAAGGAGAAAAGGAGTATTAGGCTTTACATGTATCTTTCTTATTTAATATTTAAATTAGAAAGATACACTACCCTTAATAATTGAGCACAATAACATTCATGTTCTCTATTAACATCCAGTATAACCTTTATACTAATTATTTTTAAAACAAGCCAATAAATAAAGTAGTCCAGAGAATTGAGACTCTTTATAATCATTTAAAAGTGTCCGAGTATTGTATATTAAAGCCCGTTTGACACTTGACATATACAAATGCTTCACACCGAGCTACACTTTAAAAATAAGACATGAATGAAATTAAACATTAATATTACACTTTAAAACCATCCCGGAAGCGACTCAGAAATACTGTCTTGGAGGAGGCATTCCCTTGCTTTTCACTATAAAGCAGGTGACCTAAGGGAACACCCCCCCCCCCCCCCCCCCCTTCCCCTTGCCCTGGGTCAAATAGCCCAGAGCGAAGAGGGCAGCCGGACGGAGTCACTGCCGGAACAGAAAGCCTGCATAACTATAGTTGCAACTGTTTAGTGGACGACATTCTGAGCAACAGATAACGGACCTAAACAATGCAGGTCTCCAGAAATGGACTCAATATTTCTGAGATAAAAATTAGTAAATGTGGATGGCTGAGACCAATAAGCAGCCTTCATTAAATCTGTAATAGCAACACTATTAGCATAAGCCCAGGAAGTAGAAAGAGCTCTTACTTCATGAGCAGAAATCTTAAGCACAGACTGCTGAGAAGAAGATAAATCTTCATACGCAGTACGGATAGTTAACTGAATCCATCTAGCAATAGAATGGACTGAAATGTCCTTTCTATTAGGCATCAAAGACTGAAAGAAACGTTTCCGTCCCTTTCTGATAAACTGAGATCTCTGTTTATAGATACGTAACGCTCTAACAGGACAGAGTAAAGGCCTACGCCCGTCTGAAGACGGAAGAGCCTTAATAACAATAGGTTCCGGATATTTATTAGGAGCCTGATTCTTAGCTAAAAAACCGACATTAGTAGTGAAGGTGATAGTGTTCCCAACACTACGATAATGAGAATCATCCACCGATAGTGCATGAAGCTCACTGACTCTTCTGGCAGAAGAGAAAGCTAAGAGAAAAGCTGTCTTATAAGATAAGAATTTGAAATCTACTGTCCCAAGAGGTTCAAATGGCTTTTCCTTCAATTTAAGGAGAACCCATGCTAAATTCCACTTAGGAATTAATCTAAGAGTTCTGGGTCTATTTATCGAAAAGTTTCTAACCAATTTCGATAAAGAGACATTAGATCCAATTTGTAAACTATCATGATGTGCATAGGTATCAGATAACATAGATCTATAACCCTTTATAGTAACAGGTTGCAGTTTGATTTCGTCAAACAAGTATACTAGAAAGTTAGCAATGTCTGGTATAGAGGGATCAAATATATCAACAGAATGATCCCTACACCAACGACGGAAAACCTTCCACTTAGCCGCATAGTTTAGCGAAGAGGAGGTCCTCCTACAGTTAGAAATCGCGTCCACTGCTCGTCCTGTAAAGTGCTTGCCATGCAAGAAGGACCGCACAACGGAAAAACGTGAAGGTTGAGACCTTGCGGGTTGTGATGCAGTTGGCGCGATTTCCCCTGCCAAAGAAGATCCTCTCGTGGAGGGAGCTTCCGCGGTAGGTCCCACAACAGACACCTGAGTAGATTTATCCACGGTCTCTGTGGCGACAGAGATGCTACCAACAGAATCTTGCATTGAGATTGTTTTATCTTTAGCAATACTTGTTGAATTAACGGCGCTGGAGGATACGCATATCCTATCATTCCGTCCCAAGGGATCGATAGAGCGTCTACTGCAAATGCTCTTGGATCCGGACACGGGGACACATACGTCTGCAACTGATTGTTGAGATGTGTCGCAAATAAGTCTATCATTGGCCGTTCCCATTGGTAGCAAATCTGATTGAATACTTGTTTGTTGAGAGTCCACTCCGACGGCAACAAGCGACCCTTTCGTGAAAGGGAGTCTGCTAGCACATTCAGACGACCCGGTATGTGACGGACCGAAAGAAGAACGTGATGTTCCAACGCAAACAGAAGGATTCTTTCCGTTAGATTGAACAACGGAACTGAATGAGTGCCTCCCTGATTCCGTATATACGCCACTACAGTCGTATTGTCGGATAGGATTTGGACATGAGCATCGTGAATAATGTCCATCCAGTGACATAACGCAAGCCAAATTGACATCATTTCCTTGATGTTTATGTGCTTGCACAGGAATTGCGGATCCCAAAGACCCTGGCATCTCGAATCCGTTGGGATTAATGATGCACCCCAACCTGTTTGACTGGCATCCGTCATAATGGTAAAACTCGGATCCGGCAACTGCAGCGGAACTCCTTGAGTTAATCACTGAATGTTTGCCCAAGTCTGAATCTCTTGTTTCACTTGATCTGACAAGAGAACGTCTACATCGAGCGAATGAATTTTATCACTCCAATTCTGAGTCAGGAAAATTTGAAGAGGCCGTGTGCGTAGCCGTCCCATCGGAATGAGATCCGCGGCGGCTCCGCACAGACCTATCAGTCTCATAAATTCTCTCGCTGTGACTTTGTCTGTATTTAGACAATAGCGAGCGTAACAACTGACTAATTTCGCTCTGGTTAACGGCAGACGAACGAGATTGTTGTGCGTCTCGAAGCTCATTCCCAGATGAGTGAATGACTTGGACGGCACCAGATCCGACTTCTCCTCGTTTACTATGAAACCGAGACGTCGGAGCAATAGAAGAAGATTCTGAACATCGTTCTGAAGCGTTAACTCGTTGCCGTACCTCTGAAGAATGTCGTCCAGGTAGGCCGACGTTACCGCAGACGAATGAGCTCGGAAGTAGATCATTACCGAGTTCATTACCCGAGTGAAAGCCCAGGGTGCTAGATTCAATCCGAAGCACATGGCCCGGAACTGATACACCACTCCTAGGACTGCGAAGCGTAGATACTTTCGGAATGTCGGATGTACCATGACGTGAAAGTACGCATCTTTGAGATCTATGCTCGTTGCATAATCGTTCACCCGAATACTCGCTCTGACCGATCGAATCGTCTCCATATAAAACTTCGGAGCGACGATCAGCTTGTTTATCCAGCTCAAATCTATGACTGGACGGAACGAGCCGTCTGGTTTCGGAACCAGAAACAGATGGCTGTAGAATCCCAGCGATTCCTGGTTTTCTACGACCTCTACCGCGTTCTTCATTAAAAGAGACTGCACCTCTGATAGCAGAGCGTCTCTTTTCTGAGGGTTTGACGGAAGATGAGTCCACTTTGGACTTCGAGTTAAAGGAGGCTTTCGTTTGAAGGATATCTTTAGACCTTCCGAAGTCACTCCTCTCACCCACGGGTCGTCCGTAATCGACGCCCACTCTTGAGAAAAACTCGACAACCTTCCGCCAACCGGAACGCGATAGAGGTTTGAGCCATCACCTCCTGGATCTGCGAGGCCTGCGGTAGGAGAAACCACGTCTTCCACGATCCGCACCTCGCCTCGTCGACCTCGGGGCGTCCGACCGATTGTCCCGGCCTGAAGGACGTCCCGAACGAGAGTCGCTATCCTGACGGTCTCTCGAATAAGAGCTAGAGGACGCACCGGAACCTCTATAGGCACCTCTCTTGGGCGGATAAGACCCAGAAGTGCCCGCCTTATTCGTGTCTGCTGTATCCGACCTTTTAGGAGCGGATCTGAACAACAGAGAATCACTAGCTTTCTTTTTAATATTATCATAAATAGCGGAAAGCTTGCCGTCAAAGAGAAGATCTCCTGAGACCGAAGCGACTCTAAGAGAGTTCTTCACCTTAGAATCCACTAGTGTGGATGTAGACAGGGCTGCGTCACGTCTAACCAACTCCAAATTTGCCACTGAAAGGGCGGAGTTACACGTGGAATAAGCTACTGCCCTTGAAAGAAGTCTTAAGGAGGATTGTATATCCTGAAACTCTTCCCCTTGAAGACGCAGTGATAACGCCTTCGTAAGGTGATCTGCGTAAGATAAGGCATCTAAATTGGCTCTGTTAGACGCAATAGCTGTTTCCAACACTGCGGTTGGAATAGAAGCTGACGACGGTAATGATAGCTCTAAGTCTTCCGCCTCGTCGTCCATACGCAGAGGAACTCTCGGTATACCCTGACCTGCCGTGTCGAATTTATTCCTTGCATTAATGAAAGGCAGGTTGAGAGTATTTGCGGACAAGAAGCCTGCTTTCCCTGTCCTGGAAGCAAGTTTAAAAATAGCGTCGTTCAATAATTCAAATGTTCTTGCAACATTATTGGACTGCGACGGAAACTCGGGAGCGATGTCCCTGAACCGCTCGAAAAAATCAGAGTCCAATGACGCTATAATTCTCCTGTCCGGAAGCGCAGCAGTCTGGCCCGACGGAACAACTTGAGGAAGAAAGTGCCGGATGAAGTCTACGGCAGCTTTGTGTTGTTCCGAAAGGGATAGCTCCAATTCATCCGTATCCCTTTCACCATCCGGTCGGACCTCCCGATGTTCCCGGTCGTCCGCCGCCGATGCTTCGGCGGAGCGTACCGACCCAGCGCCGTCGGATAATTCTCGATCCGACACCGTCTCTGTCGGCTGCTGGGATGCTGCGATAAGCTGTGCTATCTGCACTAGAATGTCCGACGTCGAGACCTGCGGAGGAGCGGTCTTTCGCTGCTTTGCCGAGGGCAGCTCCGCATCAGATGGCTCCCGCATACTTTTCCTATGCGAACGTCCGGAGTCCATCTGTCTCGAATCCCTGGCTGCCGGATGGTGTGACCTGGTCGCCGAATAATCCTTCATCGGCGAAGCTGGCAAAATATCGGAGGTCACGCAGCCAAGGTGCGGTCGTGTGCGCCGGCGAGAAGAGGAAGCCTTAACAGTCTCTGCGGACTGCTTATACAACGGAGCGTCCCGAGCGACGGACGTATGCTCCGCTAAAGACACATTTTGTACCACAACATCTGGTCCCAGATGTTGTTGTACGAGAGAGGGGCCTCTCTCGCTCGCGGCCCGGCTGGACCTGGACGAGCTAGGAACCGGACTAAAAGGCTTCCTCCGTTCTCGTTCACTATCCGCCGTCACTGGGTGTGCATCTATTATTTTTATAGTGCTCGCATCACCCAAAATTTCCTCTTGGACCGCATCGGACGAACCCGGCTGCCGAACCATTCGGTGAATGGACGCTACACCGGGCGAGCTAGCGGACGACATTTGTCTAATCTCCATGAGCACTTTTGCCGCTAGCTCTGTATTTAATTGTGACGACGGATGCACACTTGAAGAAGATAACATGGAAACATCACCCTGTTCTGGTTCCTCTGAAATAGAAACTGAGAGAGTAGAGTGACCTTGTGGAGAAAGAGCCGGCATCGCTCTTTCTCCAGAAACAACATATCGTGACACACGTTTCCAATGTTTCTCATCCCAATGTTCACATACAGGACAGGGATTAATGCGAGAACACTGACTACAATTAATGCAATAATCATGAAAGTCAGAGGAAGATTTCTTCCTATTACAATTTGAACAAGTTCCCTTCATTGTGAAAGAACAACAATAAGTCCTAGTTACTCGCAAAAACCCCTGACACAAAGATACATAATAACATGATCCATTAATAAATGAAAAAACAATTGCAAAACAAAATAATTTTGAAAAAATATTTTTTCAGAGAAGCCCAAGTTGCTGAAAAGTAACGTTGAGCCCCGATGGATCCGATGGCAAAGTGTGGTCAAAAATTTTAAAATTATATAAAATAATTAATGAGACACTTTCGGATAATATAAATGTATCTTATAATGAGATAAACTACCTCAAAGGCAAACAGCCCCCCTCAAAAAAGGCTGTTGCCAATGAAAACAAACAGTGTAAACACAGAAGAAAACATGACTCCAGGCACTGAAAAAACTGGCCCGGAATCAGTCATCAATTACACTCTATCTGATGCAAAACAGAGACTCCCAGGGGAGAATCTGCAGAACATCAGATAGAAGATGCAGAACACAAACGTTATACACCCATGGGTGAAAACGTAACTATGGGGAAAATAACAGAAAACATTCTGTAACCAAGCAACTCTCCCAGGGAATTTTTAGAAATGAAACTTCTCAAAAATATGCCAAAAGCATGGGAGAATTGCAAGGGGGGACTTTAGAAGGTTAGGGGAGAGGAAACACTGAATAAGCAGTGCAACAATTAGCAAGAATGACAACAAGAGGCGTTTGCCTCGAAAATAGGCAACTTAACATAATTTCAACAAAAAATTTTAAGTACAGCCCTGATTATTTTTTGCCACTTCTTTTTTCCTCTCCTCCTTCTATCCTCCTTAGAATCACATTTTCTCCAAGAATTACGTGTCTGGCATCCTTTAAACTGAGATTTACAAGCACAAAGATCAGTGAGATGTTGACTGATGAAGGGCCAAACAGAGAATGATATTTGGCGCCAATTTCGGGACGACTGCGTCACTGCGCATGCGCAGTAGAGTCGTACTATGGAGGTCCTTTAGGACATGATTTCTTTTTGTTTTGGATGCAAATTTTGGGGATTGGGGGGCAAAATTTGTGTTTGGCCCTGGTTTTTGTGGAGTTAGCACCAGCTAAGTCTGGGTCATTGGTACAGTATAAAAATATAGAGACATGTTCTAAATTTTTTTAATAAATTGCATCAATAAATTAAATTGATGCAATAAATCCATTTTATATGAGCAATATTTCAAGCAATATGTGGCTGAAATAAATTGCACAGAAGAAATTGCAGGAAATATCGCTCTTGTAAAGCCACCTTTTGGAAAGATTTTTTTTCACATAAAATGATTAAAAGAAACCTGAGGAAATAAATAATCTACCTCAGTAATTTTGAAAGGATGTAATGCAACTGCGCATGTTTAAAGGTGGTTTTACATGGTCAAGAAGCAAGAAGTTGCATCAATAAATTGCGCAAATATTTTTGTTCTATTCACACACAAAAATTGTAGGTGCAATATTACACTTGCAATCACACTGATTGGCTGGGAAGAAAAGTTTCAGTTGCAATATTATTATGAACTTGTAGAAAATAGAGACATGTTCAAAAATTGTAGGTGCAATATTGCACTTGCAATCACATTGATTGGCTGGGAAGAAAAGTTTCAGTTGCAATATTAGTATGAACTTGCAGAAAATTAAAAAATTTATAGTAATTGATATATTTTTTATACTTACCAATGACCCAGACATAGCTGGTGCTAACTCTTAAAAATATAGGGCCAAACACAAATTTTGCCCCCCAATCCCCAAAATTTGCATCTAAAACCAAAGAAAACATGTCCTGAATGGCCCTCCATACTTCACCTCTACTGCGCATGCGCAGTGTCAAGGACGTCCCGAAATTGGCGCCATTAATCATTCTTACAACCAGTGCCTGGTAAGCGCTATGTACTCAGCGGGGAGGTTTGAGTTCCCAACTCCTGGGAGGGCCATCCCCGTCTGGGTCATTGGTAAGTATAAAAAATATATAAATTACTATAAATTTTTTAACATTTTTATACTGTACCAATGACCCAGACATAGCTGAATAGTAAAAAGGCTGGAGGGCCTAGGACATAGAAGAAATTCCAATAAGCTCAATTATATAAAATAGAGTCATCCCCTCGAGGGGAAAAGGAGTATTAGGCCTTACATGTATCTTTCTTATTTATGATAAATTAGAAAGACACAACACCTTCCATAATTGAGCATCATAACATCCATGTACTCTATTAATATCCAGTATAATCCTTATACTAATAATTTTTAAAGTAAGCCAATAAATAAAGATAGTCTAGAGAATAGAGACTCTTTATACTCCTTAAAAGTGTCTGAGGATTGTATAATAACGCCCGTTTGACACGTGATATATTCAAAAGCTATACTTTAAAAACTATGACTTGAATGAATTTTTAAAACATAAACTTATCACTTAAAAACCATCCCAGTAACAGCTCAGAATTACTAACTCCGAAGGAGGTATCCCCTTGTTTTCATAATAAAACAGGTGACCCAAGGGAACACCCTCCCCCCCCCCCCCTTCTCCTTGCCCTGGGTCAAATAGCCCAGAGCGAAGAGGGCAGCAGGACGGAGTCACTGCCAGAACAGAAAGCCTACCTAGCTATAGTAGCAACTGTTAAGAGAATGACATTCTGAGCAGTAGATAATATACCTAACAATGGAGGCCTCCAGAAAAGGACTCAATATTTCTGAGATAAAAATTCATGAATGTGGATGGCTGAGCCCAATGTGCAGCCTTCATAAAATCTATAATAGCGACACTATTAATGTAAGCCCAAGATGTAGAAAGAGCTCTTACTTCATGAGCCGAAATCTCAAGCACAAACTGCTGAGTTAATGATATACCATAAGCAGTACCGATAGTTAATTGAATCCATTAGCAATAGAATGGAGCGTAATGTCCTTCTATTAGACATCAAAGACAGAAGAAGCTTACGTCCTTACTAATAAACTGATATCTGTTTATAAATACGTAAACTCTAACTGGACAGAGTAAAGGCCTATGCCCGTACGAAGATGGAAGGACCTTAATAACAATAGGTTCTGGATATTTATTAGGAGCCTGATTCTTAACCAAAAATCCAACATTAGTAGTAAAGGAAATAGTGTTTCCAATACTACGAAAGTGAGAATCGTCCACCGATAGTGCATGAAGCTCACTGACTCTTCAGTAGAAGAGAAGACTAAGAGAATAACTGTCTTAAAAGGTCAGAATTTGAAAACTACTGTTTCCAGAGGCTCAAATGATTACTTAGCTAAATAAGAGCCAAAGCTAAATTCCGTATAGGAATTTAATCTAAGGATTCTAGGTCTATTTATCGAAAAGTTTCTAACTGACTTAGATAAAGAGACATAAGACTCAATTGTAAACTATCATAGAGTGCATAGGTATGAGATAACATAGACCTATAACCTTAATAGTAACAGGCTGCAGTTGATCTTGTCAAACAAGAATACTAGAAAGTTGCAATGTCTAGTATGGAGGGATAAAAAATATCAACATAATGATCACTACACCAACGACGGAAGAGCCTCCACTTTAGCTGCAGAGTATAGCGAAGATGAGGTTCTCCTACAGTAAGAAATCGCGTCCATAACTCGTCCTGTACAATGCTTGCCGTGCAAGAAGGACCACACAATGGAATACGTGAAGGTTGAGACCTTGCAGGTTGTGATGGAGTTGACACGATTTCCCCAGCGAAAGAAGATCCTCTCATGGAGGAAGTTTTCGCGGTAAGTCCCACAGTAGACACCTGAGTAAATTTACCCACGGTCTCTGTGAAGACAGAGATGCTATCAACAGAATTGTATTGTGGATGTTTATCTTAGCAATACTTGCTGAATCAACAGCGCTGGAGGATACGCATATCCTATCATTCCGTCCTATTAGATCAATAGAGCGTTAACAACATAAGCTCAGGGATCCGGACATGGAAACACATACGTCTGCAATTGAATAGTGAGTTGTGTCGCAAATAAATTATCATTGGGTGCTCCCATTTTGATGAGAGTCCATACTGACGGCAACAAGCGACTCTTACGTGAAAAGGAGTCTGCTAATACAATCAGACGACCCGGAATATGACGGACCGAAGCAGAACTTGGTGTACTATAACAAACAGAAGGATTCTTTCCGTTAAATTGAATAACGGAATCGAATGAGTGCCTCCCTGGTTCCGAAGATACGCAACTACTGTTGTATTAACGAACAGGATTTGGACATGCGTTTCTGAATAATGTTCATTCAATGACATAGTGCAAGCCTAAATAACATAATTTCCTGGAAGTTAAGTGCTTGCCTAGAAACTGCGGAACCCAAAGACCCTGGCACTTCGAATCCGTTGGGATCAATATTGTACCCCAACCTGTTTGACTGGCATCCGTCATAATCATAAAACTCGGATCCGGCAACTGCAGTGGCACTCTCTGAGTCAACCACCGAATGTTTGCCCCAGTCTGAATCTCTTGCTACACTTGATAGACAAGAGAACGTGTATATCGAGCAATTCATAGATTGCTGAAAAGTTGCCGTCGAAGAGAAGCTTCTCAGAGACCGAAGCGACTCTGAGAGAGTTCTTCACCTTACTATCCACGCACGTGGATGTAACTAGGGCTGCGTCACGTCTAACCAACTCCAGGTTGCCACTGAAGGGCGGAGTTATACGTGGAAAAACTACTGCCCTTGAAAGAAATCACATTGAGGATCATATCCTGGAATTCTTTCTCTTGAAGACGTAATGATAAAACCTCAGTAAGGTGGTCTACGTATGATAAAGCGTCTAAGTTAAGCCTATTAGACAACATTGTCGTTTCCAACATCGTGGTTGGAATTGACATAGACAGCGAAAAAGATAATTCCCAGTCTTCAGCACCGCCGTCTAGACGCATATGAACTCTCGGTATGCCCTGTTCTGCCGATATAAATTATTTCCCAGAATTGAAAAAAGGCAGAATAGAGCATTGCGGACAAGAAACTAGACTATCATGCTTGGTAGCAAGCTTATATATAGCATCGTTAAATAATTCGAATGTTCTAAAGACATTATTGGACTGTGTCGGTAAGTCAGGGACAATGTCCCTGAACCGATCAAAAACTCCGTGTCCAATGACGCTATTAGTCTCTTATCCAGCATCGCAGCAATGTAGTCCGACAGAACAACCTCTGGAAGTAATGCCGGAAGAAATGTATGGCAGCTTCTGTTGTTCCGAAAGGGAAAGCTCGAAATCGTCCGAATCCCTTTCGCCATCCTGTCGGACCCTATAAAGTGTTCGGTCGTCCGAACCTGATGCAACAGCGGAGCGCACCGACCCAGCGCCGTCGGATTATTCCTGATCCGACCGAGAATTGTTGTTTGCTGGGATGCTGCGATAAACTGTGCTATTTTGGATAGCACGTCCGTCACTGAGGCCTGTGGAGAAGCGGTCTTACCATGCATTGCGCTGGAAGCTCTGTGTTCGTTACCCCGTGCATACTTCTATTATGCGAGTGAACGGAGTGTATCGGCCTCGTGTCCCTTGGCTACCGGATGGCGTGACCTGTTCGCCGTGGAATCACTGAATGACGAAGCTGGCCGGATACTCGAGGTCACGTAGCCAATGTGCGGTCATGTGTGCTGCTGTGAGGATGAGGAAGCATTATCGACAGTCTCTCGGACTGTCAATATAACGGAGCGTCCCAAGTGACGGACATATGCTCCGAATGCGAAATGTCTGTACCACAACATCCAGTCCCATATGTTGTTGTACGAGAGAGGGACCTCTCTCGCTCGCAGCCCGGACGGACCTGGACGAGCTAGGAACCGGACTAACAGGTTTCCTCCGATTTGTCCTCTAATCCGTCGTCACTGGGTGTGTGCTAAAGTCTATTATAGTGCTTGCATCATCCAAATCTCCTTCCTAGACCGCAACAGACGAACCCGACTGCCGAACCATTCGATGAATGGACGCTACACCGGGTGAGCTAGCGAATGTCAACTCCGTTGATCCTACTAGGGACCTCTTAGGCGATTGACGTATTCCATGAGCACTTATTGCCGCTAGCTCTTCATTAACTATGACGACAGAGGCACACTTTGCAAGACATCTCAGTCACTTTGCGAACAAGAAACCAGACATGCTTGTTAATAGCAAGCATATAATAATATATATAGCGTCGTTCAATAATTTGAAAGTTGTGTGACATTATTGGACTGTGTCGGAACTGAGGGACGATGTCCCTGAACCGAACCAAAAAATTTCTGTGTCCACCGACGCTATCAGTTTCTTATCCGGCATCGCAGCATTCTGGTCCGACGAAAGAACCTCTAGAAGATAAAGTCAGATGACATACACAGCAGCTTATGTTGTTCCGAAAGGGAAAGCTCGAAATCCTCCGAATCCCTTTCGGTATCCCGTCGGACCGGATGAAATTCTCGGACGTCCGTACCTGCTTCCGCGGAGCGTCCCGACCCAGCGTCGTTGGATGATACATAATGCGACAGAGATTCTGTCGTTGCTGGGATGCTGCGATAAGCTGTGCTATTCGGGATAGCACGTCCGTCACCGAGGCCTGTGCAGTAGCGGTCTTACGATGCTTTGCCGCTGGAAGCTCCGTGTACGTTGACTCCCGCACACTTTCTTATGCGAACGTCTGGAGTCTGCAGGCCTTGTGTCCCTGGCTACCGGATGGTGTGACCTGGTCGCCGATGATTCTCTGATTGGTGAAGCTGACTGGATATCCGAGGTCACGTAGCCAAGAGCGGTCGTGTGCGCTACCATGAGGATGAGGAAGCCTTATTGACAGTCTCTCCGGACTGACTATATATCGGAGCGTCCCAAGCAGCAGACGTATGCTCCGAATGCGAAACACTTTGTACCACAACATCTGGGGCCAGATGTTGTTGTACGAGAGAGGGGCCTCTCTTGCTCGCAGTCCGGATAGACCTGGACGAGCTAGGAACCGGACTAAAAGGCTTCCTTCGTTCTCTCCTCTAATCCGCCGTCACTGGGTGTGCATTTGATTGATTTATAGTGCTCGCATCACCCAAAACTCCTTCTAGACCGCAACGGACGAACCAGGCTGCCGAACCATTCGACGAATGGACGCTACACCAGGCGAGCTAGCAGACGTCAAAGACCGTCGAACCTACTAGGGTCCTCTTAGGCAACTGACGTATTTACATGAGCAGTTTTCCGCTAGCTCTTCATTAATTGTGATGACGGAGGCACACTTTTGGAAGACATCACGGATACATCACCCTGATCATGATCGTCTGAAATAGAGATTGATAAAGTAGAGTGACCCTGCGGGGAAAGGACCGGAATGGCCAATTCCCCACTAACATACCGTGACACACGCTTCCCATGTTGTCATCGAAATTAACACATACAGAACAGGAGTTAGTGCGAGCACACTGACTACATTATACAATGATTATGAAAGTCAGAGGATGATTTCCTCTTATTACAATTGAACAATATCCTTTCATTGTGAAAGAAAACAAAGTCCAAGTACTCGCACCAACCCCTGACAATCAAAATACATAATAACATGATCCATTAACATAGAAAAAATAATTGAAATCAAAAAAGTTTGAAAAAATATTTTTTCAGAACAGCCCAAGTTTCTGAAAAGTAACGTTGAGCCCCAATGGATCCCAAGCCTAAGTGTGGACAAAAATTCTAAAAATATTTTAAACAATTTATGCAACACTTACGAACAATAATAATGTATCTAGTTATGATTAAATTAACATCAAGATATTATTTTCAAGAAATCCCCCCTCACACAGAGGGCTGTTGGAAATGTAAACAATAAGTGTAAAAACACCAGATCAAGACTCCAGGCACCCTGGCCCAAAATCAGTTACCAATAATACACTATCTGATGCAAAACAGAGACTTCCAGGGAAGAAACTGCAGAACATCAGATGGTAGATGCAGAACACTACGCCAAACCACCCATAGGTGAAGACGTAAACAGGGGGAAAAGAACAGAATTCATTCTGTTATCCAGCTAAAACTCCCAAGAAATTTTAGTAATAATATTACAGAAAATATGCCAAAAGCATGGGAGAATAGCAAGAGGGGACTTAAAGGAAAGGGGGAGAGGAAAACACTGAACAAGCAGTGTAACTTGATAACAAGAATGACCACAACAGGCTGTTGCCTCGAAAATAGGTAACTTAACATAATTTCATTAAAAAATTTTAAGTTACAGCCCTGATAATTTTCTGTCACTCATTTTTCCTCTCCTCCTTCTATATCCTCCTTAGAATCACCATTTCACTAATATTTATGTGTCTGGCATCATTAAAACTGAGATTTACAAGCACAAAGATCAGTCAGATGTTAACTGATGAAGGGCCAAACAAAGAATGATTAATGGCGCCAATTTCGGGATGTCCTTGACACTGCGCATGCGCAGTAGAGGTGAAGTATGGAGGGCCATTCAGGACATGTTTTCTTTGGTTTTAGATGCAAATTTTGGGGATTGGGGGGCAAAATTTGTGTTTGGCCATATATTTTTAAGAGTTAGCACCAGCTATGTCTGGGTCATTGGTACAGTATAAAAATATAGAGATGTTCTAAATTTTTTCAATAAATTGCATCAATAAATTAAATTGATGCAATAAATCCATTTTATATGAGCAATATTTCATGCAATATGTGGCTGAAATAAATTGCATGGAAGAAATTGCAGGAAATATTGCTCTTGTAAAACCACCTTTTGGAATGATTTTTTTTCATATATAATGGTTAAAAGAAATCTGAGGATTTATAAAATGGATAAAACAAGAAATCAGCAACAGGCTGTTAACCCTAAATGGCCTTGAGATTTTTATAGGTTTTTGCTACACTCTGACAGTCTCTATCCTGTGGCTTCGCAGTTGTTTCTAGGCAAGCCTTGGCTGCCTATATGGGCAGCAAAGACTTGCCGAGAAGCAACGGCCAAGGAAACTAGAATGTAATTTGCATGTTTACCCAAAATGACATTTTGGCACACTCGTTCTGTGGCAGTAGTAATGAATGAACATCACATCTAGGCCCCAAAGGGATAACTGAGAACTAAAATCTGTAAATTACATTCAACATGAACTCTCTCTGCACACTGATGTTGAAATACAGTGGAACCCTGTTAATGAAATAGCCACTTTGCCAATGAAAATTATTCAATTAACAGGAATATTCAATTAACAGGGATTGTGTCACTTTCCTGTATTCTAGAGATAAACTTAGCATGTATTCTATTATATCTTGTTTGACAGAGCTCCATGAGCTCTGTCAAACAAGATATAACAGATTAAATACCAGTATTGGGTGTACTGAGGCCAAATAGGTCTATAGACAAAGAAAAACTGGGGAGAGTCAGGGTAATTTCTGTACAGGTTACAAGATTTTTTATTCAATTAACAGGAGTTTACTCTATAACCTATATTCAATTAACAGGTCAAATTTGTACTGGAGGTATGGTAAATGGGTTTGTGTTGGGAAATTAAGGTCACATACTTCTGCACAATGGCTAATCATGACCATGACAGTTTTACGGGTGGAGGAAGCCGGAGCACTCAGAGAGAACCACCGAGAAACAGCGAGCAACTGTCAGCTCCCCAACATACTAACTCCACACAAGCAGGGTTAGCATTGGTTGAAGACAAGTGCACCATCGACGTGCAGTATGCCTTAGTACACAGCGTCACCGTTCCCCCATGTGGGCAATGGGGGGTGAAGTGTCTTGCCCAAGGACACAACGCGATTGCCGCAGGTGGGATTCGAACCAAGGACCTCTTGGCTTGCAGCCAGCACCTCTACCTACTGGGCCACCGCGTCCCCAGATATTCAATTAAGTGGGCTACACTGTACTTTGAGTTCTGTCAAACAAGACTGTATTGGTTAAAGTACCAGTTGCATTCCAATGGGAAAAACTTTCCGATTGAAATTTTAATATTTTATCATCAGTGTCAGAGGTTAATTCTTCATCCAAGCCTATAACTGGAAAGGTGATGCAGCTGTTTACCCTTAAAGGCATGGGCAATATTCCATGATTTCTTGACCAGATCTGATCTGCGGCTTTTGCAGTGATTGTCTAGTCATGACTTGACTAGAAACCACTGCCAGTAAACTTTGAATTTAGTTGGCAAATTGGCACAAAGTTTGTCTGTGGGTTAACCAGGCCTGCACATAAGCTGCAAAAGACCATTTAGGTTATGGCAATTGTGAAATACAAGAATGAACTACAGGTTAGAACAGAATAATACAACATTAATTAAATTCCTAATGTGTCATGTTTTTCCTGTCAGACCTGACAATTTCTTAGGACTAGCTCGACTCAAACAATTAGTTGCACATTGCATCCACATGAGTAAAATGGCATGCCATTTATGTCTTAAAAGATTTTTTGCCGCAAAAATAATAAAAAGTAAAGCAAGATCTCGCCAAAGCGAGATCGCATGATAATTCTTGCTATTTACTATGGCGGAAATTCTTTTAAGACATAAATAGTATGGCTGGAATAGTAAGACAGAGAAGGTGGAAAGGCATCACAACACAGTATTCCTATAGGTTGCAACCATGTTATTTAGTGTAAAATGCTAATGGGATACAATGTAAAGTTCTTAATTTCCAGGCCGGGTCATCTGCTCTGGGATACAAAAATTGTCCAGTCAGAATTAGGCCTTTAAGGGTTAAATTAATAATCATACAATTTCATTGTATCTTACAAAACACAGACTATATAATATCATATTTAAAAGTGCTTTCTGGTTAGAAATAAAAAGCTGCACTCAAGAACATAATTTAAAAAAAAAATGGGAAGCATTCCTGTATAATTCAATTTCAGGAGAGGTGCCAGTACTTTCTGGACATTATCTTTTTCAGGAGTGGTGTCAGTAATTTCCAAACAGAGGAGCTAGTTTTTCGGACAATTACACCACTTCCACCATATGTGGGGATATCCCTTTCATACCCTCCCCACTGCATCACTTTGCACTGTGGGAGCTGTGATTATCAGCCATGTTCAAGCACAGGTCTTAATCAGCAAGAAAAACTTGTTGAGACTGGTTACCCCTATAGAATCTATGAACAATAATTCTGGAGATTCTATTAATACTGTAAAAAAAGTCTCCATTATTACAGACATAAACATCCACAAAAAGAAAATTTTCACATTACTTGAAAAAAATTATAACTAACAGATGAAAAAAATATTTATCATTCACCAACAGTCAAACAAATTATATAGGAGTTAAAATCAACCATGAGTGACTCTGAATAAGACTAGGAACAACAATAGTTAACCCTTTACTAAACATGACATGCAGATAACACCTGCAATAAAACATTAGAATAACTAAAAGTCTTTTTCATAAAAACATAGCTTATGATCCCTCACTGGAATGAGCTAAGAGAGCTCGTTCCAATGAGGTGTCATGAGTGGTTTTCTAAAATTTAAAAAATAAAACCTGAATGGAGAATTTTGAAAAAAGTACTGTTGGGATAAATCCATTATGTTAGGTAAAGGGTTATACAGGTCAAGCAATGCATATGGAAACCATCTGTATTCTTTGATCAAAAGCATCATCGGACTCAACAAATCTTAATTAGCTTGCTTAAAATATTCTTTTGATTGCACTGGATCTGGTTTGATAGTTGCTGAATCAGGTTTCCAATTTGCCGGACACACTGGAAAAAAAAATGTGCAATTATATTACCGAAAATTTGTTGGATATAAAAGAATGTCAAAAACTGTAATAGGATAAATCTGTATTGAAAGTATAGTAAATAGTTTGGTGTTTGGAAATCACAGGCAGATAAGGAGAGGCAGTGGAAGCTCAATGCCAGCAAAAGGTACAAAATCTCAAGATGCACTGGACCTACCATGGTTCGACTCAGTGGGTCAGTGGGAAAAATGTGAAAATGGAACACAAAACTGCTGTTACCTTGATTCTCAGGCCATTGCAAGTGCAATGAGAGGTGTAAAAAGTGAGTTGGTGTGTGTGCATGCATGAATTGGTGTAGCTATCTTTTCGGGGTAGGTCGTAGAAGTTCACTTCAACATACAGATGCCCCCTAAAATGCCAAGGTTATTTTCCGGGAGGCCCTCTAAAATGCCAAGGTTATTTTCTGGTTAACTCAGTATGTAACTTTTTCTCGGAAGTGAGAATACAAATGGATGTAACACATACTTTTCTGCTGTTATACCTATCTCTCTTGATGTGCTTTCACACTTCACAGAATATTTTTAAAACAATGAATGTATACATTAGATAAAAGTGGCTGTATAATGATTCCATCTGCTGCAAGTAGATTTTCTTGCCCAGTATAAAAACACTACGTAATGCTTAAAAAAGTTAAAAATCTGTTTCTGAGGCCCTCCTGCATGGTCCTCTTGGCTGCCACATGCTCTCTTTTTATAACCAATGCAAACTTTAAAAAATAAAAATTAAATGGTTTATGTCTGATATTTTACCAAAGTTAATAAAATTGATAAATTTGCACCTCAAGTTCAACAAGGCTTTGCAATGCTTTAGCATTGAAAACCTTCTTGTACTTAAGGGATGAAATACACCACCACCCATGCTATTCTGTAGATTATCAGGCCGAAAACATAAAGCAAACCAAGAACATGAACTTTTGATGGCAAAGAATAAATTAAATAAACAGCTGCGCCATGAGCGCATGATACGCCCATTATTAATTACAAGAGGGAACCACACAATATGAGTATATATGTGTACTTGTCAGGTTGCATATACTTGCCACCAAAAAAACAAGAAAATTGCTCAAAGTCCAACATGTGGAAAATTGCCTATATTTTGATGAATAAAGTCCCATAACTCTGGAATGACAAATCGAACAGCGACACAAATTGAAAGGGAGATTCCTTCTATCAACATATACTTGCAACCAAAAAATCATGAAAATTGCTCTAAGCATTTTCAAGTTATTGTTCGACATGTGAAAAATAAAGTCCCATAACTCTGGAATGACTAATCGAACGACGACACCAACCGAAAGGGAGCTTCTTTCCATCAACATAAACCACCTACCAAAAAATCGTGAAAATCTCTTGAAGCATTCTCGAGTTATCGTACGATGTGTAAAAAATCAACAATTTTCTAAGTAATAAAGTCCCATAACTCTGGAATGACTAATTGAACGGCGACGCTAAACGAAAGGGAGCTCCCCTCCACCGATATACACCACCTACCCAAAAATCATGAAAATCTCTCAAAGCGTTCTTGAGTTATCGTACGACATGTGACCGGACGGATAGACGGACACCATAATACGACCGTTTTTTTCAAAACAGGCGTATAAAAATAAAATAAAAAACATGCTCGGCCTCATGCAGTTTTACAAAAAAGTGGCCTGAGAAAGAGATCTACTTTGTGAGGCCTAGCCAAACAAAAGTCAAATCCTGGCCTTTGTTAACAAAATGCACCATTATAATAAAAATAGGAGTGGTCCGCTTATTAAGTATTGCAGTTATCCTTCCAAGGTTGGTCATAGAAGTTCACGCCAACATACCAAGCCCCCTTTTTTACTAAGGTATTTTTCCTGTCACTTTGGTATGTATACCCATGACAGGGATTCCAGAACTTGTGAACAATATCATGTTATCATGTTAAAATTTTATATGAGAGGTACCTGGAAAGTGATTCATGCACTGGAAAAATGGGACAAGTTGCTTCTCCATGGTATTTTATTGTGCTTGTTTCTGTATTTTGATTGCCATTTGTTGTGAAAGATATTGTGGGTGGGGCTTGTTTCGCATCTTTCTTCAGTGGAAGGTTTTTGTTTTGCTCAAATGCTAATTTGGGCACATTTTGGTAATTTGGGGCACAGCATTTAACAGTGTAACTTTTGGGGAGTTCAAAGCCTGGGTTTAGTCCTGAATCTGTGTATTTCTTCTGCTTTTACATCTTATAACTTGAAGAGTAGACTTCCAGGCCTTTAGATTACCCTAATTTCACACCTTTTACAGGTGTCCCCAAACTAGAGAAGGTGTGAAGGCATCAAGAAAAATATATAAATTCTCTGTGCCTATTCTGCATTTTAGAATAACTTCCTTCATAATATGACCATAGAAACACAAAGAAAGGCATGGCAATAAAACATAACAGGATAAAACTGTTATTTCTGGTTTCAATGTCCCCCAAATTACGGTAAAACGGTGTCCCTAAAATAAATGAATTTAAAGGCCTGAAACTTCAGGTTAAAAGAATGTTGAAGCAGAAGAAACAGGTTGAACCTGCTGAAGGTGGAAGTCTTTGGCTGAATGTAACTAGATTTGTTTGCATTTGCATATGATATAATAGAGGAATGCCTGTATATTGACACCTTTGCAGGCTATCAACTTTTTCAACTCAATGTATTCCCTATGAGAACCCTGAGAAATGGCATAGAGCTTGTTTATTACTGTAACCAATGCCTGGGGTGGAAATCCTCTAAAGTGGGTTATAAGGTATAAATGATTGGCCAAACTTGACTCTATATCTATGTTGCAGTCATATGATGGTCAAAGATGCTGAAAGTGACCTCACACACCAATAAATAAAGAAATAACTCATTGTATAATTGTGTTGCATGTTTGTGGAAAAAAGTGACGGCATATGTGGCCCCTACCCCCACTCTGCCGCATCTGGCAGTAAACAGGGTTACTCAAGAGATGAGTCTAAAATTAAGTGGGAGTTCCAATGCAGAATTGAAAAACATATGCAAAAATATGTAACTTTTCCTCGAAAGTGAAAATACAAATGGATGTAACACACACTTTTCTGCTGTCACATTTATCTCCCTTGATGTGCTCTCATACATTACAGAATATTTTTAGTACAATGAAGGTATATCTCAGATCAATGTGACTGTATAATGACTGTCTACTAGCGATGAATCAATAAGATAAATGACCCGTCATCCGACTGCCGATGTTTTGGATACGAAATCGGTCGATTGTTGACAACGATGTCAGGTGGTCGGTGTTTTATGTTTAATTGATGGTAATTGCCAGGCAATGCACCATGTAAACCATGCACCATGTAAACCCTCAATCCCAACAATGGTTTTAGTAGGTTGGTGTCAATGGTGAGGGCATTAATTTGCGATTTAATTATTGGTGAGGAGCACACTTATTTTACTAATGGGTGCCACCATCTTGCCTTTATATTTTATAAATCGGAATCATAGCAGAATAAAGCGAAACAAAAACAACATAAACCCAAACACTACAGTTTTATCTTCTATGGCTGTTGTTGATGAAATGCATCAAAGGTAATCAAAAATATGCTAGATTTTCATCTCCGCCCACCCCATTTTTTTATTTTTGTACCTTTATGCCCCAAAAATGAAGCTCAAAATGTTTACCGAGAGGAATAACATACAACGAAATTGGAAGATGAATGTGGTTCTGTTGTGGTTATTAGTGTTTGAATAATTCTTTTATTTTCTTTTTTTTCTGCAAATAAACAGTTGAGACTTACATATTTGTAATTAATTTATCTATTTATTTATTGGTGTTTAAGGTCACATACTTATGCACAATGGCTAATCGTAACCATGACAGTTTTACGGGTAGAGGAAGCTGGAGTACCTGGAGAGAACCACCGAGCATCGACGAGCAACTGTCAGCTCCTCAACATTCTATCTCTGTTCAAGCTCCGCTCAAGCAGGGTTACAGCGGAGGAAGACATGTGCACGATCGACATGCAGTATGCCTTAGTACACGGCTTCATCGTGCCCCCCATGTAGGCAACTGGGATAAAGTGCCTTGCCTAAGGACACAACCCGGGTCGTCCCAGACCGGGATCGAACTTGGGACCTCTAGCATAGAAGTCCAACAGTCTACCACTGAGCCACCGCGCTCACATTTATAATCAATAAAACACTGAATAACTTTTCTGGAATAAAATTGGATTTTATTGTTTGTCTAATATCTATAACAAATAAAGACCACATGGTTATTTTCTTTGAAGCGTAATGTCAACATTATCCCACAATTCTCATTTGTGACCTTACGTCATGAATATTAATTAACATCAGGCTGTCAGAAAGAGACAGCCACAAACTCAGTAAATTAGTTTTGAATATTCATTTGTGTACATTTTCTTGACATGAACATTGGAGCATTTTCATTTCTTTCCACTGTTTTGGGTGAAATTGTTGGTTAAATAAAACATACAGAGAAACAACACATAAATTTTGAATATGAGTAAATTCATAGAAAGTTAAAAAATTTATAGTAATTTATATATTTTTTATACTTACCAATGACCCAGACATAGCTGGTGCTAACTCTTAAAAATCTAGGGCCAAACACAAATTTTGCCCCCCAATCCCCAAAATTTGCATCTAAAACCAAAGAAATCATGTCCTGAATGGCCCTCCATACTTCGCCTCTACTGCGCATGCGCTGTGTCAAGGAGGTCCCAGAATTGGCGCCATTTATCATTCTTACAACCAGTGCCTGGTCAGCGCTATGTACTCAGCGGGGAGGTAGAGTTCCCAACTCCTGGGAGGGCCATCCCCGTCTGGGTCATTGGTAAGTATAAAAAATATATAAATTACTATAAATTTTTTAACATTTTTATACTGAACCAATGACCCAGACATAGCTGAATAGTAAAAAGGCTGGAGGGCCTAGGACATAGAGGAAAATCCAATAAGCTCATCTATATAAAATAGAGTCATCCCCTCGAGGAGAAAAGGAGTATTAGGCTTTACATGTATCTTTCTTACTTATGATAAATTAGAAAGACACAACACTCTCCATAATTGAGCATCATAACATTCATGTTCTCTATTAACATCCAGTATAATCCTTATACTAATTATTTTTAAAGTAAGCCAATAAATAAAGTTAGTCCAGAGAATTGAGACTCTTTATACTCTTTTAAAAGTGTCCGAGGATTGTATATTAACTCCCGTTTGACACGTGACATATACAAATGCTATACTTTAAAAATATGACATGAATGAATTTTTTAAACATTAACTTCACTTTAAAACCATCCCGGTAACAACTCAGAATTATTGACTCCGGAGGAGGTATCCCCTTGTTTTCACTATAAAACAGGTGACCCAAGGGAACACCCTCCCCCCCCCCCCCCCTTCCACTTGCCCTGGATCAAATAGCCCAGAGCGAAGAGGGCAGCAGGACGGAGTCACTGCCTGAACAGAAAGCCTGCATAACTATAGTTGCAACTGTTTAGTGAACGACATTCTGAGCAGCAGATAATGGACCTAAACAAAGCAGGTCTCCAGAAATGGACTCAATATTTCTGAGATAAAAATTCATGAATGTGGATGGCTGAGACCAATATGCAGCCTTCATTAAATCTATAATAGCAACACTATTTGCATAAGCCTATGATGTAGAAAGAGCTGTTACTTAATGAGCCAAAATCTTACGCACAGACTCCTGAGTTGAAGATATATTATCATAAGCAGTATGGATAGTTAATTGAATCCATCTAGCCATAGAATGGACCGTAATGTCCTTTCTATTAGGCATAAGAGACAGAAAGAAGCGTTACGTCCCTTTCTGATAAACTGAGATCTTGTTTATAAATACATAAAGCTCTAACCGGACATAGTAAAGGCCTGTGCCCGTCTGAAGACGGAAGGGCCTTAATAACAATAGGTTCCGGATATTATTAGGAGCCTGATTCTTAGCCAAAAATCCAATATTAGTAGTAAAGGTAATAGTCTTCCCGTCACTACGATAGTGAGAATCGTCCACCGATAGTGCATGAAGCTCACTGACTCTTCAAGCAGAAGAGAAAGCTAAGAGAAATGCTGTCTTATAAGACCAGAATTTGAAATCTACTGACTCAAGAGGCTCAAATGGTTTTCTTTTAGTAAAAGAAGAACCCAAGCTAAATTCGTTTAGGAATTAATCTAAGGGTTCTAGGTCTATTTATCGAAGAGTTTCTAACTAATTAGATAAAGGGACATTAGATTCAATTGTAAACTATCATGGTGTGCATAGGTATCAGATAAGATAGACCTATAACCTTTAATAGTAACAGGCTGCAGTTGATCTCGTCAAACAAGTATACTAGAAAGTTTGTAATGTCTGGTATGTAGGGATAAAAAATATCAACAAAATGATCCCTACACCCATGACGAAAGACCTTCCACTTAACCGCATAGTAAAGCGAAGAGGAGGTCCTCCTATAGTTAGAAATCGCGTCCACTGCTCGTCCTGTACAATGCTTGCCGTGCAAGAAGGACCGCACAACGGAATACGTGAAGGTTGAGATCTTGCGGGTTGTGATGAAGTTGACACGATTTCCCCAGCGAAAGAAGATCCTCTCGTGGAGGAAGTTTTTGCGGTAAGTCCCACAGCAGACACCTGAGTAGATTTATCCACGGTCTCTGTGGAGACAGAGATGCTACCAACAGAATTGTATTGCGATTGTTTATCTTGAGCAATATTTGCTGAATCAACGGCGCTGGAGGATACGCATATCCTATCCTTCCGTCCCACGAGCTCTATTGAGCTTCTACTGCATATGCTCGGGGATCCAGACATGGTGACACATACGTCTGCAATTGATTGTTGAGTTGTGTGACAAATAAGTCTATCATTGGCCGCTCCCATTGGTAGCAAATCTGATTGAATACCTGTTTGTTGAGAGTCCATTCTGACGCAACAAGCGACCCTTCCGTGAAAGGGAGTCTACTAATACATTCAGACGACCCAGAATATGATGGACCGAAAGCAGAACTTGGTGTTCTAGAACAAACAGAAGGATTCTTTCCGTTAAATTGAATAATGGACCGGAATGAGTGCCTCCCTGGTTCCGGATATACGCAACTACTGTCGTATTGTCGGACAGGATTTGGACATGCGCTTTCTGAATAATGTTCATCCAATGACGTAGTGCAAGCCAAATTGACATCATTCTTGGATGTTTATGTGCTTGCCTAAAAACTGCGGAACCCAAAGACCCTGGCACTTCGAATCCGTTGGGATCAATGTTGTACCCCAACCTGTTTGACTGGCATCTGTCATAATCGTAAAACTCGGATCCGGCAACTGCAGTGGAACTCCCTGAGTCAACCACTGAATATTTGCCCAAGTCTGAATCTCTTGTTACACTTGATTGACAAGAGAACGTCTATATCAAGCAATTCATAGAATGCCGAAAGGTTGCCGTCGAAGAAAAGCTTCTCCGAGACTGAAGCGACTCTGAGAGAGTTCTTCACCTTACTATCCACACGCGTGGATGTAGCTAGGGCTGCGTCACGTCTAACCAACTCCAGATTGCCACTGAAGGGCAGAGTTATACGTGGAAAAGCTACTGCTCTTGAAAGAAGTCTCATTGAGGATCATATCCTGGAATTCTTGAAGACGTAAAAATAACGCCTTAGTAAGGTGGTCTGCGTATGATAAAGCGTCTAAGTTAAGTCTATTAGACATCATTGTCGTTTCCAACGTCGTGGTTGGAATTGACATAGACGGCGATTTAGACAATTACAAGTCTTCAGCCTCGTCGTCTAGACGCAGAGGAACTCTCGGTATGCCCTGTCCTGCCGTTACAAATTATTCCTTGAATTGATGAAAGGCAGATTTAGAGCATTTGCGGACAAGAAATCAGACTTGCCTGTTTTGGTAGCAAGCTCATATATAGCGTCGTTCAATAATTCGAATGTTCTTGTGACATTATTGGACTATGTCGGCAACTCAGGGACGATGTCCCTGAACCGATCAAAAAAAAATTCTGTGTCCAATGACGCTATTAGTTTCTTATCCTGCATCGCAGCATTCTAGTCCGACGGAACAACCTCTGGAAGATAATGCCGGAAGAAATCTATGGCAGCTTCTGTTGTTCCAAAAGGGAAAGCTCGAAATCCTCCGAATCCCTTTCGCCATCCTGTCGGACCCTATGAAGAGCTCGGTCGCCCGTACCTGATGCTTCAGCGGAGTGTACCGACCCAGCGTCGTCGGATTATTCCTGATCCGACAGAGATTCTGTCGTTTACTGGGATGCTGCGATAAGTTGTGATATTTTGGATAGCACGTCCGTCACTGAGGCCTGTGGAGAAGCGGTCTTACGTTGCTTTGCCGCTGGAAGCTCCATGTACATTGACCCGTGCATTCTTCTATTATGCGAGTGTCCGGAGTCTACAGTCCTCGTGTCCCTTGGCTACCGGATGGCGTGGCCTGTTCGCCATGGAATCCCTGATTGGCGAATCTGGCTGGATATCCGTGGTCACGTAGCCAAGGTGTGGTCGTGTGCGTTGCTGTGAGGATGAGGAAGCCTTATCGACAGTCTCTTGGACTGTCTATATAACGGAGCATCCCGAGCGGCGGACGTATGCTCCGAATGCGAAACGTTTTGTACCACAACATCTGGTCCCAGATGTTGTTGTACGAAAGAGGGACCTCTCTCGCTCGCAGCCCGGATGGACCTGGACAAGCTAGGAACCAGACTAATAGGCTTCCTCCGATCTCTCCTCTGATCCGTCGTCACTGGGTGTGCACTTTTGTCTAATTATAGTGCTCGCATCACCAAAATCTCCTTCCTGGACCGCAACGGATGAACCCGGCTGCCGAACCATTCGATGAATGGACACTACACCGGGCGAGCTAGCGGATGTCAACGCCGTTGATCCTACTAGGGACCTCTTAGGCGATTGACGTATTTCCATGAGCACTTATTGCCGCTAGCTCTTCATTTAACTATGACGACAGAGGCACACTTTTGGAAGACATCACTGTAACTTTTGCGAACAAGAAACCAGACTTGCTTGTTTAATAGCAAGCATATATATATATATAGCGTCGTTCAATAATTCGAAAGTTCTGTGACATTATTGGACTGAGTCGGAAACTGAGGGACGATGTCCCTGAACCGATCAAAAAATTCTTGTGTCCACAGATGCTATCAGTCTCTTATCCGGCATCGCAGCATTCTGATCCGACGAAACAACCTCTAGAAGATAAAGCCGGATGAAATGTACGGCAGCTTATGTTGTTCCGAAAGGGAAAGCTCGAAATCCTACGAATCCCTTTCGCCATCCTGTCGGACCCTATGAAGTTTTCGGACGTCCGTACCTGATGCCTCAGCGGAGCGTACCCACCCAGCGTCGTCGGATACTACCTGATCCGACAGAGATTCTGTCATTGCTGGGATGCTGCGATAAGTTGTGCTATTTGGGATAGCACGTCAGTCACTGAGGCCTGTGGAGTAGCAGTCTTACGATGCTTTGCCGCTGGAAGCTCCGTGTACGTTGACTCCTGCATACTTTTCTTATGTGAACGTCCGGAGTCTACAGGCCTCATGTCCCTGGCTACCGGATGGCGTGACCTGGTCGCCGTGGATTCTCTGATTGGCGAAGCTGGCTGGATATCCGAGGTCACGTAGCCAAGGTGCGGTCGTGTGTGCTGCCGTGAGGATGAGGAAGCCTTATTGACAGTCTCTCCAGACTGTCTATATAACGGAGCATCCCGAGCGGCGGACGTATGCTCCGAATGCGAAACATTTTGTACCACAACATCTGTCCCAGATGTTGTTGTATGAGAGAGGGGCCTCTCTCGCTCGCAGCCCGGATGGACCTGGACGAGCTAGGAACTGGACTAATAGGCTTCCTCCGTTCTCTCCTCTGATCCGCCGTCACTGGGTGTGCACTTAGTTGATTTATAGTGCTCGCATCACCCAAAACTCCTTTCTGGACCGCAACGGACGAACCCGGCTGCCGAACCATTCGATGAATGGACGCTACACCGGGCGAGCTAGCGGATGTCAAAGGCCGTCGATCCTACTAGGGACCTCTTAGGCAATTGACGTATTTCCATGAGCACTTTGCCGCTAGCTCTTCATTTAATTGTGATGACGGAGGCACACTTTGGAAGACATCACAGATACATCACCCTGTTCTTGATCGTCTGAAATAGAGATTGATAAACTAGAGTGACCCTGCGGAGAAAGGACCGGCATGGCCATTTCCCCGCTAACATACCGTGACACATGCTTCCCATGTTTGTCATCCGAATTGACACATACTGAACAGGAGTTAGTGCGAGTACACTGACTACAATTAATACAATGATTATGAAAGTCAGAGGAAAATTTCCTCTTATTACAATTAAACAATATCCTTTCATTGTGGAAAGAATACAAAAAGTCCTAGTACTTGCACCAACCCCTGAAAACAAAGATACATAATAACATGATCCATTAACATAGAAAAAATAATTGAAATCAAAAAAAAAATTTTTTGAAAAAATATTTTTTTCAGAAAAGCCCAAGTTTCGGAAAAGTAACGTTGAGCCCCAATGGATCCCAAGCCCAAGTGTGGGCAAAAATTTTAAAAATATTTTTAAAAATTAATGCAACACTTACGAATAATAATAATGTATCTTGTTATGATTAAACTAACACAAAGACAAGAAATCCCCCTCCACAGAGACTGTTGTCAATGTAAACAAGAAGTGTAAAAACACCAGAAACATGACTCCAGGCACTGATAACCATGGCCCGAAATCAGTTACCAAAAATACACTATCTGATGCAAAACAGAGACTTCCAGGGAATAAACTGCAGAACAACAGATGGTAGATGCAGAACACTACGCCAAAACACCCATGGGTGAGGACGTAAACATGGGGAAAAGAACAGAATTCATTCTGTTACCCAGCTAAAACTCCCAAGAAATTTTAGTAATAATATTACAGAAAATATGCCAAAAGCATGGGAGAATAGCAAGGGGGGGGGGGGGGGGATTGGGGGGGGGTTGGGGGGGGACTTAAAGGAAAGGGAGAGAGGAAAACACTGAACCAGCAGTGTAACTTTATAGCAAGAATGACCACAACAGGCCCATGCCTCGAAAATAGGTAACTTAACATAATTTCATTAAAAAATTTTAAGTTACAGCCCTGATTATTTTCTGTCACTCATTTTTCCTCTTCTCCTTCTATTTCCTCTTTAGATCCACCATTTCTCTAATATTTATGTGTCTGGCATCATTTAAACTGAGATTTACAAGCACAAAGATCAGTCAGATGTGAACTGATGAAGGGCCAAACAAAGAATGACAAATGGCGCCAATTCCGGGACCTCCTTGACACTGCGCATGCGCAGTAGAGGCAAAGTATGGAGGGCCATTCAGGACATGATTTCTTTGGTTTTAGATGCAAATTTTGGGGATTGGGGGGCAAAATTTGTGTTTGGCCCTAGATTTTTAAGAGTTAGCACCAGCTATGTCTGGGTCATTGGTACAGTATAAAAATATAAAAATGAGAACCGCAGCAGTGACCGCAATGTTGTTTGCTCAATACTACCATACTGCCAGTAGTCAGTTCGGAGGACCTATTCCCATCGCAAGGAAGTTCCTGCAATTTCTTATTGTCATTTCTCAGCGAAATTTGACAAGATCAAACGGAACTACGAATCACTCAAGAGTCATTTCAATAAAAACCTCTTAAATCTGGATGATGAATTGAGGAAATCTTGACAATTCTTTTAATTGTGATAATCAGCGAGGGCCGATCCCACACATCAGACTAACGACTGTCAACCAATGGCTGATTGTATACTGATTAATCGCCTCATCACTACTGTCTACTGCAAGTAGATCTTCCTGCCTAGTACAAAAATACCATGTAACCAAGCAGAGGTTAAATCCTGGCCCTTGATAACAAAATGTACCATTATAAAGAGGAGTGGTCCACTCATTAAGTATTTCGTAACACCAGAATATACTGGATTTTTTCAATAAATGAAGTCATAGCTGCTTTATACAGCAGCCATGGTTAGACTTTATGAGAAGTTCAAGAAAATACTCAGCAGCTTTAGAGTTAAATCATTATCCAGTACAAGATTTAGACAACACATCCATTATTATCTATTCCAAAGTAATCAGAAGAAAAAGATTTCTTTTAAAGACATTATGACCAGAGCAATGTATTTTTAATATTTTAGTTTGGCTTTAGTAAGGGCGAAAATATTTGGGTTCTTTTGGTCTAGTTATAATTATATATAACGGATTTCTAATGAATTGTGATTTCGTAAGAAATTTCTGTACTGAGTTCACTAAAATCGATTTTATTGAATGAGGTTTATAATATCATGTCGAATTTGAGATTCTTTCTATAAGATAATAAATATAATGTGTAATTAAACCCTTTAACTCTTAGAAGGTGGGAGTCGAGTTTTCTTGCCTGTGATGTAATATGGCAGGTAATCTGGCTGTGACGGCTCGGCTATCTTGGGGAAGGGGGAGAATTAAAAACTGAGCAGGTGCTTCTAGTCAAGTATCATCTGCCTGAATAGACAGATGACACTTGACTAGAAGCACCTGCTTTACTGTAAGTTTTTCGCGGTATGTCATGTTCAATAAATTATTTCTGATTCCTCAGCTTCTAAGAGATAATGTTATTAACATCTAAACTGGCCAGCGTTGTTCACAAAAATCACCAAAAATATTTTTTATTTATTATTTTTTCAACTTTTGCCTTGAAACCATACCTTATTCCCACTCACTGAGCTTGTACCAGTGAGGAGTCATAAGCTATGTTTCCAAGGCAAAAATGAAAATATTTAGTTATTCAAGAAAAGGGTTTTTTTTGCAATTATCATCTGCTATTTGTAGTAGGTAAACAGTTGATAAAATACTGGAGAAGATTAATTTAATTCTACTACTTCCGAAACTCACAATGCTACAATGTCAATTTCTGGTGTCCTTAGTGTATTGGACGTGTTGTGAGCAATAATTGCCGTAATGAGTTATTTGGTGGTGATTATATGATAACAAGTAGATGAGGAAACAAGTGTTTCATGGCAGTGATGTGTAATCAAGTACACACAGTCCAGTGTTGTTTTAACGCCCAACAACAAATAAAAGGCAACAAAAAAAACATGATTTATTGTATAGCAGAAACATGGCCTGACTTTTTTTTTGCCAAAACCTGAATGCAAGATTAGTGCTGATGTCCAGAAAAGTGTGTTGTAGGCATGTTCAAATTTCTTAAAAATGTCAGTCAATGTTGTCACGTCCATTCCCAAGATCTTGTGGGTCCATACATGACATTGCTTGCATTGTTGTTCAGCTGTCTGTACATAGTGTCAATCTATTTTCCCAAGCATTTTTGGTTTTTCTAATTATTGATACACATCTTTTTGACATTTAATTCCAACTTCCAAGAATTGAAATAGTTGAAAAAGTTAAAAAATTTATAGTAATTTATATATTTTTTATACTTACCAATGACCCAGACTTAGCTGGTGCTAACTCCAACAAAACCAGGGCCAAACACAAATTTTGCCCCCCAATCCCCAAAATTTGCATCCAAAACAAAAAGAAATCATGTCCTAAAGGACCTCCATAGTACGCCTCTACTGCGCATGCGCAGTGACTCAGTCGTCCCGAAATTGGCGCCAATTATCATTCTTACTGGCAGTGCCTGGTCAGCGCTATGTACTCAGCGGGGAGGCAAGAGTTCCCAACTCAGGGAGGGCCATCCCCGTCTGGGTCATTGGTAAGTATAAAAAATATATAAATTACTATAAATTTTTTAACATTTTTATACTGTACCAATGACCCAGACTTAGCTGAATAGTAAACAGGCTGGAGGGCCTAGGACATAGAGGAAAATCCAATAAGCTCAATTATATAGTAAAGAGGTAACCCCTTAAGGAGAAAAGGAGTATTAGGCTTTACATGTATCTTTCTTATTTAATATTAAATTAGAAAGATACACTACCCTTAATAATTGAGCACAATAACATTCATGTTCTCTATTAACATCCAGTATAACCCTTATACTAATTATTTTTAGAGCAAGCCAATAAATAAAGTAGTCCAGAGAATTGAGACTCTTTATAATCATTTAAAAGTGTCCGAGTATTGTATATTAAAGCCCGTTTGACACTTGACATATACAAATGCTTCACACCGAGCTACACTTTAAAAATAAGACATGAATGAAATTAAACATTAATATTACACTTTAAAACCATCCCGGAAGCGACTCAGAAATACTGTCTTGGAGGAGGCATTCCCTTGCTTTTCACTATAAAGCAGGTGACCTAAGGGAACACCCGCCCCCCCCCCCCCCCCCCCCCCTTCCCCTTGCCCTGGGTCAAATAGCCCAGAGCGAAGAGGGCAGCCGGACGGAGTCACTGCCGGAACAGAAAGCCTGCATAACTATAGTTGCAACTGTTTAGTGGACGACATTCTGAGCAACAGATAACAGACCTAAACAATGCAGGTCTCCAGAAATGGACTCAATATTTCTGAGATAAAAATTAGTAAATGTGGATGGCTGAGACCAATAAGCAGCCTTCATTAAATCTGTAATAGCAACACTATTAGCATAAGCCCAGGAAGTAGAAAGAGCTCTTACTTCATGAGCAGAAATCTTAAGCACAGACTGCTGAGAAGATAAATCTTCATAAGCAGTACGGATAGTTAAATGAATCCATCTAGCAATAGAATGGACTGAAATGTCCTTTCTATTAGGCATCAAAGACAGAAAGAAACGTTTCCGTCCCTTTCTGATGAACTGAGATCTCTGTTTATAGATACGTAGTGCTCTAACAGGACAGAGTAAAGGCCTACGCCCGTCTGAAGACGGAAGAGCCTTAATAACAATAGGTTCCGGATATTTATTAGGAGCCTGATTCTTAGCTAAAAAACCTACATTAGTAGTGAAGGTGATAGTGTTCCCAACACTACGATAATGAGAATCATCCACCGATAGTGCATGAAGCTCACTGACTCTTCTGGCAGAAGAGAAAGCTAAGAGAAAAGCTGTCTTATAAGATAAGAATTTGAAATCTACTGTCCCAAGAGGTTCAAATGGCTTTTCCTTCAATTTAAGGAGAACCCAAGCTAAATTCCACTTAGGAATTAATCTAAGAGTTCTGGGTCTATTTATCGAAAAGTTTCTAACCAATTTCGATAAAGAGACATTAGATCCAATTTCTAAACTATCATGATGTGCATAGGTATCAGATAACATAGATCTATAACCCTTTATAGTAACAGGTTGCAGTTTGATTTCGTCAAACAAGTATACTAGAAAGTTTGCAATGTCTGGTATAGAGGGATCAAATATATCTACAGAATGATCCCTACACCAACGACGAAAAACCTTCCACTTAGCCGCATAGTTTAGCGAAGAGGAGGTCCTCCTACAGTTAGAAATCGCGTCCACTGCTCGTCCTGTAAAGTGCTTGCCATGCAAGAAGGACCGCACAACGGAAAAACGTGAAGGTTGAGACCTTGCAGGTTGTGATGAAGTTGATGCGATTTCCCCTGCGAAAGAAGATCCTCTCGTGGAGGAAGCTTCCGCGGTAGGTCCCACAACAGACACCTGAGTAGATTTATCCACGGTCTCTGTGGCGACAGAGATGCTACCAACAGAATCTTGCATTGAGATTGTTTTATCTTTAGCAATACTTGTTGAATTAACGTTGCTGGAGGATACGCATATCCTATCATTCCGTCCCAAGGGATCGACAGAGCGTCTACTGCAAATGCTCTTGGATCCGGACACAGGGACACATACGTCTGCAACTGATTGTTGAGATGTGTCGCAAATAAGTCTATCATTGGCCGTTCCCATTGGTAGCAAATCTGATTGAATACTTGTTTGTTGAGAGTCCACTCCGACGGCAACAAGCGACCCTTTCGTGAAAGGGAGTCTGCTAGCACATTCAGACGACCCGGTATGTGACGGACCGAAAGAAGAACGTGATGTTCCAATGCAAACAGAAGGATTCTTTCCGTTAGATTGAACAACGGAACTGAATGAGTGCCTCCCTGATTCTGTATATACGCCACTACTGTCGTATTGTCGGATAGGATTTGGACATGAGCATCGTGAATAATGTCCATCCAGTGACGTAACGCAAGCCAAATTGACATCATTTCCTTGATGTTTATGTGCTTGCACAGGAATTGCGGATCCCAAAGACCCTGGCATCTCGAATCCGTTGGGATTAATGATGCACCCCAACCTGTTTGACTGGCATCCGTCATAATGGTAAAACTCGGATCCGGCAACTGCAGCGGAACTCCTTGAGTTAACCACTGAATGTTTGCCCAAGTCTGAATCTCTTGTTTCACTTGATCTGACAAGAGAACGTCTACATCGAGCGAATGAATTTTCACACTCCAATTCTGAGTCAGGAAAATTTGAAGAGGACGTGTGCGTAGCCGCCCCATCGGAATGAGATCCGCGGCGGCTCCGCACAGACCTATCAGTCTCATAAATTCTCTCGCCGTGACTTTGTCTGCATGCAGACAATAGCGAGCGTAACAACTGACTAATTTCGCTCTGGTTAACGGCAGACGAACGAGATTGTTGTGCGTCTCGAAGCTCATTCCCAGATGAGTGAATGACTTGGACGGCACCAGATCCGACTTCTCCTCGTTTACTATGAAACCGAGACGTCGGAGCAATAGAAGAAGATTCTGAACATCGTTCTGAAGCGTTAACTCGTTGCCGTACCTCTGAAGAATGTCGTCCAGGTAGGCCGACGTTACCGCAGACGAATGAGCTCGGAAGTAGATCATTACCGAGTTCATTACCCGAGTGAAAGCCCAGGGTGCTAGATTCAATCCGAAGCACATGGCCCGGAACTGATACACCACTCCTAGGACTGCAAAGCGTAGATACTTTCGGAATGTCGGATGTACCATGACGTGAAAGTACGCATCTTTGAGATCTATGCTCATTGCATAATCGTTCACCCGAATACTCGCTCTGACCGATCGAATCGTCTCCATATAAAACTTCAGAGCGACGATCAGCTTGTTTATCCAGCTCAAATCTATGACTGGACGGAACGAGCCGTCTGGTTTCGGAACCAGAAACAGATGGCTGTAGAATCCCAGAGATTCCTGGTTTTCTACGACCTCTACCGCGTTCTTCATTAAAAGAGACTGCACCTCTGATAACAGAGCGTCTCTTTTCTGTGGATTTGACGGAAGATGAGTCCACTTTGGACTTCGAGTTAATGGAGGCTTTCGTTTGAAGGATATCTTTAGACCTTCCGAAGTCACTCCTCTCACCCACAGGTCGTCCGTAATCGACGCCCACTCTTGTGAAAAACTCGACAACCTTCCGCCAACCGGAACGCGATAGAGGTTTAAGCCATCACCTCCTGGCCCTTCGAGGCCTGCGGTAGGAGAAACCACGTCTTCCACGACCCGCACCTCGCCTCGTCGACCTCGGGGAGTCCGACCGATTGTCCCGAACGAGTCGCTATCCTGACGGTCTCTCGAATAAGACCAAGAGGACGCACCGGAACCTCTATAGGAACCTCTCTTGGGCGCATTAGACCCAGAAGTGCCTGCCTTATTCGTGTCTGCTGTATCCGACCTTTTAGGAGCGGATCTGAACAACAGAGAATCATTAGCTTTCTTTTTAATATTATCATAATTAGAGGAAAGCTTGCTGTCAAAGAGAAGTTCTCCTGAGACCGAAGCGACTCTAAGAGAGTTCTTCACCTTAGAATCCACTAGTGTGGATGTAGCTAGGGCTGCGTCACGTCTAACCAACTCCAGATTTGCCACTGAAAGGGCGGAGTTACACGTGGAATAAGCTACTGCCCTTGAAAGAAGTCTTAAAGAGGATTGTATATCCTGAAACTCTTCCCCTTGAAGGCGCAGTGATAACGCCTTAGTAAGCTGATCTGCGTAAGATAAGGCATCTAAATTGGCTCTGTTAGACGCAATAGCTGTTTCCAACACCGCGGTTGGAATAGAAGCTGACGACGGTAATGATAGCTCTAAGTCTTCCGCCTCGTCGTCCATACGCAGAGGAACTCTCGGTATACCCTGTCCTGCCGTGTCGAATTTATTCCTTGCATTAATGAAAGGCAGGTTAAGAGTATTTGCGGACAAGAAACCTGCTTTCCCCGTCCTGGAAGCAAGTTTAAATATAGCGTCGTTCAATAATTCAAATGTTCTTGCAACATTATTGGACTGCGACGGAAACTCGGGAGCGATGTCCCTGAACCGCTCAAAAAATTCAGAGTCCAATGACGCTATAATTCTCTTGTCCGGAAGCGCAGCAGTCTGGCCCGACGGAACAACTTGAGGGAGAAAGTGCCGGATGAAGTCCACGGCAGCTTTATGTTGTTCCGAAAGGGATAGCTCCAATTCATCCGTATCCCTTTCACCATCCGGTCGGACCTCCCGATGTTCCCGGTCGTCCGCCCCCGATGCTTCGGCGGAGCGTACCGACCCAGCGCCGTCGGATAATTCTCGATCCGACACCGTTTCTGTCGGCTGCTGGGATGCTGCGATAAGCTGTGCTATCTGCACTAGAATGTCCGACGTCGAGACCTGCGTAGGCGTGGTCTTTCGCTGCTTCGCCGAGGGCAGCTCCGCATCAGATGGCTCCCGCATACTTTTCCTATGCGAACGTCCGGAGTCCATCGGTCTCGAATCCCTGGCTGCCGGATGGTGTGACCTGGTCGCCGAAGAATCCTTCATCGGCGAAGCTGGCAAAATATCGGAGGTCACGCAGCCAAGGTGCGGTCGTGTGCGCCGACGAGAAGAGGAAGCCTTAACAGTCTCTGCGGACTGCTTATACAACGGAGCGTCCCGAGCGACGGACGTATGCTCCGCTAAAGACACATTTTGTACCACAACATCTGGTCCCAGATGTTGTTGTACGAGAGAGGGGCCTCTCTCGCTCGCGGCCCGGCTGGACCTGGACGAGCTAGGAACCGGACTAAAAGGCTTCCTCCGTTCTCGTTTACTATCCGCCGTCACTGGGTGTGCATCTATTATGTTTATAGTGCTCGCATCACCCAAAATTTCCTCTTGGACCGCATCGGACGAACCCGGCTGCCGAACCATTCGGTGAATGGACGCTACACCGGGCGAGCTAGCGGACGACATTTGTCTAATCTCCATGAGCACTTTTGCCGCTAGCTCTGAATTCATTTGTGACGACGGACGCACACTTGAAGAAGATAACATGGAAACATCACCCTGTTCTGGTTCCTCTGAAATAGAAACTGAGAGAGTAGAGTGACCTTGTGGAGAAAGAGCCGGCATCGCTCTTTCTCCAGAAACAACATATCGTGACACACGTTTCCAATGTTTCTCATCCCAATGTTCACATATAGGACAGGGATTAATGCGAGAACACTGACTACAATTAATACAATGATCATGAAAGTCAGAGGAAGATTTCTTCCTATTACAATTTGAACAATGTCCCTTCATTGTGAAAGAACAACAATAAGTCCTAGTTACTCGCAAAAACCCCTGACACAAAGATACATAATAACATGATCCATTAATAAATGAAAAAACAATTGCAAAACAAAATAATTTTGAAAAAATATTTTTTCAGAGAAGCCCAAGTTGCTGAAAAGTAACGTTGAGCCCCGATGGATCCGATGGCAAAGTGTGGTCAAAAATTTTAAATTTATATAAAATAATTAATGAGACACTTTCGGATAATATAAATGTATCTTATAATGAGATAAACTACCACAAAGGCAAACAGCCCCCCTCAAAAAAGGCTGTTGCCAATGAAAACAAACAGTGTAAACACACTAGAAAACATGACTCCAGGCACTGAAAAAACTGGCCCGGAATCAGTCATCAATTACACTCTATCTGATGCAAAACAGAGACTCCCAGGGGAGAATCTGTAGAACATCAGATGGAAGATGCAGAACACAAACGTTATACACCCATGGGTGAAAACGTAACTATGGGGAAAATAACAGAAAACATTCTGTAACCAAGCAACTCTCCCAGGAAATTTTAGAAATGAAACTTCTCAAAAATATGCCAAAAGCATGGGAGAATTGCAAGGGGGGACTTTAGAAGGCTAGGGGAGAGGAAACACTGAATAAGCAGTGCAACAATTAGCAAGAATGACAACAAGAGGCCCATGCCTCGAAAATAGGCAACTTAACATAATTTCAACAAAAAATTTTAAGTACAGCCCTGATTATTTTTTTTGCCACTTCTTTTTCCTCTCCTCCTTCTATCCTCCTTAGAATCACATTTTCTCCAAAAATTACGTGTCTGGCATCCTTTAAACTGAGATTTACAAGCACAAAGATCAGTGAGATGTTGACTGATGAAGGGCCAAACAGAGAATGATAATTGGCGCCAATTTCGGGACGACTGCGTCACTGCGCATGCGCAGTAGAGGCGTACTATGGAGGTCCTTTAGGACATGATTTCTTTTTGTTTTGGATGCAAATTTTGGGGATTGGGGGGCAAAATTTGTGTTTGGCCCTGGTTTTGTTGGAGTTAGCACCAGCTAAGTCTGGGTCATTGGTACAGTATAAAAATATAAGTATTTTAAACACTATTAATACATAGAGTAAATACAGTGATATATATATATATTTATATTTATTGGTGTTTAAGGTCACATAGTTATGCGCAATGGCTAATCGCGACCGTGACAGTTTTACGGGTGGTGGAAGCCAGGGTACCCGGAGAAAACTACCGAGCATCGATGAGCAACTGTTAGCTCCTCAACATTCTAACTCTGTTCAAGCTCCGCTCAAGCAGGTTACAGCGGTTGAAGACATGTGCATCAATGGCATACAGTACGCCTTAGTACACGGCGTCAATGTCGGCAACTGGGATAAAGTGCCTTGCCCAAGGACACAACACGGGTCGTCCCGAATGGGAATCGAACTTGGGAACTCTAGCATAGAAGTCTAACAGTCTACCACTGAGCCACCGTGCTCCCAAAATACAGTAATAACATATTAATACAGTGTTTAACCCTTTGATACTTATGTACGTCTTATGACGTTCGAAATCAAACAGCGCGTTGATACTTTGTGGTTATTTGTTTTGTTATTATTTTTCGACTTTTGAAAGTTTTAACCTCAATTCTTATTTTCTTCCGAATAGTTCTCAGTGACAACCATTGAGCCAAATGTTATCGCAGCTTAAAATACTAATATAATCCTGCTGTCAAGACTTCTTAACTGGTTGAGTGCTAAAAGTCACTGTCAGGGCTTTTAAAAAATGAGGACGCTTGAGCAAAAGCCAACACTTTCCTTGGTTATATTTCATATTCAGTCAAACACAAAAAATATTTTGTTTATATAAATTTGTGTTATTACAAATTATTGGAGAGTGCCCATGGGCACTCTCCAATAATTTGTAATAAAACAAATTTTGAATAACAAATTCAGACCACCAAAAATAATCTAGTCCTCAACCAGATAATCACTAATGTGAAAAATATCTTGTTATTTGTACTTTCAGACGTTCGACGTCGCGTTTTGAAAAACGTTGAAGAAACTGAATTCCCAGTGACGTATGGACGCCAGGATAATTAAAGTATCAAAGGGTTAAATAAACACAAAATACACAACAGAATCAATGAAATACATGGTGGAATAAGCTGAGTACATAGAGGTTTTGATAGCCTGTGTCTCCAAAAACTTTTCCCTAGCATTTTTCATCGCCTGCACAACAGATCTTCAGTAGACCAATACAGCACCGAACTACAACATACACAGTGTGATGTGATACTTTGCCACCCAGAAACTTACTATATCAATATAGTGATGTAAGTGGGAAGGAGACAAAAATGGAAAACTAAAATCCTTGTGTTATTATGTAGAGATGGGCAATATACCGAAAAACCGAACCGATACCGATATCATGGGGACACCGAAAAACCGAACCGACCCAATCTTTGAATACCGAAACCAACGGTATTTTCAATTTTCCCTGTGCATTCGCTATTTATAAGGCCTTGATGAGGACTAATAGCAGTTGAAGTGTAAAATTTTCATGAAAGAAGTGACTGATTTTATTTTTCAGTTTTGTTAAGCCTTAAGGACCAGGGCAGTTGTACTAAATTATCAATAGTCTATGACCTGTACATGTCCAGTTGCTTAGCAGTGATTTCTAGCGAAGTCTTGGCTGCCTGTTAAGGCAGCCAAGACTTGGCTAGAAATCACTGACCAGATAATTTTACTACCGTCATCAGGCCCACGTAAAGATAACATCTTCAGGACACACATTCTATGATTACAGATGCCTTAAGTGGAGCTTGAAAAGTTAAGGAGTATTTAGAACAAGTCACCAAGTGTGTAGATATGATCTGTGTTGACAAAAGAATGACAATGTTGAGCCCATCAACAATGACAGGTGTAGCACTGTGATAGAATGATACAAGAACAACTTATTCTGTATTTTTCTGACATGGATTCCCCTTTGGTACTATCAGTGAATCTGAAGTCACATACCGAATACCGAACCGATACCGCGGTATGCCCGCACAAAAATACCGAAACCGATACCGAACTCAAAATTCCAATACCGCCCATCTCTATTATTATGAAAAGGTTTCTTTCCTGATGATCCATAACTCTCCCAAATATAGGGCATTTGAAAGGTTGTATATTTCGGACGGTAGTCAAGGTTTGAATCACTGAGTCACCCCAGGAAATGCCAGTGAATTCTTATGCCGATTGATTCCAACTAACAAGATCAGAACTTTCTAAACTCTGTGATCAGACTCATCCAGGGCATAAATTGTCCAACAAAGGGGCCAAGTTGTGCAAGTTCCACTCATTTGGGACCTAAATCATCCGGGAATCTTCATCCAATTAGGCCAAAAAAAAAAAATCAATTGATTCTCAGGCAATTTTTTTTTCAAATCAATGAGGGAGGGAGGATTTTATTTTTATTTTTTATTTTTATTTCTTCCAGATGGTGAGAAAGGATTGAGAGGCAAAAGTCACTTTCTGATGTCTGTTTTTACCTGAAAAGCATGGAAAGTGCATATTGTAAAATGATATACAAATAAAACTAATTTTATTGAAAACTAAAACTGTTTTTCTTTATTTTCTGATATCACCACTTTTTGTATTTAGAAACAGAACTCTGACTTCACTTTTAAACTTTTACAAAGCAGAACTATTTTATGAATACTAGATATTATTGACCACCCTCGTATTATTTTGGTATCATTGTGAGTTATTTTGATTTTTAGTATGACCCATGGTGAGAGTGTTCTTCTCTGTAACAGAAGGTATATTCTTTTTAAAAAAATATTTAAAGTGTTTAAAATAAATTTCAAGTTCATATAAGAAGCTGGGTCATTCATGGTTTCTGAATACCCTAACTGAGTTGAAAAGCGTAGTTAAAAAAGTTTTCGATATCCTTCGTAAATTAAGCGTTATTAACAATTTGAGTTAATTAATTTCTTTGGTAAATGACAAAACATTTCAGTTTTCTCCCTTCCCGGCTGCGCTGGGTAATAATACACTGTTCAGAAAACTGACAATTTCTGCCAACCATCTTTCACTGACACGTGCGATTGGTGCTTTGAAGGTCTGCCATTCTTATCCATCCAAATACCTGTGACTTCTATTGTAGCCTTATTACATTTAACCCCCTTCCAACAAACTTCACAAGTTTTCAAAGAAAAACATTCAATGCAAATTGCGGGGCGAATTTCAATGCAGCCAATTTTTGAGTGGAACAGAGCGTAACCGCAAGCAATTTCGATATGGACGAACTGTCTCCAATACAATTTTTTTGTTTTGAAACGGTGGTTAACTTTTAATAAATTCTAATTAACTCGATGCGTGTCTTGTGTGATTCGTTGTTTTGTCTGGTACTTTGTTTTTAAATAGCCATTTTGTGCTGGTTGCTATCAGTTGGGGCGAATTGTTCGAACGACTACGCCATTGCAATTCTTTTCAGAAATATAAAATTGGGCTAGTTTAGGCTATTTTCATAGCCGTGTGACGGACTTTAACAGCAACCGTGTTTACTGTTTTTTGCGGAAGCGTGTGTTTTTAAAAAATAAAACATAAGAAAATACAGTAAACTGCCATGTCTCCCAAGGAAGTTTAGAAAGGCGACTTGAATTCCGCCCCCAATGTAAGCCAAGGCCAGAGGCTCTCACACTTAACACACGCCTGTGTATATTTACCTGTTTATTCGTTGGTTTTGGGCCTTAAAACCAATAGTCCCTTTTCAATTTCCCTGTTTCCTATTTTCTTGCAATGACGGTCCAAATAAAAAGGCCCAACGTGGGCCATTTTTTTCAACGCGGCGGTGCCTGAGAATCAATTCCTTTTTTTTTTTTGGCCTTACCACCAAAAAGCAGAAAGATTATACCTGGCCCAAGGATAGTAAGATTTGAACATAGACAAGCAAATGGGCAGATGGATTGACAAGCGATAGTGACAGAGAGGAAGACAAATCAAGAGAGATGTTCAGAAGGCCACAACTGTCGACTTGAGGTTTGTTGCAACCTGGTTAAAACCATGAATATCTAAAAAAAAAAAAATCTGGAGAGAATATTTCTTACCTTCACCATGTTTCTCAACAAACTGGAAAGCTTGTATCAGTCGAATGGTTTCATCTACAGATCTTCCAACTGGCAAGTCATTTACTGTTATCTGTCGTACAACACCAGTAGGATCAATGATAAACAAACCCCTATAAAAGGAAAGAGTATCAATTTACTTCAATAGTGTCTAAATAGAACTTTTGAATGAAGAGGTAAATACAAACACAAAATCCTTTCCAACCAAGGACCAATCCAATATAACTTTTATAACTGTATTTTCTTCCTACGAAAGTAAATGACAAATCTGAATTATTAGCAGAGGTAGAATTTCACGAGAATCTGAGAATCTGATTCTCGTGATGATTTTCGCAAAATTCTTACTGAACAATAGAACAGAATGGGAACTATGTCATTTTGATTCTCGCAAAATTTTCCAAACTTCTGCTCCTGATTAACATTTTAAAAGACATGACAATTCACCTACAGTGAACTGTCATGGCTTTTAAAGTGTTAAGGATGCATTTATACCATGCTCACTCAGGTTACTACCTGTGAAAAGCCTGTATGTTAAATTTTAGTTTTTAACCCCACTACCAGTGTAAAGCTTCTATTGCGGTTAAAATGTTTTCAATGGAAATTCATTACCAAAATTTACACTTGCAGTAGCAACTACATCCAACTTGACCTTTGACATGACCCAATTTGCCGACTTCTATACATTCACACACCACAATGTTTCCTTCAAACATATGATGTTTTGTTGTAGTATCTACTAGTGCATATGACTTATTAAGTTTAAAATACCTACCATTAAATATTTAAAATAAAATTTAAGAATTGTTAATAATAATTTGACTGAAAAAGCAAGGTAAATTCAATCAAATTTGATAATGTGTCTAGCTGTCAATCAAGCATTCACGCGCAGCCAGAAGTACTGCCCACTGGCGCGGATGTAAACAAAACAAACATGTGTGTCTACGATGGAAAGTATAATTTAATCTCCATTTTAAGTGACAAAGTTGATTATTTATTAAGAGCATGGTATAAATAAAACAAAAAGGTACTAGATCCAGTATTCAAATTTAAACCATTCATAGAAGGTTTTTAACCACTAGGAAGAGCCTCATGGTTAACACCCTTATCCTACTCATGGTTTAAATCTGATTACCAGCCCATGTACCTATTTATTCTATATTTCCGCTACTTATAATCAAAGAGAGAAAATGCGATTCTGAAACAGACTATTGTAAATGGATTGGGCACTGGTTTCACCATTTACATTACACATATTGTAAAAGTGCTAAAAATACAAGTTCCCAATTAACTGAAACTTTTTTTCTTTTGTTTTCAAAACATAGTTGATGACCTCAGGTTTTAAAATCCTACACTGACAAAGGCGAATACAGTCGCCAAATTACGTTAATTGAGTCCAAATTATGTTCTATATAAAAACATTTTTGCCAAGTTTTGTGATGTTCCGCTCATAATTTAGTCTGGTTTCCAAAAACAAGCACCATAGATGGGAGGATATAGACAAAATTTTAAAATTCTGATAACTTTTTGGAATAGAATTACAAACCCTATTCCCAAAATTCTGGAAACTTTAATCACTGTTCATGTCCGCATATAAACAGTATCTGAAGTATAACCCAGAAAGTCATACTTTATGAAACAGAATTACAAACCCACTTCACAGAATTATATTAAATTCCGAAACCTTTAATCTCGGTTCAGGGGCATACATGTATCTTAAGTATATCCAAGAAAGTCATACTGCACTTTGTGAGGATTAATGGTGAAAACAATGCCATATATACTGGAGTGTTCCAACTTCGGATCTGGGAAAACGTTTGGATAATGATGCAAGCATCCATCAAATCTTATGGTACAGGGTAGAATAGTACCTGAAAAATGCCTGGGGAAAGAATTTAACAAGAGGCCCAAAGGGTCCAATCACCAGACAAAATCCCAAGATCTGGGATAAGGTTTGGGACAGGATTTTTTGCTTGCTTTAAGTTTGTTCCACGAATCATCGGGATTCATGTACCGAAAGATGTGGGTGAATTGTTATACAGCTCAATGAGTAGATTCAAATTGAAACTGTATCCCTGACTGAACAAACATCAAGAAACATACCTTGGCTGAAACCATTTTTATCTAATCATCCCCACCCACATACACTACAAATTCAACAAGAGCTGGACTGTTGTCCGGAGCATACACCCATGTGGTGTACCGCCTAGTGTGGGCATACCTTTCACCAACAAATATTATAGAAAATAATGAAAGTTATGAATATTCTCGGACGGACTCACACACAGACGTTCTAACAATTGGTACTTATGTGGCTATTTTTAGGGGACTACAATAAAATACATGTCCATCATATTAAAACAAGTGATTTTGGGGAAAATTTTTGGGATGGTAGCAAACCCTGACCCTACCCTACCCTTTACTGACCCTAACCCTTCCCCCCACCCCCAATTCTAAACCCCACCCTAGACTAATAAAAATTCATTATGTGCCTAGTCTATTTTAACTAAAATGCATGTCCATTGTATTAAAACAACTTTTTGGGTGAATAATTCTAAACCTCACCCTAGAATAATGACATTTAACTATGTGACTAGTCACATATATTGCGGTAGTCACCTAACCCCCATTTGTACCAACATATAGCCACCTAAACCCCATATGTCTGCCCCGACGGACGGATGCACAGATGGATAGACACATGTAATCCAGTATACCCTCCATTTTCTTCGAAAGTGGGGGTATAACAATTTCCAACAATTTCTAAGTCAAAAGGTATGGTAAATTGTTTGGTGTTTGGAAGTTTTATGCAATGAGGCAGAAGCCTTTGTCATAGGCAAACTGCATGCCATATTTCACTGAAATCTGATAACCCATACCTGAGATACAGGCTGAACAGACAAATAATGTCTATTTCCTACAATTTTTAAATAAAAAAATGGGGATAACTCTAAGAAGGAGAATGTGAGAAATATCGTTGAATCCTTTTTTAAAGCCTATACCATAAGCAGTGTTCACGGCAAATTTCATTGCAATAGAACATTTGAGACCCATGATACAGGCTGAACAGACAAAATTTGGCTCAGACGGACACAATTTCTTACTGAACAAGTAATAAAAACAAGTAATAAAAAAAAAAAACAAGAGGCCCCAGGGGGCCTGAGGGCGCTCACCTGACATGGTAGCCTAAATATCAACCCAGAGAATTGATTTCCACAAGTTGCATCTGCTCCTCCTAATAAAAGCTGAAACCAAATATCCAAATATTCTGACCAGTGGATCTAAAAAAAGATTTTTAAAGAATATTCCTCATATTGAACTAAGTTATAATTCGGGCTCCCACAGGGAGCCCATATATGAACCCAGGGACTTGGCTTTAACAAACCTGAAACTCACACCCCTAAGGATTCTGCACACCAATTATCAAAACATTCCGACTGCTGGATCTGAAGAAGAAGATTTTTAAAGAAAATTCCTCATTTTGAACTAAGTTACAATTCGAGCTCCCACAATCAGCCCAAATATGGACCTAGGGACATGGCTTGAACAAACTTGAATCCCCCCCCCCCCCACCCCCACCCTAAGGATGCTGCATAAAAAATATCAAAAGCATTCATCTGCTGGATCTGAAGATTTTAAAGAAAATTCCTCATTTTGAACTAAGTTGTCATTCAGGCTCCCATAGTGAGCCCAAATATGAACCAAGGGACTTGGCTTGAACAAACTTGAATCTCAGCCCCCTAAGGTTGCTCCATGCCAAATATCAAAACATTCCAACTGCTGAATCTGAAGAAGAAGATTTTTAAAGAAAAATTCCTCATATTGACTAAGTTATAATTTGGGCTCCCACAGGGAGCCCAAATATGGACCCATGGATTTGGCTTTAACACACTTGAATCCCCCCTCCCCTCCCCCCCCCCCCCCCCCCCCCCAAGGATGCTACTCACCACATATCAAACCATTGCTGGATCTGAAGAAGAAGATTTTTTAAGAAAATTCCTCATTTCGAACAAAGTTACAATTCAAGCTCCCACAGTGAGCCCAAATATGGACCTAGGGACATGGCTTGAACAAACTTGCATCTCACCCCCCAAGGATGCTGCATACCAAATATCACAAGATTCTGCCTGCTGGATCTTGAGAAGAAGATTTTCAAAGAAATTTGCCTGAAATGCACTAAGTTCAAATTTGGGATCCTATACTGAGCCCAAATATAAACCCAGGGGGCTGATTTGAACAAACTTGAATCAGATCCACCCCATAATGTTGCATACCAAATATCACAAGATTCTGCCTGCTGGATCTGGAGAAGATTTTTGAAGAAATTTGTCTGAAATGCACTAAGTTTGAATTTGGGCTTCTATAGTGAGCCCAAATATGAATCCAGGTGGCCGATTTGAACAAATTGGAATCAGATCCACCCCACAATGTTGCATACCAAATATCAAAAGATTCTGCCTGCAGGATCTGGAGAAGAAGATTTTTGAAGAAATTTGCCTGAAATGCACTAAGTTCGAATTCGAGCTTCTATAGTGAGCCCAAATATGAATCTAGGGAGCCGATTTGAACAAAATAGAATCAGATCCACCCCACAATGTTGCATACCAAATATCAAAAGATTCTGCCTGCTGGATCTGGAGAAGAAGATTTTTTAAGAAATTTGCCTGAAAAGCACTAAGTTTAAATTTGGGCTCCTATACTGAGCCCAAATATAAACCCAGGGAGCCGATTTGAACAAACTTGAATCAGATCCACCCCACAATGTTGCATACCCAAAATCAAAAGATTCTGCCTGCTGGATCTTGAGAAGAAGATTTTCAAAGAAATTTGCCTGAAATGCACTAAGTTCAAATTTGGGCTCCTATACTGAGCCCAAATATAAACCCAAGGGGCCGATTTGAACAAACTTGAATCAGATCCACCCCACAATGTTGCATACCAAATATCAAAAGATTCTGCCTGCTGGATCTGGTGAAGAAGATTTTCAAAGAAATTTGCCTGAAATGCAGTAAGTTCAAATTTGGGCTCCTATACTGAGCCCAAATATAAACCCAGGGGGCCGATTTGAACAAACTTGAATCAGATCCACCCCACAATGTTGCATACCAAATATCAAAAGATTCTGCCTGCTGGATCTGGAGAAGAAGATTTTTAAAGAAATTTGCCTGAAATGCACTAAGTTCGAAATCGGGCTCCTATACTGAGCCCAAATATGAACCCAGGGGGCCGATTTGAACAAACTTGAATCAGATCCACCCTACAATGTTGCATAACAAATATCAAAAGATTCTGCCTGCTGGATCTGGAGAAGAAGATTTTTTAATGTTTTTCCCACTGCCTACAGTGTTAAAAAGTGCTGACTCAGCACTTTTTCAAAGTCCCGAAACTGTACCCTATGATAAAACCGATGGCAATTTTTTTTTACCAATTCTTTCTGTTGGTCCTAAAGAAGCTTCACACCAAATAAAAATTCTCGGTGCCGTGCAGTTTTGGAGATATGGGCATTTTAATTTTTTTCTATTTTGAGCTCCTGCGGTTCCCATGGGGCTACGGGAAAAAAAAATCAGCATAAATTAGGTACTTATGACCCAATAAGCCCTCACATAAAATTTGGTTCAAATCAGCCTCTCGGTTTGGAAAATAGAAATTTTGGGCGGGGCAAAAAATTTTGCCCCTCCCATAACGACGCCAAGTATAGCCCCACAAACTTCTCTTGAACAAACCTGAGTCTACACCTCAAAAGGAAGCTGCACACCAAATATCAAGTCTCTGCTACTGCTGGTTCATGAGAAGATTTTTTAAGATTTCAGCACACTTTTTGGGTGTGGCCCTACCCACGGGCGAGGCAACTTGATTTGAACAAAATCAAATTGCGATGTCATAACAAACTATTATCTCAAATATCAATTAAATTGGTTCAGCGGTTTGGGAGGAGAAGACGCAAACACCATGTTCACGGACGACGGACGACGGACGGTGAGTGATCACTATAGCTCTCCTGACTGAAAGTCAGGTGAGCTAATAAAAAAAAAAAATAACTAGTGTGGGCATACCTATGACCAACAAATATTATAGAAAATAATAATTTACTTGAGTTATGAAAGTTATTACTTAAGTTATGAAAGTTATGAATATTCTCGGACGGACTCACACTCGGATGGATGGACAGACGCATGGACGAACAGACGCATGGCCAGACTCATGTAATCCAGTATACCCCCATTTTCTTCAAAAGTGGGGGGTATAATTATAGGACATGTAATAAAAAAAGAGGGTCCCAAGGGGCCTTAATTGCTAACCTCAGTAAGTTGTTTGAAGGGAGATTTGAGGTCACATTCATCACCTATAACTAGTTAGCACTGCAGAGATCAAATCATGAATGCATAAGAAGCCCAAATGCTGACGAAAGGATTTGATCTAAACAAGTCCGAAAATAAGCAGACTGTCAACTCAAAAATGAGGTCCCCAGAGGGTGAATTTAGTGATGCTACCCTGCACAGCAGGGTAGCATCACTAAATTTACCCTCTGTGAACTCAACTCAATCTGAATCAGGATCTCAAAACAGAACAGAAAGAGGAACCCAGAGGATAAATTGGCCAACTGTATGGGATAGCATCATCAAATTCACCCTCTGGGGACCTCATTCTGCAAATGTCAGACAGCTTATTTTCAGGCCTGGATCTAAACAACTTTAAATCTTACCCCAAAAGGGATGTTGTATAGGAAACATTGAAGGATTCTGTAGGGAGGATACAAAGAAGAGAATGTTTAAAGAATATTCCTCGTACTGCACTTAGTTAAGTAAGGTTTGGGCTCCCATAGAGAGCCCAAAACATGAAATCAGGGATTTGATTTAAACAAAACTGGAATTTGACTCCTATAAGGATGCTGTATACCAAATATAAGAAAATTCTGACTGGTGGATTTGAAGAAGATTTTTGAACAATATTCCTCACATTGTACCTGGTTAAAATTTGAACTCCGAATGGGAGCAATAATATGAAGCCAGGTATCTGATTAGAACAAACTTGAATCTGATGACCCCTACAAGGATGCTGCCTATCAAATATAAAAAAAATTCTAACTAGTTCATCTGAAGAAGACTTGTAGCACAAAGTTAAAATTCAAGCTCAAATAAGAAGCTCAAACATAGACTCAATTTGAACAAATTTGAATCCCCCACCCCACCCCACAAGAGGGTGCTGTTTAACAAATATTGAAAAACTCTGACAGGTGGATGTGAAGACGAAAATGTTTAAATACTCTACATATTGCACTTGATTAAAATTAGGGATCTCTATGCCTACATTTGAAGACAGGAATTTGGTTTGAACAAACTTGAATGTGACCCATTTTTTTTAAATATCAAAAGATTTTGATGGGTGGACCTTGAGAAGTTTCTGTCAGGTGGCTCTGAAGAAGATTTTTTAAAGCATTTTCTTCATATTGTACAGAGTTAAAATTTGGGTTCCAAAGAGCCAAATAATGAATCCATGTACTTGGTTTTAATAAACTTGAGTCTGACCCCCTATGAGGAAGCTGGAAACAACTATCAGAAGATTCTGACTGGTGGATCTGAAGAAGATATTAAAGAATATTCCTCATATTGCCCTAGGTTATAATTTAGGCTCATATAAGAAGCCCAAATTTGAAACCATGAACAATTTGAACAAACTTGAATCTGCCCCCTCCCTCAAGGATGCTGTATAGCAAATATGAAAATATTCTGTCTGAATGGCAGATCTGAACAAGAAGAATTTTAAAGAATTTTCCTCATATTGCAGAGAGTTAAAATTTGGGGTCCCATAAGGAGGCCAAATATAAATTTGGGGACTTAATTTGAACATACTTGAATCTGACTGACTTAAGGATACTGTTTAACAAATATCAAAAGATTCTGAATGGTAGATCTTGAAAAGAATTTTAAAGAACATTCCTCATACTGAAGTAAGTTAAAATGTGGGTTCCCACTGGTAGCCCAAAAAGTTGACCTTGGGACTTTGTTTGAACAAATTGAATCTGCCTCTTCAATGCTGAATACCAAATACGAAAACTTTTTGTTTTGCTAGGCAGATCTGATGAAGAAGATTTTCAAATAATTTTTCAGCTATCAAGAGAAGTTAAAATTTAGGTTCCCACAAAGAACCAAGTTATGAAACCATGGACTTGATTTGAATAAATTTGAATTGGGCCCCTGTAAGGATGATGTATACCAAATATGAAAGGATTCTGAATAATAGATGAAAAGAAAATTTCTAAAATATATACACAGAATGACACATGCATGCAAATGGGTTAATCGATATGGCACAAGTGCCGACGCGGAAGGATAAAACAAGAGAACTCAAGTTTTATCCTTCCGCGATGGCACAAGTGCCATATCGATTAACCCATTCACACGTGCACGTCATTCAGTGTTTATTGCATGCCTTCATGTCTATAAAAGCAATTAATAGAATTATCAGGAATTCATTTGACAACAGTCGTCTCCTAAGTTCCAATGTGTTCTACGTGCCAGTAGGCACATAGAACACATTGGAACTCAGGGGACAAACTATCAACAAAAAGAACACATTTTATAGTCAACCACATTTGCGAGGGGAACCAGTGCTGCTATTTTAGCTATAGCTAGCAATTCAAATTGTAATTGCAGTGCACGATTTGTAGAAAATTTCTGTGAAATTTCGCTTCTATTTAAACATAGTCTGTCAATGATTTCCGTTCTGCAAATAAGTGCGGAACAGATTTTCATTTTCTGCAGGGTTTAGTGTTGCAGTAGATGGAGATGACAAAGAACAGGCATGTAATAAATTCTTTTGTATACCAAATAACAAATCTTTGTCCTGTACAGTTTAGGAAATATGGGCACTTGTAATTTTTCTACCTTCAGCTCTTTGGGTTCTTATGGGAATGTCAAGAAATTTGTTCAGACATAGTCAAGCAGATGCACCCTTACACTACTGCATTGCTACTTTGGTCCAACTGGCCAACCAGTTCAAAAATAGAAATTTGGGGGAGAGCTCAAAATATTGCCACCACTAGCACAAGTGCAAATATTGCACAAAAAAGTTTCTTGAATTTTTAGCATATAAAAGGAAGTTGCACCTGAAATATCAAAGCATTGGGGCTGCTGGTTTATGAGAAGAAGATTTTTGAAGAATTTCATTTTTTGGGGGCACTGCCCCCAGTCCCTTTGGCTTAGATACTTCTATTGAACAAATCTGAAGGTTATCCTGCAAAGATAATTCATGCCAAGTTTGGTTGGGTTTGGTCCAGTGGTTCGGAAGAAGGCTGATATGCAAAGTTAACAGCTGACGGATGCGACGATGATAGACGCCGCAAAGATGGACAACTTATGCCAAGTGATCAGGATCTTCTCAAGGAGTGTTTTCCTCATAAATTGCAATGTCTGTACTATACATGTACAGATGCTGGGTATTCTGATAGTTTTACCTTAATGCTACTCCAGCATCTTCTAAAAGTACACCATAATCTCTTGATATGTCCTTGTTGAAGTCTGATAGGAGTGGATACTTCAAGCCTCCAAGACCACCTTCCTGAAAATAAAACCATGTTATTCTTACATGTATCATGGTAAACAAGCTATAAATTGAAAATAGAATATTTTTCATTTTTGGAATTCACTAAAAAGGGTCTTCCCACAATCCATTACAATGAGGGGCCACACACAAGCAGAGTTTAAACGCTTCTTGAGAATATTACTGGCTAGTTTTTACCATTATGTTGGGAAAAGAGTTGCTGTAGATAAGATAAGGCTGTTAGTCCAGCCAAAAAGAAGCATTTTATGAACAGCATTTGACAGCAATGCTGGCCTTATTCTTGTGTCATTTCAATTTTCTTTAGTCCAGCATTATTTGAATTTTTCTGTCGGTTTACTTATAAACGTGGCAACGAAGCAAATCAAGAACATAATCAGAAGCAACAAACTGTATAATAATGGTTTGCATGTAGATTTACAATCACAGCTACAATTGGATGTCAATTTAGTCTTGAGAAGCCACATACCCTGTGTAGAGAAATATGTTCATCCTCCAAGTTTCAGTCAAGCTACATTAAGCAGATATGATCCTACCGAGGCAGATGCACCACCCGAGAAAAGGTCTAGGCAATGTCAGGCACAAGTTGTGTTTGATTTCAAAAGATGCTGTTTATTTTGTAGTTGCAAATGTGATGTGACAAAAAGGTCCCAAAAACCTGGCAAGGTGGATAGAGGCTCAGATTTTCCATAAAGTAGTGAATCCTGGAACCAGCAGTAGTTCATTGCAAAAGGATGAGATCCTCTGGGTGTGTGAGCAATGAAAGGATAAATGGCAGGAAGAGGTTAGGTTAAGGGTTCTAGGTGCTTTGAGTGATTTGCATGCGGCAGATGCTCGTTATCACTCGGTCTGTAGTGCTACATTTGTGAGTCCAAGAACTGTAGTGTCCATGGCAAAGCAGTTCATTGACAATACCTCAACAGATTCAAATCACGATGCCAAAGCTTTAATATCAGTGGTTGCTTTCATAAGAGATGACCAATCCCTTACTTGGAATTCAGTTGACTTGTTCAAATTGTATGGTGAGTATACTTGTATTTCCCTTCAAATTTTTGTTGCTCAGCTTGCTGAGAAGTACAACAAAGTCATTTTAGTCTGTTCCTCACCAGGGATAGCCCCAATTTTAATGGACCGATCGAGAGCTGGATTGGCTCTACGTATTACACAGGAGCCAGATGATTGTGATGCCGTAAGCGCAATGAAAGTTTTGAAGAAAAGTATATGCGCCAAAATAAAGGATATGGATATAGATCATTACGATCTCGAGTTCAGCTTTGACAAAATATCAAAGTTTTCAAGCGGGACGTTGTTGATTTTTCTGGGTAGCTTGTTACTGAAATTAGACCACATCCTATCCGAGATGCTGACTAGCAACATTGTAACATCACTGGTATGTGGGATATCAACAACAATGCAAATTGGTCTTTCTGCTATGATGAGGGATTTTAAAGACCTCATAAAAACGCTGTATGACTTTGGAGTAACATGGTCCTATGATGAACTGTTGTGTTTCAAGAAATCGGCAGCAAATACAGTAGTCCTCAATGTTGACTTCACATCAACATCTAGTTCTGACGGTGGGCTAATACAGGTAGTGGTATATAATTTTGATGCGGATTGAAAAAATTAGTACCCATTCTCTGGCTATTTTGTTAACTCAATCAAATTACATCACCCAGTCGCAACAAAGTCGGCTTCCGTGGCTTAAAATAACAAGAGCACCGCTGGGCATTGCATCATACGCCCGTGAACTGTTCAAATTGTACCATTTTAACACATTTGCAATTTTTTTAGAGTGCGAGAAATTTATACTGGCATATATATATATGTTACGGTCAGACTTTTGAAATCAGTGATTTTGTGAAATGACTAAATTTTTCAGTCATTTGAGAAAAAGACTAAAAATTAAGGACAATAGCTTCACAAAAGGACTCAATAATTTAATAATTTCAAAAAAAAATTCTTGATTTCACAGTTTGACTGTAACATATTTATATAGATATATATATATTAGAAACACTGAAGCTTCCTATCTTTAGTTATTTATTTATTGGTGTTTATGGTTAGAGGATTTCCAACTCAAGCATTGGTGAATGAATCCCATTTGGACTGTAAAATCTTATTTGTTTTCCAAAGAAAACAAGTACTGTTTCACTTCCTGTGGTTTACATAGAGGCATGTGTATAGAAAAAGATATAAATTTAAATAAAACACATCAAAACCATGAGATTTATTTGACTAGTCAGTTTGTTAATTGGGTAATTATTTGACCAATTAATTATTTGACGCAGTAAGTCACACAATATTCGTGTGTTTTCTTTGAACTTCATACATTTTTATTTGCATTTTCCAACGTTTCATGGTAGTTTTGCAATATATCTGAAGTGAGTATTAGATTTATATGGTTGAGACCCCATGATCACACTGTGAACCTGTTTGACCTCTCTAGCTTCACTTGACAGTAATTTGTCATGCTGCAAAATTATAAAGGAAGCCAAAGTGGTTTCACTATTATGTATCAGTGCGAGAGGTTTCAAGAATTACTTTACCTTATACATCATATAATGTCCAACAGGGGCCATAATTCAGGCAAAAATTGTTCAGACCGACCCCATATTCGAACTTGACCTGTATTTTGTTGTGATTAAACCACATACCAAGTTTGGAGCCGATCGGAAAACAAATACTAAAGTTATCATCCGGAAACCAAATATTTGACGAATTCTAAGTCCAACAGGGGCCATAATTCAGGCAAAAATTGTTCAGACCGACCCCATATTCGAAACTGACCTGTATCTTGTTGTGATTAAACCACATACCATATTTGGAGCCGATCGGAAAACAAATACTAAAGTTATCATCCGGAAACCAAATATTTGACGAATTCTAAGTCCAACAGGGGCCATAATTCAGGCGAAAAATGTTCGGACCAACCCCATATTCGAACTTGGCCTGTATTTTGTTGTGATTAAACCACATACCAAATTTGGAGCCGATCGGAAAACAAATACTAAAGTTATTGTTCGGAAACCAAACGGACGGATGGACGGATGGATGGATGGACAGATGGACGGACAACGCCATACTATAATACGTCCCGTTTTTCAAACGGGCGTATAAAAAGTCTGAAATGTAATAGACCACTGACTATCAGTTGTATGCTGTTTGTACTCATGGACCGAAAACATCTGGATATGCCTATTTCTCGTGCAAAAAGATGCATCCCCTCGCTCCAAATTTTTTGTCACATTCTGCTCTTGCAAAGCCACACTAAAGTGTTGCAATGAACAAATAAGGTTAGCAGATACATCAGCTATACACAGCACTGATGAATAGAATCACCAAACATCCAAGACATTCCTTAATGAAAGTGTCAATGACACTGGAGCTTAACTTGTATGTGTGTGGTGTTTGATGAAAAGGATAATGTTCAATGTTTATGAAAGGATTATGAAATAAGACAAGAATTGTGATAATCGGGAATATGTTAATTTCTGTTCCCTGTATGCTAAGTTTTCAATAAAAATAATACGAGGTGTAGACTGTACTAAAGAATTGAAGGGTGGGTTAATGTGGCCCTCACAGTTAATGTATGTGGCCCTCACAGTTAATGTATGTGGCCCTCACAGTTAATGTATGTCAATGAAAGTTACCAAGTTACAGAGAAATTATTCCAAAACGAGTCATCCTATCAAGTTACAATGAAATCCCTTCAAAAATGTGGCCTGTAGACTGTGCTAAAGGTTTTCAGGATTTCGGGCCTGTGTAGCCAACACAGTTGACCGATCACAAGCAAAAGGGGACGTTCTCATTTGGGCATTATCTGGAGTGATCCCACCAAGTTACAATGAGATCCCCTCATAAATATGACCTGTAGACTGTGCTAAAGGTTTTCGGGCTTGGGCCCCTGTAGCCTTCACAGTTGACCAATCACAACCAAAAGGGGACGTTATCATCTAGACATTATATGGAGTCAACCTACCAAGTTACAATGAAATCCCTCCATAAATACGACCTACCGGTATAGACTATGATAAAGGTTTTTGGGTTTTGGGCTTGGGCAGCCATCACAGCTGAATAATCACGACCAAAAGGGGACGTTCTCATCTAGACATTATTTGGAGTCATCCTACCAAGTTACAATGAAATCCCTTCAAAAGTTAAAAAATTTATAGTAATTTATATATTTTTTATACTTACCAATGACCCAGACTTAGCTGGTGCTAACTCTAACAAAACCAGGGCCAAACACAAATTTTGCCCCCCAATCCCCAAAATTTGCATCCAAAACAAAAAGAAATCATGTCCTACATACTATGCCCCCACTGCGCATGCGCAGTGTCAAGGACGTCCCGAAATTGGCACCAATTATCATTCTTACTGACAGTGCCTGGTCAGCGCTATGTACTCAGCGGGGAGGCAAGAGTTCCCAACTCCTGGGAGGGTCATCCCCGTCTGGGTCATTGGTAAGTATAAAAAATATATAAATTACTATAAATTTTTTAACATTTTTATACTGTACCAATGACCCAGACTTAGCTGAATAGTAAACAGGCTGGAGGGCCTAGGACATAGAGGAAAATCCAATAAGCTCAACTATATAATAAAGAGGTAACCCCTTAAGGAGAAAAGGAGTATTAGGCTTTACATGTATCTTTCTTATTTAATATTAAATTAGAAAGATACAATACCCTTAATAATTGAGCACAATAATATTCATGTTCTCTATTAACATCCAGTATAACCCTTATACTAATTATTTTTAAAGTAAGCCAATAAATAAAGTAGTCCAGAGAATTGAGACTCTTTATAGTCATTTAAAAGTGTCCGAGTATTGTATATTAAAGCCCGTTTGACACTTGACATATACAAATGCTTCACACCGAGCTACACTTTAAAAATAAGACATGAATGAATTTTAACATTAATATTACACTTTAAAACCATCCCGGAAGCGACTCAGAAATATTGACTTGGAGGAGGCATTCCCTTGCTTTTCACTATAAAGCAGGTGACCTAAGGGAACACCCGCCCCCCCCTTCCCCTTGCCCAGGGTCAAATAGCCCAGAGCGAAGAGGGCAGCCGGCCAGAGTCACTGCCGGAACAGAAAGCCTGCATAACTATAGTTGCAACTGTTTAGTGGACGACATTCTGAGCAACAGAATATGGACCTAAACAATGCAGGTCTCCAGAAATGGACTCAATATTTCTGAGATAAAAATTCGTGAATGTGGATGGCTGAGACCAATAAGCAGTCTTCATTAAATCTGTAATAGCAACACTATTAGCATAAGCCCCAGAAGTAGCAAGAGCTCTTACTTCATGAGCGGAAATCTTAAGCACAGACTGCTGAGAAGAAGATAAACTCTCATAAGCAGTACGGATAGTTAATTGAATCCATCTAGCAATAGAATGGACCGAAATGTCCTTTCTATTAGGCATCAAAGACAGAAAGAAACATTTCCGTCGCTTTCTGATAAACTGAGATCTCTGTTTATAGATACGTAACGCTCTAACAGGACAGAGTAAAGGCCTACGCCCGTCTGAAGATGGAAGAGCCTTAATAACAATAGGTTCCGGATATTTATTAGGAGCCTGATTCTTAGCTAAAAAACCCACATTAGTAGCGAAGGTGATAGTGTTCCCGACACTACGATAGTGAGAATCATCCACCGACAGTGCATGAAGCTCACTGACTCTTCTAGCAGAAGAGAAAGCTAAGAGAAAAGCTGTCTTATAAGATAAGAATTTGAAATCTACTGTCCCAAGAGGTTCAAATGGCTTTTCCTTCAATTTAAGAAGAACCCAAGCTAAATTCCATTTAGGAATTCATCTAAGAGTTCTGGGTCTATTTATCGAGAAGTTTCTAACCAACTTAGATAAAGAGACATTAGATCCAATTTGTAAACTATCATGATGTGCATAGGTATCAGATAACATAGACCTATAACCCTTAATAGTAACAGGCTGCTGTTTGATTTCGTCAAACAAGTATACTAGAAAGTTTGCAATATCTGGTATAGAGGGATCGAATATATCTACAGAATGATCCCTACACCAACGACGAAAAACCTTCCACTTAGCCGCATAGTTTAGTGAAGAGGAGGTCCTCCTACAGTTAGAAATCGCGTCCACTGCTCGTCCTGTAAAGTGCTTGCCATGCAAGAAGGACCGCACAACGGAAAAACGTGAAGGTTGAGACCTTGCGGGTTGTGATGGAGTTGGCGCGATTTCCCCTGCGAAAGAAGATCCTCCCGTGGAGGAAGCTTTCGCGGTAGGTCCCACAACAGACACCTGAGTAGATTTATCCACGGTCTCTGTGGCGACAGAGATGCTACCAACAGAATCTTGCATTGAGATTGTTTTATCTTTAGCAATACTTGTTGAATTAACGGCGCTGGAGGATACGCATATCCTATCATTCCGTCCCAAGGGATCGACAGAGCGTCTACTGCAAATGCTCTTGGATCCGGACACGGAGACATATACGTCTGCAACTGATTGTTGAGATGTGTCGCAAATAAGTCTATCATTGGCCGTTCCCATTGGTAGCAAATCTGATTGAATACTTGTTTGTTGAGAGTCCACTCCGACGGCAACAAGCGACCCTTTCGTGAAAGGGAGTCTGCTAGCACATTCAGACGACCCGGTATGTGACGGACCGAAAGAAGAACGTGATGTTCTAGCGCAAACAGAAGGATTCTTTCCGTTAGATTGAACAACGGAACTGAATGAGTGCCTCCCTGATTCCGTATATACGCCACTACTGTCGTATTGTCAGATAGGATTTGGACATGAGCATTGTGAATAATGTCCATCCAATGACGTAACGCAAGCCAAATTGACATCATTTCCTTGATGTTTATGTGCTTGCACAGGAATTGCGGATCCCAAAGACCCTGGCATCTCGAATCCGTTGGGATTAATGATGCACCCCAACCTGTTTGACTGGCATCCGTCATAATGGTAAAACTCGGATCCGGCAACTGCAGCGGAACTCCCTGAGTTAACCACTGAATATTTGCCCAAGTCTAAATCTCTTGTTTCACTTGATCTGACAAGAGAACGTCTACGTCGAGCGAATGAATTTTCACACTCCAATTCTGAGTCAAGAAAATTTGGAGAGGACGTGTGCGTAACCGCCCCATCGGAATGAGATCTGCAGCGGCTCCGCACAGACCTATCAGTCTCATAAATTCTCTCGCTGTGACTTTGTCTGCGTGCAGACAATAGCGAGCGTAACAACTGACTAATTTCGCTCTGGTTAACGGCAGACGAACGAGATTGTTGTGCGTCTCGAAGCTCATTCCCAGATGAGTGAATGACTTGGACGGCACCAGATCCGACTTCTCCTCATTTACTATAAAACCGAGACATCGGAGCAATAGAAGTAGATTCTGAACATCGTTCTGAAGCGTTAACTCGTTGCCGTACCTCTGAAGAATGTCGTCCAGGTAGGCCGACGTTACCGCAGACGAATGAGCTCGGAAATAGATCATTACCGAGTTCATTACCCGAGTGAAAGCCCAGGGTGCTAGATTCAATCCGAAGCACATCGCCCGGAATTGATACACCACTCCTAGGACTGCGAAGCGTAGATACTTTCGGAATGTTGGATGTACCATGACGTGAAAGTACGCATCTTTGAGATCTATGCTTGATGCATAATCGTTCACCCGAATACTCGCTCTGACCGACCGAATCGTCTCCATATAAAATGTCGGAGCGATGATCAGCTTGTTTATCCAGCTCAAATCTATGACTGGACGGAACGAGCCGTCTGGTTTCGGAACCAGAAACAGATGGCTGTAGAATCCCGGAGTCTCCTGGTTTTCTACGACCTCTACCGCGTTCTTCATTAAAAGAGACTGCACCTCTGATAACAGAGCGTCCCTTTTCTGCGGATTTGACGGAAGTTGAGTCCACTTTGGACTTCGAGTTAATGGAGGCTTTCGTTTGAAGGATATCTTTAGACCTTCCGAAGTCACTCCTCTCACCCAAGGGTCGTCCGTAATCGACGCCCATTCTTGTGAAAAGCTCGACAACCTTCCGCCAACCGGTACGCGATAGAGGTTTAAGCCATCACCTCCTGGACCTGCGAGGCCTGCGGTAGGAGAAACCACGTCCTCCACGACCCGCACCTCGCCCCGTCGACCTCGGGGCGTACGACCGGTTGTCCCGGCCCGAAGGACGTCCCGAACGAGAGTCACTACCCTGACGGTCTCTCGAATAAGACCAAGAGGACGCACCGGAACCTCTATAGGAACCTCTCTTGGGCGCATTAGACCCAGAAGTGCCGGTCTTATTCTTGTCTGCTGTATCCGACTTCTTAGAAGCAGATTTGAACAACAGAGAATCCGAAGCTTTCTTTGTAATTTTATCATAAATAGCAGAAAGCTTGCCGTCAAAGAGAAGTTCTCCGGAGACCGAAGCGACTCTAAGAGAGTTCTTCACCTTAGTATCCACGAGTGTGGATGTAGCTAGGGCTGCGTCACGTCTAACCAACTCCAGGTTTGCCACTGAAAGGGCGGAGTTACACGTGGAATAAGCTACTGCCCTTGAAAGAAGTCTTAAAGAGGATTGTATATCCTGAAACTCTTTCCCTTGAAGGCGCAGTGATAACGCCTTAGTAAGGTGATCTGCGTAAGATAAGGCATCTAAATTGGCTCTGTTAGACGCAATAGCTGTTTCCAACACCGCGGTTGGAATAGAAGCCGACGACGGTAATGATAGCTCTAAGTCTTCCGCCTCGTCGTCCATACGCAGAGGAACTCTCGGGATACCCTGTCCTGCCGTGTCGAATTTATTCCTTGCATTAATGAAAGGCAGGTTGAGAGTATTAGCGGACAAGAAACCTGCTTTCCCCGTCTTGGAAGCAAGTTTAAATATAGCGTCGTTCAATAATTCAAATGTTCTTGCAACATTATTGGACTGCGACGGAAACTTGGGAGCGATGTCCCTGAACCGCTCAAAAAATTCAGAGTCCAATGACGTTATAATCCTCTTGTCCGGAACCGCAGCAGTCTGGCCCGACGGAACAACTTGAGGGAGAAAGTGCCAGATGAAGTCCACGGCAGCTTTATGTTGTTCCGAAAGGGATAGCTCCAAATCATCCGTATCCCTTTCACCATCCGGTCGGACCTCATGATGCTCCCGGTCGTCCGCCCCCGATGCTTCGGCGGAGTGTACCGACCCAGCGCCGTCGGATAATTCTCGATCCGACACCGTTTCTGTCGGCTGCTGGGATGCTGCGATAAGCTGTGCTATCTGCACAAGAATGTTCGGCGTTGAGACCTGCAGAGGCGCAGTCTTTCGCTGCTTCGCCGAGGGCAGCTCCGCATCAGATGGCTCCCGCATACTTTTTCTATGCGAACGTCCGGAGTCCATCGGTCTCAAATCCCTGGCTGCCAGATGGTGTGACCTGGTCGCCGAAGAATCCTTGATCGGCGAAGCTGGTAAGATATCAGCGGTCACGCAGCCAAGGTGCGGTCGTGTGCGCTGACGAGAAGAAGAAGCCTTAGCAGTCTCCGCGGACTGCCTATACAACGGAGCGCCCCGAGCGACGGACTTATGCTCCGCTTGCGACACATTTTGTACCACAACATCTGGTCCCAGATGTTGTTGTACGAGAGAGGGGCCTCTCTCGCTCGCGGCCCGGCTGGACCTGGACGAGCTAGGAACCGGACTCAAAGGCTTCCTCCGTTCTCGCTTACTATCCGCCGTCACTGGGTGTGCACATTGTATGTTTATAGTGCTCGCATCACCCAAAATTTCCTCCTGGACCGCATCGGACGAAGCCGGCTGCCGAACCATTTGGTGAATGGACGCTACACCGGGCGAGCTAGCGGACGACATTTGTCTAATCTCCATGAGCACTTTTGCCGCTAGCTCTGAATTCATTTGTGACGACGGACGCACACTTGTGGAAGATAACATGGAAACATCACCCTGTTCTTGTTCCTCTGAAATAGAAACTGAGAGAGTAGAGTGACCTTGCGGAGAAAGAGCCGGCATAGCCCTTTCTCCAGAAACAACATACCGTGACACACGTTTCCAATGTTTGTCATCCCAATATTGACATATAGGACAGGGATTAGTGCGAGAACACTGACTACAATTAATACAATGATCATGAAAGTCAGAGGAAGATTTCTTCCTATTACAATTTGAACAATATCCTTTCATTGTGAAAAGTCAACAACAAGTCCTAGTTACTCGCACAAACCCCTGACACAAAGATACATAATAACATGATCCATTAATAAATGAAAAAACAATTGCAAATCAAAATAATTTTGAAAAAATATTTTTTCAGCGAAGCCCAAGTTGCTGAAAAGTAACGTTGAGCCCCGATGGATCCGATGCAAAGTGTGGTCAAAAATTTTAAATTTATATTAAATAATTAATGAGACACTTACGGATAATATAAATGTATCTTATAGTGAGATAAACTACACCAAAGGCAAACGGCCCCCCTCAAAAAAGGCTGTTGCCAATGTAAACAAACAGTGTAAAACACCAGAAAACATGACTCCAGGCACTGAAAAAACTGGCCCGAAATCAGTCATCAAAATTACACTCTATCTGATGCAAGACAGAGACTCCCAGGGGAGAATCTGCAGAACATCAGATGGAAGATGCAGAACACAACGTTTATACACCCATGGGTGAAAACGTAACTATGGGGAAAATAACAGAAAACATTCTGTATCCAAGCAACTCTCCCAGGAAAATTTTAGAAATGAACTTTCTCAAAAATATGCCAAAAGCATGGGAGAATTGCAAGGGGGGACTTTAGAAGGCTAGGGGAGAGGAAACACTGAATAAGCAGTGCAACATTTAGCAAGAATGACAACAAGAGGCCCATGCCTCGAAAATAGGCAACTTAACATAATTTCATCAAAAAATTTTAAGTACAGCCCTGATTATTTTTTGTCACTTCTTTTTCCTCTCCTCCTTCTATATCCTCCTTAGAATCACCATTTCTCCAAAAATTACGTGTCTGGCATCCTTTAAACTGAGATTTACAAGCACAAAGATCAGTGAGATGTTGACTGATGAAGGGCCAAACAGAGAATGATAATTGGCGCCAATTTCGGGACGTCCTTGACACTGTGCATGCGCAGTGGGGGCGTAGTATGGAGGTCCTATAGGACATGATTTCTTTTTGTTTTGGATGCAAATTTTGGGGATTGGGGGTCAAAATTTGTGTTTGGCCCTGGTTTTGTTAGAGTTAGCACCAGCTAAGTCTTGGTCATTGGTACAGTATAAAAATATATGACCTATAGACTGTGCTAAAGGTTTTCAGGCTTCGGGCCCCTGTAGCCATCACATTCAACCAATCATGACCAAAAGGGGACGTTCTCATCTAGACATTATATGAAGTCAACCTACCAAGTTACAATGAATATTTATTTATTTATTGGTGTTTAAGGTCACATACTTATGCACAATGGCTAATCGTGACCATGACAGTTTTATGGGTGGAGGAAGCCGGAGTACCCAGAGAGAACCACCGAGCAATGACGAGCAGCTGTCAGCTCTCCAACATCGTAATTCTGAACTCTGCACCACAGCACAGACAGGGTTAGATTGGTTGAAGACATGCGCACCATCGACGTGCAGTATGCCCTAGTACACAACGTCATCGTGCCCCCATGTAGGCAATCAGGGTTAAGTGCCTTGCCCAAGGACACAACGCGGGATCGCGAGTCAGTCGCTGAAATGGTCACCCACCCAACTACTAACCGCGCTCGATGTTGCTTAACTTCGGTGATCTGACAAGAACCGGTTACAGCGACGCCACCAAGTTACAATCCCTCCATAAATATGACTTGTAGACTGTGTTAAAGGTTTTCAGATTTTGGGCTCGAGCAGTCGTCATGGTTGATAGATCGCGACCAAATGGGGAAGTTCTCATCTAGACATCATACGGAGTCATCCTACCAAGTTACAATGAAATCCCTCCATATTAAATATGACCTGTAGACTGTGCTAAAGGTTTTCAGGTTTTGGGTTCGGGCAGCTATCACGGTTGACCGATCGTGACCAAAAGGGGGTGTTCTCATCTAGACATGACCCCAAACCAGCATATGAAATTTTGTGACGATCGGACAAGAACTACAGGGTGTAGCCTGTGCTAAAGGAAAATGTGAACATACTCACAGACTAACAGACTTTCGCACGCGTGATGGCAATAGCTTATCTTGACTTTGTCAAGTTAAGGGAAAATGTATATAGGCTCAGATGCAACATCTGGTATGTGCCTGTAAAGTTGTGTCAGCCGCAGTCAAACATTGCAGTCAACAAAATGACGATGTCACATTAAAGATGGATATTTCAAATTGCTCAAGGCTGCCAGACGTCCGGTAAACTTTTTTAAAGTCAGGAGATGTTACTCTTACACATTCCATCGAGAATAAAACTTTGGACACCACTTTTCCCCGTGGTGCCAGACTATGTACAGTGCACAGAGTTATCTAGTTACTCAGTTAATAATGATTAATTTTTCTAACCAGAAAGTATGACTAACCCTGTGCACATCACTTTTTTTGGTTATAAAAAAGTAGTAACTGCAACATCACACACTACATGAAAATGTACACTCACTAAGCTCAAGGCTGTGTATGCATAGGGTTAGCCGCATAACAGTGATAATCTTATTTATAATCAGGAGGAAAAGAGTGACTATCCTTGTGTTATATTAGCTGGTAAGCTAACATACACTGGCTGACCATACTGGTATGCATTGCACAGAATTAGTTGATAGGCTGCCATATCACACACAACATGAAAATATACACAAATACAGTAAAAATGCACAGGGTTAGTTGGTTACATGTTATGTAGTGTGCAGGATTCATGGAACTTCCGGTAATGGAAATAGTTTTTAACTGGATTATGGGATTTTTTTTAATGTGGATTCCAGAAATGAAAACATGTTGTTAGTGAAAACCATTATAGAGGTTCATTTCAACTGTTGTTGGCAAACAGATTTTGGAAGAATTTATAAAGAGCTGTTATTCCACTAGTTAAATTCCGAATTAATTTAGGATAATTCTTTAACCCACCATGCACTGATGTCAAAGTTCCAAAATTTCAAGCAATTTTTTCCCACAGTGCAATTAGGAATTTAACAAAACCAATCTTGTTTGACAGAGCTCAGCGAACTCTATCAAACAAGATTGAATTGCTTAAATTCCTAGTTGCATTGTGGGAAAGCTCTGTAGGTTGAAATTTTGATATTTTGGCTTCAGAGTGCAGAGAGCAATTCCTTTCCCAGATAACTTATAAAAAAAAACACATCTGGGGCTATACAAAAAAATCACCTTCAAATATTTTTTTAAACACTGTTTCCAGAGCATATTTAGCCTATAGCACCATCATACAAATGAGCTTGACCAAGTCATTTTTATGAGAGATCTTTAAAAGCAGAAAAATTTTAACTTTTCAGTTATTTAGAAAAAAATTTGTAAGCATGTCTGCTTGTCATGGTAAAAAAAAGTGTTGAAATGTGAATTTTTTTAATGATCCTGTAGAGTTCACTTAATTGAATATCCCTTAATTGAATATCAATTCAACTGAATATAAATTCCAAAATGCAAAACCATATACCATACCTTCAGTACAAATTTGCACTGTTAATTGCATACAAGTTATAGAGTATACTCCTGTTAACTGAATAAAAAATTGGTTTAGTCTCATTTTGCTGGTCGACTGAAAGTAATTAACAGCTAGAACACAAAGAAAACAAACTATAGTTTGTTTCATACAAGTTTGTCTGTGTTTGTCTGTTTTGATGATTGATCACAGTTGTTGTGATTTTGCATTGACACTCATCACACCAACTCCTTTTACATAGGCCGAGTTTATATTACTATCTCCTTCTACAATGACTGAGGTTTTTTTAACTAACTATTTTTACAAAGACCGAGGTTTATTTTACTAACTCCTTTTACAAGGACCGATGTTATTTTAAAATGAGTTCTTTTTTGTACTCGGTGAATTTACAGTTTTTAAAAGGACCGATGTTTATTTTAAAGTGAGTTCTTTTTTTTGTACTAGCTGAATTTTCAGTGTATAAATATGCACACATCGAGGGGTGGCACAGGAAGTTGAGTCTATTTATCGTCGGTTCACACCCCAACTTATTCAAAATGATAGACTCCCTTAAGAAAGAACAGTCATTCCTGGAATCAATGATACTGCAGCTGAACGCAGGAGGAAAATTGGCACCCAGAAAAAGAAAATACAGGAAAGTTAAAAAATTTATAGTAATTTATATATTTTTTATACTTACCAATGACCCAGACATAGCTGGTGCTAACTCTTAAAATCTAGGGCCAAACACAAATTTTGCCCCCAAATCCCCAAAATTTGCCTCTTAAACCAAAGAAAACATGTCCCGAATGGCCCTCCATACTTCGCCTCTACTGTGCATGCGCAGTGTCAAGGACGTCCCGAAATTGGCGCCATTAATCATTCTTACAATCAGTGCCTGGTAAGCGGTATGTCCTCAGCGGGGAGGTATGAGTTCCCAACTCCTGGGAGGGCCATCCCCGTCTGGGTCATTGGTAAGTATAAAAAATATATAAATTACTATAAATTTTTCAACATTTTTTTACTGTACCAATGACCCAGACATAGCTGAATAGTAAAAAGGCTGGAGGGCCCAGGTCATAGAGGAAAATCCAATAAGCTCAACTATATAAAATAGAGTCATCCCCTCGAGGAGAAAAGGAGTATTAGGCTTTACATGTATCTTTCTTATTTATGATAAATTAGAAAGACACAATACCTTCTATAATTGAGCATCATAACATCCATATTCTCTATTAACATCCAGTATAATTCTTATACTAATTACTTTTAAAGTAAGCCAATAAATAAAGTTAGTCCAGAGAATTGAGACTCTTTATACTCTTTTAAAAGTGTCCGAGGATAGTATAATAACGCCCGTTTGACACGTGACATATTCAAATGCTATACTTTAAAACTATGACATGAATGAATTTTTAAAACATAACTTTTCACTTTAAAACCATCCCAGTAACAGCTCAGAATTACTGACTCCGGAGGAGGTATCCCCTTGTTTTCATAATAAAACAGGTGACCCAAGGGAAGACCCTCCCCCCCCCCCCCCTTTCCCTTGCCCTGGGTCAAATAGCCCAGAACGAAGAGGGCAGCAGGACGGAGTCACTGCCGGAACATAAAGCCTACATAACTATAGTTGCAATTGTTAAGTGATCGACATTCTGAGCAGCCGATAATGGACCTAAACAATGCAGGCCTCCAGAAATGGACTCGATATTTCTGAGATAAAAATTCATGAATGTGGATGGCTGAGACCAATATGCAGCCTTCTTTAAATCTATAATAGCAACACTATTTACGTAAGCCCAAGATGTAGAAGAGCTCTTACTTCATGAGCTGAAATCTTAAGCACAGACTGCTGAGTTAAGGATAGATTATCCTAAGCAGTACCGATAGTTAATTGAATGCATTTAGCAATAGAATGGACCGTAATGACCTTTCTATTAGGCATCAGAGCCAGAAGAAGCTTTACGTCCTTACTGATAAACTGAGATCTGTTAATAAATACATAAAGGTCTAGCCGGACAGAGTAAAGGCCTATGCCAGTTCGAAGATGGAAGGACCTTAAAAACAATAGGTTCCGGATATTTATTAGGAGCCTGATTCTTAACCAAAAATCCAACATTAGTAGAAAAGGTAATAGAGTTTCCGATACTACGAAAGTGAGAATCGTCCACCGATAGTGCATGAAGCTCACTGACTCATCAGCAGAAGAGAAGACTAAGAGAATTGCTGTCCTAAAAGGCCAGAATTTGAAACTACTGTCTCAAGAGGTTCAAATGGTTGCTTTAGTTTAATAAGAACCCAAGCTAAATTCCGTATAGGAATTAATCTAAGGATTCTAGGACTATTTATCGAAAAGTTTCAAACTAACTTAGATAAAGAGACATTAGGCTCAATTGTAAACTATCATGGTGTGCATAGGTATCAGATAACATAGACCTATAACCTTTAATAGTAACTGGCTGCAGCTGATCTCGCCAAACAAGTATACTAGAAAGTTTGCAATGTCTGGTATGGAGGGATCAAAAATATCAACATAAAGATCCCTACACCAACGACGGAAGACCCTCCACTTAGCCGCATAGTATAGCGAAGAGGAGGTCCTCCTACAGTTAGAAATCTCGTCCACTGCTTGTCCTGTACAATGCTTGCCATGCAAGAAGGACCGCACAACGGAATACGTGAAGGTTGAGACCTTGCGGGTTGTGATGAAGTTGACACGATTTCCCCAGCGAAAAAAGATCCTCTCGTGGAGGAAGTTTTCGCGGTAAGTCCCACAGCAGACACCTAAGTAAATTTATCCACGGTCTCTGTGGAGACAGAGATGCTACCAACAGAATTGTATTGTGAATGTATTATCCGAGCAATACTTGCTGAATCAACAGCGCTGGAGGATACGCATATCCTATCATCCCGTCGTACTAGATCGATAGAGCGTTAACTACATATGCTCGGGGATCCGGACACGGTGACACATACGTCTGCAATTGATTGGTGAGTTGTGTCGCAAAAAATTTATCACTGGGCGCTCCCATTGGTAGCAAATCTGATTGAATACCTGTTTGATGAGAGTCCATTCTGACGGCAACAATCGACCCTTACGTGAAAGGGAGTCTGCTAATACAATCCGATGACCCAGAATATGACGGACCGAAACAGAACTTGGTGTTCTATAACAAACAGAAGGATTCTTTCCGTTAAATTCAATAACGGAACCGAATGAGTGCCTCCCTGGTTCCGGATATACGCAACTACTGTCGTATTATCGGACAGGATTTGGACATGCGTTTCTGAATAATGTTCATCCAATGACATAGTGCAAGCCAAAATGATATCATTTCTTGGAAGTTAAGTGCTTGCCTAAAAACTGCGGAACCCAAAGACCCTGGCACTTCGAATCCGTTGGGATCAATATTGTGCCCCAACCTGTTTGACTGGCATCCGTCATAATCGAGAAACTCGGATCCGGCAACTACAGTGGAACTCTCTGAGTCAACCACCGAATGTTTGCCCAAATCTGAATCTCTTGTTACACTTGATTGACAAGAGAATGTGTATATCGAGCAATTCATAGATTGCTGAAAGGTTGCCGTCGAAGAGAAGCTTCTCCGAGACCGAGGCGACTCTGAGAGAGTTCTTCATCTTACTATCCACGCGCGTGGATGTAGCTAGGGCTGCGTCACGTCTAATCAACTCCAGGTTGCCACTGAAGGGCGGAGTTATACGTGGAAAACTACTGCCCTTGAAAGAAATCTCATTAAGAATCATATCCTGGAATTCTTTCTCTTGAAGACGAAATGATAACGCCTCAGTAAGGTGGTCTACATATGATAAAGCGTCTAAGTTAAGTCTATTAGACATCATTGTCGTTTCCAACGTCGTGGTTGGAATAGACATAGACGGCGAAAAAGACAATACCCAGTCTTCAGCCTCGTCGTCTAGACGCAGAGGAACTCTCAGTATGCCCTGTCCTGCCATTTCAAATTTATTCCTAGACTTGATGAAAGGCAGATTAGAGCATTTGCAGACAAGAAACTAGACTAGTGTGTTTTGGTAGCAAGCTTATATATATATAGCGTCGTTCAATAATTCGAAAGTTCTAGTGACATTATTGGACTGTGTCGGCAACTCAAGGACAATGTCCCTGAACCGATCAAAAATAAATTCTGTGTCCAATGACGCTATTAGTTTCTTAACCAGCATCGCAGCATTCTAGTCCGACGGAACAACCTCTGGAAGATAATGCCAGAAGAAATGTATGGCATCTTCTGTTGTTCCGAAAGGGAAAGCTCGAAATCGTCCGAATCCCTTTCGCCATCCTGTCAGACCCTATGAAGTGTTCGGTCGTCCGTACATGATGCATCAGCGGAGCGAACCGACCCAGCGTCGTCGGATTATTCCTCATCCGACAGAGATTCTGTCGTTTGCTGGGATGCTACAATAAGCTGTGTTATTTTGGATAGCACGTCCGTCACTGAGGCCTGTGGAGAAGCGGTCTTACGATGCTTTGCCGCTGGAAGCTCCGTGTTCGTTACCCCGTGTATACTTCTATTATGCGAGCGACCAGAGTGTACAGGCCTCGTGTCCCTTGGCTACCGGATGGCGTGACCTGTTCGCCGTGGAATCACTGAATGACGAAGCTGGCAGGATACTCGAGGTCACGTAGCCAAGTTGCGGTCGTGTGCGCTGCCGTGAGGATGAGGAAGCATTATCGACAGTCTCTCGGACTGTCTATATAACGGAGCGTCCTGAGAGGCGGACATATGCTCCGAATGCGAAACGTTTGTACCACAACATCCGGTCCCAGATGTTGTTGTACGAGAGAGGGACCTCTCTCGCTCGCAGCCCGGATGGACCTGGACGAGCTAGGAACCGGACTAACAGGCTTCCTCCGATCTCTCCTCTAATCCGTCGTCACTGGGTGTGTACTATTGTCTATTATAGAGCTCGCATCACCCAAATCTCCTTCCTGGACCGCAACGGACGAACCCGGCTGCCGAACCATTCGATGAATGGATGCTACACCGGGTGAGCTAGCGAATGTCAACGCCGTCGATCTACTAGGAACCTCTCAGGCGATTGACATATTCCATGAGCACTTATTGCCGCTAGCTCATCATTTAACTATGACGACAGAGGCACACTTTTGAAAGACACCTCAGTAACTTTGCGAACAAGAAACCAGACTTGCTTGTTAATAGCAAGCATATATATATAAATAGCGTCGTTCAATAATTCGAAAGTTCCTGTGACATTACTGGACTGTGTCGGAACTGAGGGACGATGTCCCTGAACCGATCCAAAAATTTTTGTGTCCACTGACACTATCAGTCTCTTATCCGGCATTGCAGCATTGTGGTCCGACGAAACAACCTCTAGAAGATAAAGCCGGATGACATATACAGCAGCTTATGTTGTTCCAAAAGGGAAAGCTCGAAATCCTCCGAATCCCTTTCGCCATCCTGTCGGACCCTATGAAGTTTTCGGACGTCCGTACCTGATGCTTCAGCGGAGCGTCCCGACCCAGCGTCGTCAGATATTACATGATGCGACAGAGATACTGTCGTTGCTGGGATGCTGCGATAAGTTGTGCTATTCGGGATAGCACGTCCGTCACTGAGGCCTGTGCAGTAGCGGTCTTACGATGCTTTGCCGCTGGAAGCTCCGTGTACGTTGACTCCTGCATACTTTTATGCGAACGTCCGGAGTCTACAGGCCTCGTGTCCCTGGCTACCAGATGGCGTGACCTGGTCGCCGCATATTCTCTGATTGCCGAAGTTGACTGGATATCGGAGGTCACGTAGCCAAGGTGCGGTCGTGTGCGCTGCCATGAGAATGAGGAAGCCTTATTGACAGTCTCTCTGGACTGTCTATATAACGGAGCGTCCCGAGCGGCGGACGTATGCTCCGAATGCGAAACATTTTGTACCACAACATCTGGGGCCAGATGTTGTTGTACGAGAGAGGGGCCTCTCTCGCTCGCAGCCCGGATGGGCCTGGACGAGCTATGAACCGGACTAATAGGCTTCCTCCGTTCTCTCCTGTAATCCGCCGTCACTGGGTGTGCACCTGGTTGTTTTATAGTGCTCGCATCACCCAAAACTCCTTTCTAGACCGCAACGGACGAACCCGGCTGCCGAACCATTCGATGAATGGACGCTACACCGGGCGAGCTAGCGGACGTCAAAGGCCGTCGATCCTACTAGGGACCTCTTAGGCAATTGACGTATTTCCATGAGCACTTTTCCGCTAGCTCTTCATTAATTGTGACGACGGAGGCACACTTTTGGAAGACATCACGGATACATCACCCTGTTCTTGATCGTCTGAAATAGAGATTGATAAACTAGAGTGACCCTGCGGGGAAAAGACCGGCATGGCCATTTCCCCGCTAACATACCGTGACAGACGCTTCCCATGTTGTCATCGAAAATAACACATACTGAACAGGAGTTAGTGCGAGTACACTGACTACATTTATGCAATGATTATGAAAGTCAGAGGAAGATTTCCTCTTAATCCAACTGAACAATATCCTTTCATTGTGAAAAGAAAACAAAGTCCTAGTACTCGCACCAACCCCTGCAAATCAAAATACATAATAACATGATCCATTAACATAGAAAAAATAATTGAAATCAAAATAATTTTTGAAAAAATATTTTTTCAGAAAAGCCCAAGTTTCTGAAAAGTAACATTGAGCCCCAATGGATCCCAAGCCTAAGTGTGGACAAAAATTTTAAAAATATTTTAAAAATTTAATGCAACACTTACGAATAATAATAATGTATCTAGATATGATTAAACTAACATCAAGATATTATTTTCAAGAAATCCAAATCACACAGAGGCTGTTGTCAATGTAAACAAGAAGTGTAAAAACACCAGAAACATGACTCCAGGCACTGATAACCCTGGCCCGAAATCAGTTACCAATAATACACTATCTGATGCAAAACAGAGACTTCCAGGGAAGAAACTACAGAACATCAGATGGTAGATGCAGAACACTACGCCTAAACACCCAAGGGTGAAGACGTAAACATGGGGAAAAGAACAGAATTCATTCTGTTATCCAGCTAAAACTCCCAAGAAATTTTAGTAATAATATTACAGAAAATATGTCAAAAGCATGGGAGAATAGCAAGGGGGGACTTAAAGGAAAGGGAGAGAGGAAAACACTGAACAAGCAGTGTAACTTTATAGCAAGAATGACCACAACAGGCCGTTGCCTCGAAAATAGGTAACTTAACACAATTTCATTAAAAAATTTTAAGTTACAGCCCTGATTATTTTCTGTCACTCATTTTTCCTCTCCTCCTTCTATATCCTCCTTAGAACCACCATTTCTCTAATATTTATGTGTCTGGCATCATTTAAACTGAGATTTACAAGCACAAAGATCAGTCAGATGTTAACTGATGAAGGGCCAAACAAAGAATGATTAATGGCGCCAATTTCGGGACGTCCTTGACACTGCGCATGTGCAGTAGAGGCGAAGTATGGAGGGCCATTCAGGACATGTTTTCTTTGGTTTTAGAGGCAAATTTTGGGGATTTGGGGGCAAAATTTGTGTTTGGCCCTAGATTTTAAGAGTTACCACCAGCTATGTCTGGGTCATTGGTACAGTATAAAAATATTAACAATTCACTTGGACATTTTAAAAGAGTATTTCAAGATGGTGAAATCGTATTACTCCAATACTTAGGCTCTGTTTCGCACAGTACTGCATTTTAATCTGTTTGTGTAATGCAAATAAATTCAATATACATTTTAGTACATGTGTATCAAGAGGTACTCGGCACAAGCTGATATCTTGAAAAAAAATGACATTTGATAACTATTTTCTGACTGATCCTCGTATTTAAAATCGTTATCAAATGTCACTTTTCCGAGATTCCATGCTTTGTCAAGTACCTGTTGACTAATTATAACTAATGATAACTATTTTAAGATCGACCCTCTTCGCCCCCTCAAAAAATATATTCATTTATATTTTTTGAGGGGGCAAAAAGGGTCGATCATAAAATAGTTATTAAAAGTCACCTTTTGAGTTTTTAGCACCTGTGGGTTAATTTGGTAACCTCATCTCCCCGGTTGGCTGTCAGTAATAAAGTCAAACTGGAAACCGACTATAATCCTTATCCCTTTGATCTACCTAATCTTCACACATTTTCCCGAAACAATAGCGACCAGCAAAGTGAGACGACCCCAAAAAATCTTGCGTAGAGAAATTAACTTGACAATGACCAAATTTATAGACCAATTTGGCCACAGTACATCCAATGCAGGTATTCAAGCTATTAAATCTTGTGTAACCGAGTTCTGGAGCGCTGTCAAACAAGATAGAAGAAATGCTCAAATTATCTCTACAATATAGGAAAGTTACAAAAATCCCTGTTAACTGAAAACTACTGTTATCTGAATAATTTTCATGGTCAAAATGGCAATTCAGTTAATATGGTTCCAATGTACCAACCATCTTACTTAAGACCAAGCAATGGTTAATTTCATATTGAATTTAGTTGATAAGAATTATTTTTATCCACCCTTGGAGAGTGTAATCTGGCATTCTTAAATAAACTCTTAGTAACTACATATATTATCTCAGAATCCAAACTCACAATTAGTTGAGTGACTACTAGAAAACGAACAATGCAATAAAGCCCAAGTGTTGTCTTCATGTGGTAATATCTGAATATTATAAGGCATACATGTATAATACATGTATTGGTCAAATATCTTTTGTAATTAGAATAAAATGGTCATTATTTGGCCCTTTGTCAAGCAGCTGTTTTCTTCAGATAGCACATATGATTTGAATATTTCATTTCATTATTTATTTATTTATTTATTGGTGTTTAAGGTCACATATTTATGCACTATGGCTAATCATGACCGCGACAGTTGTACGGGTGGAGGAAGCCAGAGTACCCAGAGAGAACCACCGAGCAACGGCGAGCAACTGTCAGCTCCCCAACGTACAAACTCCACAAAAGCAGGGTTAGCATTGGTTGAAGACAAGTGCCCCATCGATGTGCAGTGCACCTTAGTGCACAATGCCACCATGCCCCCCACGCAGGCAATGGAGATGAAGTGTCTTGCCCAGGGACACAACGTGGTTGCCGCAGGTGGGATTCAAACCGAAGACTTCTCGGCTTGCAGCCTGCACCTCTACCTACTAATCCACCGCGCTCCCATTTCATTTCATTGTAAATGTATACATTAGAAGGGTTTGAATAAGGAAGGGAAAGAAGGAAGGTATCAATGTAAGAAAACGATGATGAAAGAATGGCCGATGCAAATATAAAATAAAGATAAAAAAGATTTTCGTTTGCATTTTTCTTCTGTTTTGAGTAGTAATATGTGGTACCAAAGAAATATTCTGAGTGGACATATAAACTGCTGATGATATATACACTGCTTAAGAACATGTTCTTTTGAGATTTCATGTAACATAACGACTAAAAATTGACACTGTAATATAATATTAAATCATTTTTACCTTCCTAAACACAGCGTATGATCCCACATTGAAACAAGCTCATAAAGAGCTTCTTCCAATGAGGGATCAGAGGTAAGTTTTGAAGGCAAAAAATGAAAACATTTACGTTACTGAAGCAAAATTGTGCACAATTGTCACTGTTAAGTCGTGTAAGATAACAGGAAGATATTTGTGAGCTGTCCACTTTTTTGTAACTGTCTGTAAAACTAATTTTAATAAAATATTGTTTAAAAAGCTTATTAGTTTTACTTTTTAAAAAAAAAGAAAAGAGTAAAATCAATGGAATTAATAAAACTTTTTATTTGAGAAAATATTCTTCTGAGAAAACTGAGCTGGAAAGAATTCACATACAAATATTAAAATTATTTTTATTTGTATTCTATGGTTTCTACAAAACCAAATAAAATCCCAGCAGTGTCCTTCAGAAAAAAAGCTTTAAAAAAGTAGACAAGTAAATGAGAGAAAATTTTTTTTTACCAGACATTATATAATTAAAGGAACAAAGTTTTTACTGCGGCAACAGCTGGTGGCAATGAATTTTTTTCTTTTTTCACAGTAAGAACATGTTATTCAATTATCATGCACCGAATTTGGGGGAGGTCTGATGAAATTGAAAATTTGGGTGAGGTAAAAAAAAATGCTGCAATCCTGGAGCAACTCTAAATATCACCTGACAAACTTTGTACAAACAAACCTGAATCTTAAATACATAAGAGAACTGCATCCCATATCACACCATGACTGTCACATGTCCATGGGAAGATGTTTTTTAACTGGTTGAAGGCAAGATTATTTTTGGTGGTCTGAATTTCTTCATCAAAATTTGTTGTATTACAAATTATTGGAGAATGCCCACAGGCACTCTCCAATAATTTGCAATAAAACAAATAAACAAAATACTATTTGCATTTGACTGAACATTGAATATGAGCAAACAAAATTTATGCTTTGCTCTGGTACCCTCATTTTCTTGAAAGCCCTGATAGTGGTGTCCAGCACTCAACCAGTCAAAAACTTTGGCTTGAACCCACACACACTGATGAGCAAGTACTTCATTTCAACAAAACTGATCAACAGTTCCCCAAGGATGATGTGTTCCAAGTTAAAATGGATCATCCCAAAGGTTGTTTAAAAGAAGACTGAAATGTGAAAGTTAGCTATCGCAGGATGACAGAAATCAAGTGATAGCCAAAGACAACAATGACATTCATTCATGTGAGATTAAAGGGTGTGCCAGAAAAAGAATATTAAGCTCTGTCAAAAGAGATGTATCGAAGTCAAAACTAATTTGTTTTTATAAATTAGCAAAATTCCTCATCAATATAGACCTACACAAATTAGAAATTAAGGCGCCCTGAAAAAGATTACCATAACAATATCAGACAACCAATTTTCAGGTAACCCTTTATCAGGTCTTTTCAAGTGAGAAAAAGGTGAAGTTAGGCTGATACGTTCATCATTGTTATGCCAAAGTATCATCTGAGAAGTCTGCAATTCTGCAGATTGTTACATGAGTTGCTCTCATTAAGCCAGTAGTCTGTGTTGTAATACACTGTTGGAAATGGCTCAGAGAGCCCTTTCCAACAGTGTATGACATCACAGTATTTATTTGCTAAAACGTTATCACCATTTTAAAAGATGATAGTTCTGGAAGAGTTAACAAACGAATACGAAGAGAAATTTCATCAAACTTTCTCGCTATTTGTCTGATTTCTAGTAAACAAGACAAGTGAAAATTAGATCAGCCTATCTCTTTTTAGGTGCGTAGTAGGCAAATGAAAGAATTGTTCACACAATTTGTATAGTCTTGTAACATGAATGTTTAGTAATCTTACCTTAAATTTTAATTCTTTTCTTCAGAAAAACAAAGAGAGAATGAAGAGATCAATTTTTTGAGCTATACAACATATATAAACAAAATGTTCATCTATGTACTACCTTACGAGACATGTTGATCCATGCCAAATGGCTGAAATGGGAGTCTGTTGATACACCAACCACTTGTGTGTTGATGGCACTAAACCGATCAACATTGTCACTAAATGCTATTATTTCTGTAGGACATACAAATGTACTGAAACAAAAGAAATATATGAAGTGATACAGACTGGAGAGAGCCAATATATTACCAGTTTCAGTGCCAGGTCCCATTTAAGACCGGGGGCAAGATCTCTGAACATGTACATGGATGTATCTTTATAGAGATCCAAATACGGTTCTGCTGATGCAGATATTTTATCCCCTGAAAGTTATAAAATTTTAGATTTTAAGTTTCACCCAACACACGATATCAAATGTTATTTTAATTTTTTCATTCAGGGTTCCTGAGAACACATGAAAGTCAAGGCTATTCAAGGTAATTTCTTGACATATTTCAGCATTTTTCAAAGTCCTACAATAGCCAAATTCAAGGATTATCAAGGCCTGCCTTCACTTGTCCTTGTTCACTTGTAGGACTCACCAGTCATTACCCCCTCTTCCAACTTCCCATCGAGGGATGCCCTCACAAACTCTGGCATATAAAACTGATTTCGTTCTTCGTCAACATTTATATTTCGTGAATATTCAAGGATTTTCAAAGGCCTCCAGACACATTTTCCAGGATTTCAAGGCCTTGAATGATCGTTAATCAAATTCAAGACCCTTCCTTGAATGTTAGGCCCTGCATGAACTCTGTTGCTCAAATTTTTCCACAAAATATCAACAAAACCATATCATGTGGCCCCCTCACAGGAACGTGATCAATAAGCTTGTTCCAATGACAGGTCATAGTCCTGGAACATTAGGATATACTGGGGAAATGAACATGCAAAAGCTAATTTTTTCATTTTTTGTTTAGTTTGTGGTCCTGAATGACATTCTAAAATTTCCCTTGAATCTGAGTTGAGGTTTCTGGGAAAATCTATACTTTCTACTTGGGAAAATCAGGACCTGGATTCCCAATGGCCATATCCATAAAAACTGTCCTACTGCCTAATCTGTCTGCCAAATTGACAAGAAGTCCATTTTAGGAGCATTGATGACACATTTAAATTGTAGGAGGAATCGATTCACAATGCTGGTTGTAAAGAATATGAATGCTACGCATGTTTTCTTCTTCTGGAAGGCACTCAAAATGACTGCCAATTCAAAGGAAATTGCTTTTTACAGGGGTATTAATCAAAGTATAATGCTAAGAATCACAAAACAAATAATTTAAACTCTATCTACAGGAAATTAATTTGCCGAAGCACAGAAAAAAAATAAGAATTTTGATATTTGTATATGATCCCAAATCCGAAAACTTAACCCCAGCCCCTAAGCATTATTCTGAATATTATTTAAGGTTAATTGAAAAAATAATCGCTGCCAAATCTTTTCTTTTCAGTTCAGAGAGACTACCTGCATGCAACTAAGGGTACAGGTTACTTTAAATGAGTAAATTTGAATTTTGACCCACTTTTAACCCTTTACCTAACACGAAAGGCAGACGACACTTGCAAATAAAATTCTTGAATAACTATATTTTTTTATTTTTTAAGTCAAAAACATAGCTTATGACCCCTCCAACGAGGGGTTATAAGCTATATTTTTGAGACATAAAAATGAAAACATAATGAAAATTTAATGGTGATTTTTCTGAATAGCAGTGGCCGGTTTTGGTCGTTACGTTGGATATAGGGTTAAAGATAGTCCCCATGTTACTGGGAATCTAATTAGCTTTGTACAAACACCTCTACAGCATTTTCAGAAGAAAAATCAAAGTTCAGTGTCACAGCTTTTGCTTACTCCAGGAGAGTTGGCAAGACACATGTCACAAGGAGAGAATGTTGGAAAGGATTTGTCCCCAGGGTAAAGAGTAAATGTGCGAGCATAAAGCTAATTTTAATTGGATGCGAAGAAAATTTATTACCTCTATAAAATGTATAACATGACTATTGCAAGAATGCCAATTTTGTGTGTTCAATATATGAGTATCGCAAACACAGCACCTATGTATTTACACTCTAGGTCAAATGCCTCATATTGTTAATCCTTCTTGAATAGATATTAATGTTGAATTGTAACAAGGAGAGTATCTTCAACATTTCTGATATTTGGCAGTGATGCAATGAAACTGTAGTGAATAAGGGATATCTCAGCAACACCATACACCTTCATGTTTCTGGTGAGGACATCTACACTTGTGTGATTTATGCGAGGTTTTGATGGCTCTGTGCATAATAGTGGTGGAACTGGGTAATATCAGTCAGTGTATTAATGGTCCATGTACTGTAAGAGGATGCGTGAAGACAAAATTACATGTCCCAAGGAGGGAGTGCCATTATAACTCCATTTCAGGGGAGGGGGAGGGACTAAGTGTGCATAGTAGAGCACATTGCATGGACCCAAGAGTACTGTTTATAAGGTAGATTTATACTGCCTCTTACTGTGTGGAAGCTTCAAACTCGATGGGTGTAGTATATTCATTTGTTATTTATTGATGTTCAAGGTCAATTTCAGGATCTATTGCTATACCATGACCGTAACATTGGTATGAAGTCAAGTGTAGCCAAATGTTTATATGTATGCTGTCCACTTTATAGGACCTCCACACCAGGCATTGATTACCAGGTCCTATTTTTCAAGTAAAGCAGAGAGTGCAAAGGTTCATTAGTCAGAGCACTGGACTTTAAACCAAAAGGTTGAGTTTGATTCTGACCAGAGGTAACTGTCTTGTAGTGCTGTACGGTATACCAAATTTTTGGTGTGGTTTTGGTATTACAGGAATACCGAAAACTGCACTGAAACCAAAGCAAAATATCACATATTTCAGTATTTATATTTTTCTGCGAAAGTGACAGAAAGTCAACTCATCAAGGTTGATTGTAAATCTAAAAGCCTGTGGGTCGCATATTTTGATCAAATTGATAAGAAAACGTGCAAATGTGAACTTTGTAAGTGACAGGTAGCAGCAGATGCTGCAAATATGCCAGAGAAATAAATAAAAAAGCAACGACAAATGAAAGAGTCAATGACTCTGTAGCTCAACTTGGATATGACAGGAATTAGTACTTGCTGTGACCAAGACAACTGAATAATGAATATGACAGGAATTAGTATTTGTTTTGGCCCAGTCAACAATAATAAAAGAATTACAAGGTGACTGTAATGGACTACAGATTAAGACCAATCATTGTAGATTATTATTTTTGTGTGGAAATTTTCAGTCACAAACAAAATATTTTCAGACTAAAATTTTTTCTTCTTCTTCTTAAAATTGACCAAAATGCATCAAAACACAAAAAACTAATTTCCGGATTTTGGTCCAAAATTTTCTAAGTCCCACCTGGACCCCAAATTTTCAGTGTAAAAAAAATTTTTTTTTTTTTGTCTTAAAATTGACCAAAACGCATAAAAAACCAAAAAACTAATTTCCGGATTTTGGTCCAAAATTTTCTAAATCCCACCCGGACCCCTAATTTGCATAATTTATTCACGAGAAAAACTCTGTATTATATGTAATGTATCCCATGGTACTAAACATTCATACAAAAATTTATTCAAATCAGATCTTTCATTTGGAAGTTCTGCGCAAAAATCTGATTGCACTTAATTTTGAACAAAATGGCTGCTAGCGGCCATCTTGAATTTCAGACTGGACACAAAACACTCCTTCTCGTCCCACAGTGATAACAAATGTACCCAAGAAGTTTCGTGAAGATCGGTTCATAAATACGGCCTCTAGCCCGAGCCGTATTGGGATTTGCACTCACAGTGCTGAAAGTAACACTAAATAAATCAAAGTTAGCCTAATTTGCATAATTTACGCACAAGAAAAAAACCTGTAATATATGTAATGTATCCCATGGTACTAAACATTCATACAAAAAATTATTCAAATCAGAACTTTCATACAGAAGTTCTGTACAAAAAACTGATTTTTGCATCATCAGTACAAAATGGCCACTGGCAGCCATCTTGAATTTTGGACCACACCCAAAAACACTCGTTCCCGTCCCAGGGTCATAACAAAGGTACCCAAGAAGTTTCGTAAAGATTGGTTCATAAATACGGCCTCTAGCCCGAGCCATAGCAGCTTGGCACTTACAGCTCTGAAGGTAACACTAAATAAATCAAAGTCAGTCTAATTTGCATAATTTACGCACGAGAAAAAAACCCGTATTATATGTGATGTATCCCATGGTGCTAAACATTTATACAAAACTTTATTCAAATCAGAACTTTCATACAGAAGTTCTGTACAAAAAACTGATTTTTGCATCATCGGTACAAAATGGCCGCTGGCAGCCATCTTGAATTTCGGACCACACCTAAAAACACTCGTTCCCGTCCCAGGGTCATAACAAAGGTACACAAGAAGTTTCGTAATGATCGGTTCATAAATACGACCTCTAGCCCGAGCCATAGCCAATTGTTGACGTACGGACAGACGGACAGATGGCCAGACGGACAGACGGACGCCTAGACGGACAGACGGACGACGGACGACGGGCCATGACAATAGCTCAAATTTGACTTCGTCAAAGTTGAGCTAAAAATGAAAAATGGCAAGTTGTTAACTTGGTACTTCTGTTTCTGAAGAAATACGGCCCGGTTCCAACATTCAGCCTGATTCAATACATATTCTGGAAATTACTGTGAGATTTATTCACACGGTACATTAGGGTTCGGGAGGATGGTTGGCTGGTTGACAATTGGTTGGAAATAATCCACTGGTATTGACAATTCAATATGTTGACAACTTGACATACAAACGGTAATACTGCCTGTGGTTATTGCTTCTCGAAGAATTTTTTATAGCATTTCATTCAATTCAGCATTGCTATTTAAAGTTGCAGATACTTTTAACAACTCATCATTTTATTAAAATACAAGCCCCCCAAACTTCAATAATTGATCATCTGCTTTATATTCTTTCAAATAAATAATTTATACTGCACACCAGCACACACTGGAAAGATATGATTGACCTTAATTTTAAGACACATTGAAAAACAATGTACGGAAGCCAACAGGCGACATCAGATTTAGCATTATTATAAGTCCATTTGATCAATTGAGGCACAGTAAATGCTTTGAAAATGATTTGCTGCTGTTAGTAAACCATCGATTTGTCCATTTTTTTTTCTCATGAAAAAAGAAAATTTACCCTAATTTATCATGGAAAATCATGGATTCTCTGGAATTTTCAGAAATGTGTATGAAGCAAAGTACCAGAAGTGAAGTTAGTGAACACTGATAAGAGTGATTCCACTCAAAATACCCAATAACTGCAACTCGATGAATATCATAAAACATGTTTATCAAGGATGAACCCAAACAATGAAAGGTGGATGACACCATGTCACTGGCACATTGTATTATTGGCAATGATTGCACGATGTTTTCACAACTGGGATTATCATAGAGAGATTAATTACAGTTGCATTACTTCAATTTAATTGCGTATTTGTGGGGATATTGGACAGTGGATTCACTGGACAGTGGACAATCATCTTGTGGCCACTTTGAAAGATAAGAGGGGAGGGACTGACCAAGTTTTACTGCTAGTGAAAACTTACTGAAAAGCTTTGAAGGTGAAGAACATATATGTTACTTTTATCTGATTCATTGGGGGAGGGGCATGGTATGAAGGACATAGAGGCCAACTGATTAGCTTGACCAGTTATGTTATGAATCACTCCATTCAGTGTGATGATTCACACAGAATCGAGTGATTCATTAAAAAACTTGCTAGACTAATCAGTTATCACTGTTGAATTAACTTGTCAAGTTCATGAGATGTCAGCGCTGAACCTGTTAAATTACTATATGGTTGAATGATGGGAAATTGGGACAGTTTGCGACTACTTTCAGTGTTCTGTGCATATACCGAATACAGTACTGAAACCGATCCTGAAATTTCAATACCGCACAGCTCTACTGTCTTTTGTCCTTGGACAAGACACATAATCCTGATTACCCATGTGGGACTAAGGTGTTCTACTACTGCCAACTCACCTTGCTCAGTTGCTCGCTGCTGCACGGTGGTTCTCTCAGGGTACCCTAGATACCTCCACCGTAAAACTGCGATGTGGCCCTGGCTCTTTATAGTGTCATTAAACCCCAACAAACAACCCAACACACAAACAAAAGCTGGACTTTCGTCCAGTGCATACCCCCACATGGTGTACCGCCTAGTGTGGGCCCGCCCCCCCCCCCCTCTCATTTTCTTCAAAAGTTTTCAACAATTTTTAAGTCAAAAGGTATGGTAAATTGTTTGGTGTTTGGAAGTTTTATGCAATGAGGCAGAAGCCTTTGTCATAGGCAAACTGCATGCCATATTTCACTGAAATCCGATAACCCATACCTGAGATACAGACTGAACAGACAAATAATGTCTATTTCCTACAATTTCTAAGTCAAAAAAGGGGGATAACTCTAAAAAGAAGAATGTGAGAAATATTGTTGAATCCTTTTTTTAAAGCCTATACCATAAGCAGTGTTCATGGCAAATGTCATTGCAATGAAACATTCGATACCCGAGATACAGGCTGAACAGACAAAATTTGGCTCTGACGGACACAATTTCTAAGTGAACAAGTAATAAAAAAAAAAATAACTAGTGTGGGCTTACCTATGACGAACAAATATTATAAAAAATAATAATTTACTTAAGTTATGAATATTCTTGGACGGACTCACACACGGATGCACAGATGGACGGACGGATGCTTGTAATCCAGTACACCCCCATTTTCTTTGAAAGTTGAGGTATAATAAACCAATAAATCAGTAGTGCTGTGTGGTATACTGATTTTTCGGTACGGTTTTGGTATTACTGGGATACCGAAAACCATACCGAAACCAAATCAAAATAACGTTTATTTCAATATTTATATTTTTCTGGCGAAATTGACAGAAAGTCAACTCATCAAGGTGGATCGTAAATCTAAAAGCCTGTGGGATGCATATCTGGATTGAAGTGATAAGAAAATGTGCAAATGAGAAGTTTGTAAGCGACAGGTAGCAGCAGAGGCTGCAAATACGTCAGAGAAAGAAATAAAACAAGAGGCCCCATGGGGCCTGAAGCACTCACCTTGAACAGAACACGATATAAACAGAGTCCAAGAATGAGTCTACATTAAGCAATCCATCTTCATAGGATACACTGTCAATCCTTGAGCCCCTCAGGAGTGACAAATGGTCTGAGCATCATTGCTTTTCTTCAGTTGATCATAATGTAAAATGTGGAGCTCCCCTATGAAGCCCATTGATAAAACCTATGTGGTTTAATCTTAGTTACACACCTCTAGAGGGTACTGAATACAAAATTTCTAATTCTTCAGCTACATGGCCAATTCTGGCTCCCAAAGGGAGCCCAAATATTAATCCAGGCTCTCGATTTGAACAAAGTTGAATCTGACCTCCCTAGAGATGTCGTAAACCAAATATGAAAGCATTCTGACTGTTGGATCTGAAGAAAATTTTTTTTAAAGAAATTTCTTCATATTGCATTAAAGTTAAAATTTGGGCTACCATAGCGAGCCCAAATATTAACCTACAGACCCTATTTGAACAAACTTGAATCTGACCCCACCCCTAGAGATGTTGTATACCAAAAATGAAAGCATTCTGACTAGTGGATCTGAAGAAGAAGATTTTTGAAGAAATTTCCTCATATTGGACTAAGTTAAAATTTCGGACTGCACCCCAAAACACTCGTTCTCGTCCCACAGTGATAACAAAGGTACCCACATAAACTTTCACTTGAATTGGCCCAGTGGTTTTGGAGGAGAAAACCAAAACATGGTGTTGACAGATGACAAATGACAGATGGACAGACGGAGGAAGGAGAGTGATGGAATTAGCTCAGGTTGACTTTGTCAAGGTGAGCTAAAAAACGACTGCAGAAAAATGATAAATTTAAGTAATTTGTATATTTTTTATACTTACCAATGGCACAGACTAGCTAGTGCAAACTCAAAGTTATCAAGGGCCAAACAGAAATTTTGAACCCCCCAATCCCCCAAATTTGCTTGCAAAACCAAAAATTAAAAGTACTATCTGGTCCTCCATACTTTTACTCTCTGCGCATGTGCAGCCGTTAGGAAGTGACCGGAATTGGCACCAACATCATTCTTTGTAGAAGAGAGTACTACATAATAACTCAGCGGAGAGGTATGAGTGCCCACTCATGGGAGGGCCATACCCGTCTGGGCCATTGGTAAGTATAAAAAATATAGAAATTACTTTAAATTTATCATATTTTTATACTATAAACCAATGGCCCAGACTAGCTGAATCGTAAAAAGGAGGAGGGCCTAGGAGTTCAGAATTAGCACACCAACATAGTTCCCAAGCCTGCAATCCAAGGTGAAAGGAAATTAAATTTAAAAGGAATTATATGTGGTCTCTCTATACAGTAATAGAGAAGACATATCATAAATAAGGAGCCAAATTCAAGTAATTCCGTATTCTTAGCATGAATGACTATGTTAACTGGATGTAACAAGTTCCCAATTTTAAGGCTAGTCTGGACTAAGCTCTAAAAATTAGGATGACGTATTTGAGAGTGAGAGGTTAACACCTACAAACATACGCCATATACAATAATACACAAGCTGTATCCAGGATAAAATCTACAGACAAAACAGTTTCACTCATAGTTACACACTTATCAAGCCAGAGAAGATTTAAAAAATCCACCCCCCCCCCCCCTTTTTTGAAGGAATCTTCTTCAAAAACAAACAGGGGAGCACTCTGGAATCAGTAAAAACGGTACCAAATAACAATATATATTCGTCAAACAGGCACCCAGATATTAATTATTATTAATAAATTGGTGCTTAATGCCAATTCAGAAACTAAGGCTATCGTGACGATCCCGGTAATTAATAGCACCTGCTTGTAACATATACCGGAGTTGGCATACGTAGATAGGTCGAAAACTGGTGATATAATATATACAACATACACATGTCCAATACAATCACAATGGACAATCTCTGGAGAGTAAATACACTTCCGATGTAACCCACAGACGACCCCATTCAGGTGTACAATAAATAACACTCCCAGACGTGTTCTATCCGATATCTATGATCCCAGACACGTGCGAATATACAAGAATGTATAGACAAGTTATATTCGATTGGGTACTGAGTTTTATTGAAACCTGGATTTAGAAATGGAACAAGCTATGATTAACAGACTCGTCATGGACCGACCTGGAAATAATTCATTGTTTCTAAGGTCTCTAACATACAATAATGCGTCTGCCTAATAATACACTTATTATGCACGTGAGCATTGAAATTTCACATGTAATCATCTGAATACCAGTTAACTGACTAGACAGCCTTACAGGTACCCAAAGGCTAGCAATTTATTGATGATGAATCATATGCTCATATATGACATATAGATGAACAATCACAGGAAACAACCCAACTAAAAAGTGGATGTGCCCATGAGGTCGCCATAGAACACGACCCAGCCATCAAGCAAGAAGTCATGAAATGCATGTATATACTTAAATGCATACGGGATGAAAACTACGTCTTGCCAGGTAATTGCCTCTTAACACCTTGGCGGTGGGGAGGAAAGGGGGGATTCAAAATCACATCGAACCCCCCTCACCTGCATTACTTGAATTGTTCTTGTGTTAGTCATCAAATAGTATAGGAACCGCAAGGCTCCCTCATGTCTGACCGACTCCCTAATGCCACTTAGGGTGGAGAAGGACGTGATGAACAAATACACCATATTAACATAATAACTCACACAAAACCATACCAGTTTCAAGAGAATAACTTCCTCTAACAAACGGTATCATGTCTGATAGGACAACTAACTCAGCCTACCTGAAGCAGCTAAAGGTCTTCCTGTACATGAAGACCATTAAAAGCTGATAACTGAGGCCCTAGAAGCTCACTAAGGAGACTTACAATGCTAGCCTCATCTACGTGAAGACAGATATTTCGGTGTAAGTTGCGACCCTGAAGGTTCACTTAATGGAGACTTACAATTATCGTCGAGCAAGGTAGGGAATGAAGAGCCGCTATATAAACAGCCCTGAATTCCCAAAGAGACCGCAGTCCCAAGAGATAATAAATTCAGTTATGCCACTGGATAATACTCAAAAAATCTCACTCATGATTTAGCCAGGCCACTATGGTGTAACAATAAGACTCAAGTCTATGACACCTAGGAAAAAAAACTCGAAAAGCACAGTATCTTTTTTGGTTTTATTCCCAAAAGACAGCGGACAGAGCCTAACACGAGAGACCGCTGTAACCTTACAGAAGGCTACTATGGCATCCACAATGACATAATTGTCTTGACGTCAAGGCATATCTCAGCCTATCTATGCACTATCCATCCGGATTCAGGACAAGAAACAGATGATAGTAAAAAACTGGAGTATAATTTTGACGACGTCTAATGCTTTTCTTCAATAGGAAAGCTTATACCTCCAGAAGGAAAGCCTCTCTTAGAAGATTTGTCTAACAAGTATTCTTGTAAGTGGAGCTTGGTCGGGCTGATAGCCGCAGGCCTGCTGAGACTACATTCTCATCCACTGATCTTCTGCAATTTATCCACTTTTTGCGAGGTTGATAACCTACCGCCAAATGACAAGCAACTGAAATCTATTCTCGATGACCTCAATTGTTCCCTTCAATAAGAAAGCCTTTACCTCCACTAGGAGCGACTCTCTTTGAAAGGAACTTCCGTGATTAACGTCCAGTTTCTTGTGAAGTTAATAATCTTCCATCAACTGGCAAGCAATAGAGGTCATGTCCATCACCTGCAAGACTTACGATGCTTACTGGAGGAGAAACTACGTCCTCCCCACATAGAAGCTTGTCTCGTCGACCTCAATTGTTCCCTTCAATAATACCTCCACCAGAAGCGACTCTCTTTGAAAGGAACTTCTGTGATTAACGTCCAGTTTCTCGTGAAGATGATAACCTTCCGTTAATCATTGGCCAAGGGGGATCTGATCCATATCCTTCATCAGAGCTATGCCCCTTTCCCAAGTCACTATAATGATGACTTCCAGAGTAAATATAAAAGGGTTATTGTACCCTCGCGAGACATTCTCATGATGCTTTCTTAGAAGCAGAATGGCCTCGCTTACCTCGGTCTGCTGAAGTGTGTTGATGAGACAGCGACTTCAATAGCAGAGCACTGAAGCTTTCAGTAACCTGCTCATATATCAACGCAAGCTTGTCGTCAAATAGTATATTTCCGGTAACCAGAGGGACTCAGAGAGAGCTTTTCACCTTGTCATCTATAAGTGATGACGACGCAAGAGCAGCATCACGTCTTACCAACTCCAAATTCACTGTCCGTGCAGAGTTTTACGTGGCATACATGACTGCCCTGGAAAGAACTCTTAGCGAGGAACCACATCCTCATATTTCTTTTCATTGAGACATTGCACCATAGCTCTGGTAATGTGATCTGCTTAGGATATTGCACCCAGATTTGCTCTTTTCAATGAAATTGCACATTCCACTATTTCCAAGCATATATTAAATGATGCAGGTAGGGACATATTTTCATCCCTGGCCTGCTCATCTAAACACAGACTTATATTCAGATGGAACAATATTCTTAAGAGTTTAAGACTTTTCATGGTCTTAAAGTGCCCTTCTGTGAGAGATGGAGACTCACACTCCGTATCCCTCTCGGCATCCAAATGTTCCATCCACAAATATGGTCAACTCCATCCGACTGAAAGGATGACTGGACCAACGCAGCACCGTCTGACAGCTCATCATCGGAGTCTGTTAAATGGTAATACTAGTCTCAAACGACTAGCTAGCAACCCGAACTTGCAAAGTCAGATAGCTAGTCTGAGGTCAACGTGCTTCATTAATGAAGCAAGGGAAGATGCCATAGCTGCCACCGAATCCCGCTGCAATGTGGAAGAAGCATCCCGAACCGCAAGCGTGAACGGGCGTGCCAACTCCCCGACTTCTGATGGAAAGGAGAAGGTTCTCCAGCTCGCAGTCTGCCGCAGACCTCGCCGAGCGTTCCATTAGAAACTTGTAGGCATCTATCCCTTATCATGCATATCCATGGAAGAAGAGGAAGCCATAACCAACCGACTCTGGCTGAAGTGCGGAAGAAGCATCTCGACTCGACACATAGAACGGATGCTCCACCTCATTGAAGTTTCTTACAACACAAAACAGCCGTCCCCGACTGTTAAGGGGACAAAAAAATGCTCTGCACTCTCGATCTGTCCCCAGATCTCGCAGTGGATCCCGCTAAGAAACTTCTAGACTAATCCTCTTTCGTGCGCTTCCATGTAAGCAGAAGAAGCCATAACTGCCGCCGTCCCCGGCTGCACTGTGGAAGGAACGTTTGACGCATGTTCCGACTCAATATGGTTTCTCACAACAAACACAGACGATCCTGACTGTTAACGCGATGGAGAGGGTTCTCCAAGTAGAGATCTGACCCCAGATCTAGCCGAGCATCCCGTAGAGAAACTTTTGGCTTCTTCTACATGCACAATTGACCGGACCGACCCAGCACCGACCGACAGCTCAACACTGGAGTCTGCTCTTGCATTAGCTGGGATGCTGCTAATAGCTGCACAACTGCGACAGCAAGTGCATAAACTGAGGCTTGAGGAGCAGCGGTCTTCTGTTTTTCCCCACTGCTTGCTGCTCCTGGGACGAAGATCCGGAGATAGATCTCTTCTCCGAGTGTCCCGTTGATCGATGCCTCGGATCGCTAGCTATCAGCTGGTCCGACATCAGGGGCAAAGAATGGCTCCATCTCCACGCAGCTGACTGGATATCTGAAGTCGGGTGACTAGCCTGCGGTCGTGTGCTTTAATAACGTAGCAGAGGAAGCCATGACTGAAGCCGACCCTGGCTGCAGACTAGACGGAGCGTCCTGAGCGGCGGGCGGACATATGCTCCGTCTCGTGCAAGTTTCTCATAACAACATTTGGTCGCAAATGTTGTTAGGTTAGAGAGGAACCTCTCCCGCTCACGGTCTCATCGACCTCGCCGAGCCTCTCAACAAGAAAACTTCAACTAGGCTTGTGAAACGTAGCGGAGGAAGCCGACCGTGAATGAAGACAAGACAGAGCATCCCGAGCGGTGGGCGGATGTATGCTCTGGCTTATGCAAGTTTCTCAAAACACCATTTGGCCTCAAATGTTGTTAGGTTAGAGAGGGATCTCTCCCGTTCGCGGTTTATTAGACCTCGCCGAGCCTCCCAACAAGAAACTTGCTGACTTCCTCCCTATTTCCGTCGTTGCTGGGTGAGCTTATTTATATTTAAGTCCTCGCTCTACCCACGTCTACACTTCCTTCGACTGCAACAGACTTACTCGGTGTCACGGGTCCCACAGATGGAGTAACCGCTTCACCAGTCGAGCTAGCTGCTTGCAAGAGATTAAGAACACTAACTAGAGGCCTTATTCCTTGCACATCATGAGCACTGCAGCCAGCTCTATTTGGTCAACGGAGCGCGATGACGGTAGCACACTTGGATGGGTGTCACAATATCATCACTACATTCATGTTCCTCTGAAATAGAAACTGAAAAAATGAATTATAAAGCGGTGAGAGGCCTGGCCTCAGAACCTCACCACCAACAACGTACCATGACATTTGTCATCCCAGTGAACACAAGAATGACAAGAGTCCACAGAAGTGCATCCACCAACATCGATATCACTCCTCCAAACTCCACAACAAAATATATAATAAAGATACATGAATAAAAGCAATCAAAATTAAATTCAAAATATTTTTTGGAAATTTTTTTTTTTTGAAAAAATGCCTAAGTTCCCAAAGGGAACATTAAGAGCCCAAGGGCATCCCGATGGAGCCAAAGTGTGGACAAAATCCAAATTTATTGAACTACACTACCGGAATAATAATCCATGTCTCCTACAGTAATTCTACAGTAATAGAATATAAAATACTACCTACATATGAGGACGTTGTCCATGCAAACAACGTCAATGAAAAAAACGGAAACAAGACATCAGGCACACAAAAAGGCCCAAAGTCAGAAACTAATTTAAATGCTACCAGATGCAAAGATAGATCTTCAAACAAAGAGAAAACGATACATCGGATAGAAGATGCAAGACTAAACGACTTAACACCCCTAGGGTGAGGATGTAAGCATGGGGAAAAACAGAATAAATATTCTGTAATGCATGTTAAAAAATATTCTGTAATACATGTTAAACTCCCAAGAAATTTAATAAAAAATAGCCAAAAAGCTTAAGAGTTTAACAGGAAGGGTTCATGAAAGGATAGGGAAGGAATACTTAACAAACAGTGGAATAATCATAATCAAAAATTATAACGTCAGGCGTATGTCCCAAAATTGGGAAACATAAAATAATTTTATAATTATTATAAAGTTACAGCCCTGAATGTCTAAAACCACCATTGAACACTTCCATCATCCAATAACAGCCTTGGATCCACCAATTCATGCATTGATTTGTGTCTGGCATCCTCAAAAAAGGAGATTTTAAGGCACAGATGTCAGTACATTGTTGCTGACTTTAGGGCCAAACAAAGAATGATGTTGGCACCAATTCCGGACACTTCCTGATGGCTGAGCATGCGTGGAGAGTAAGAGTATGGAGGACCAGATAGAACTTTTAATTTTCAGTTTTGCAAGGAAATTTTGGGATTGGGGGGTTCAAAATTTGTGCTGGTCCCTTGATAAATTTGAGTTTGCACCAGCTAGTTTGGGCCATTGGTTTATAGTATAAAAATACAAAAAGTTGGCAAGTTGTTAACTTGGTACTTCCGGTTCTAAAGAAATATGGCCTGGTTCCAGTGTTCGTAATATTCAGACAGATTCAATATATTTTCAGGAAATTACTGTGCGATTTATTCACAGGAGACATTAGGGGTCAGGTGGATGGTTGACTGGTTGACAATTGGTTGGAAATAATCCACTGGCATTGATAATTCAATACGATGACAACTTGACATACACACGGAAATACTCCTGTGGTTAATGCTTCTTGGCGATTTATTTTCATAACATTTCTTTCAATTTAGCATTGCTATTTTAAGTTCAGATACTTTTAACAACTGATCATTTCATTAAAATACAAGCCCCCAAACTTTAATACCTGATCATCTGCATTTATATTCTTTCGAATAAATAATTTATATGGACTGAAATGATAACTCCCACCACCCAATAATTATAGTTGTTAGATGTAAAAGAAATTTTCACTTGCTACTGATGACATCACTGGTTTTCTTTACCTCAGGTGCAAAACCGTGGAATCTCAATTTCAGGGGGGAGAGTAAAGTTTTCACAATTTTCTGGCATTTTGGGGATTCTACAAGCACACGATTGGTGTGTGCATAACATAATGTCACTCTGTAAGTACCTTAGTTGGCATTTGGTGGAAGAAACCAACATGTATCAGGACACAGCATCAGTAAACCTGCCACTTGTCCTGGAAAAACATTGTATTTTGCCTTTATAATTTGAAAAAAGAAATAACAACTGATTATCATTGGCAAACTTTCATTGGGTTACAGGCTTGCTTTGAGGGTCAGAGCATAATGGTGTCATGTGCCAATATTTTCCAGCTGTTGTTAATGACAACACTCAATTTTATAGCTGGGGTGGAAAACAAAGTTTTGTGCCTGTATTTTGATTGCCCTTTATTGTGAAAGATATTGCAGGCAGACAAGCCTGAAAATAAGCAGACTGTCATCTGCAAAATGAGGTCCCCAGAGGGTAAATTTGGTGATGCTACCCTGTACAACAGGGTAGCATCACAAAATTTACCCTCTGTGATTGTTACTGATTGTTGTTTAAGATCACATACTTATGCACAATGGCTAATTGTGACCGTGACAGTTTTACGGGTGGAGGAAGCCGGAGTACCCGGAGAGAACCAGCTCTCCAACATCGTAACTCTGAACTCTGCACCGCAGCACAGGCAGGGATAGATTGGTTGGAGACAAGCACACCATCGACGTGCAGTACGCCTCAGTACACAGTGTAATTGTGCTCCCATGCAGGCAATCGGGGTGAAGTGTCTTGCCCAAGGACACAACGCGGGTGCCACAGGTGGGTTACCCTCTGTGAACCTCAGTCTGAATCAAGGTCTCAAGCCAACATAGAAAGATGTACCTTGAGAATAAATTGGTCCACTGTATGGGATAGCATCACCAAATCCACCCTCTGGCGACCTCATTTTGCAAATGACAGGTTGCTTATATTCAGGCTTGCAGGCAGAGCTTGCTTCTCAATTTTATTCAATGGAATTTTTTTTGCTCAAATGCTAATTTGGGCACATTTTGGTAATTTGGCCACAGAAGTTAACCCTTTACCTAACATAGTGGCCAAAATGGCCAAAAAATTAACCAGATTAAGCCTACCACAGCCTAAATTATCTCTGAAGTTTCTCAATAAAACCTTACAAATATAGATATCATTAGAACCAGTTCATCATGCTGGCTCTAATGATATCCATATTTGTATGGTTTTATTGAAAGATTGTGAAATTTGTTTTTGAAAAATGTGAAATTTAATTTATTTTTTGAAAAGTTAAAAAATTTATAGTAATTTATATATTTTTTATACTTACCAATGACCCAGACTTAGCTGGTGCTAACTCTAACAAAACCAGGGCCAAACACAAATTTTGCCCCCCAATCCCCAAAATTTGCATCCAAAACAAAAAGAAATCATGTCCTAAAGGACCTCCATACTACGCCTCTACTGCGCATGCGCAGTGACGCAGTCGTCCCGAAATTGGCGCCAATTATCATTCTTACTGGCAGTGCCTGGTCAGCGCTATGTACTCAGCGGGGAGGCAAGAGTTCCCAACTCCAGGGAGGGCCATCCCCGTCTGGGTCATTGGTAAGTATAAAAAATATATAAATTACTATAAATTTTTTAACATTTTTATACTGTACCAATGACCCAGACTTAGCTGAATAGTAAACAGGCTGGAGGGCCTAGGACATAGAGGAAAATCCAATAAGCTCAACTATATAGTAAAGAGGTAACCCCTTAAGGAGAAAAGGAGTATTAGGCTTTACATGTATCTTTCTTATTTAATATTAAATTAGAAAGATACACTACCCTTAATAATTGAGCACAATAACATTCATGTTCTCTATTAACATCCAGTATAACCCTTATACTAATTATTTTTAAAGCAAGCCAATAAATAAAGTAGTCCAGAGAATTGAGACTCTTTATAATCATTTAAAAGTGTCCGAGTATTGTATATTAAAGCCCGTTTGACACTTGACATATACAAATGCTTCACACCGAGCTACACTTTAAAAATAAGACATGAATGAATTTAAACATTAATATTACACTTTAAAACCATCCCGGAAGCGACTCAGAAATACTGACTTGGAGGAGGCATTCCCTTGCTTTTCACTATAAAGCAGGTGACCTAAGGGAACACCTGCCCCCCCCCCTTCCCCTTGCCCTGGGTCAAATAGCCCAGAGCGAAGAGGGCAGCCGGACGGAGTCACTGCCGGAACAGAAAGCCTGCATAACTATAGTTGCAACTGTTTAGTGGACGACATTCTGAGCAACAGATAACGGACCTAAACAATGCAGGTCTCCAGAAATGGACTCAATATTTCTGAGATAAAAATTCGTAAATGTGGATGGCTGAGACCAATAAGCAGCCTTCATTAAATCTGTAATAGCAACACTATTAGCATAAGCCCAGGAAGTAGAAAGAGCTCTTACTTCATGAGCAGAAATCTTAAGCACAGACTGCTGAGAAGAAGATAAATCTTCATAAGCAGTACGGATAGTTAACTGAATCCATCTAGCAATAGAATGGACTGAAATGTCCTTTCTATTAGGCATCAAAGACAGAAAGAAACGTTTCCGTCCCTTTCTGATAAACTGAGATCTCTGTTTATAGATACGTAGTGCTCTAACAGGACAGAGTAAAGGCCTACGCCCTTCTGAAGATGGAAGAGCCTTAATAACAATAGGTTCCGGATATTTATTAGGAGCCTGATTCTTAGCTAAAAAACCCACATTAGTAGTGAAGGTGATAGTGTTCCCAACACTACGATAATGAGAATCATCCACCGATAGTGCATGAAGCTCACTGACTCTTCTGGCAGAAGAGAAAGCTAAGAGAAAAGCTGTCTTATAAGATAAGAATTTGAAATCTACTGTCCCAAGAGGTTCAAATGGCTTTTCCTTCAATTTAAGGAGAACCCAAGCTAAATTCCACTTAGGAATTAATCTAAGAGTTCTGGGTCTATTTATCGAAAAGTTTCTAACCAACTTCGATAAAGAGACATTAGATCCAATTTGTAAACTATCATGATGTGCATAGGTATCAGATAACATAGATCTATAACCCTTTATAGTAACAGGCTGCAGTTTGATTTCGTCAAACAAGTATACTAGAAAGTTTGCAATGTCTGGTATAGAGGGATCAAATATATCTACAGAATGATCCCTACACCAACGACGAAAAACCTTCCACTTAGCCGCATAGTTTAGCGAAGAGGAGGTCCTCCTACAGTTAGAAATCGCGTCCACTGCTCGTCCTGTAAAGTGCTTGCCATGCAAGAAGGACCGCACAACGGAAAAACGTGAAGGTTGAGACCTTGCGGGTTGTGATGGAGTTGGCGCGATTTCCCCTGCGAAAGAAGATCCTCTCGTGGAGGAAGCTTCCGCGGTAGGTCCCACAACAGACACCTGAGTAGATTTATCCACGGTCTCTGTGGCGACAGAGATGCTACCAACAGAATCTTGCATTGAGATTGTTTTATCTTTAGCAATACTTGTTGAATTAACGGCGCTGGAGGATACGCATATCCTATCATTCCGTCCCAAGGGATCGACAGAGCATCTACTGCAAATGCTCTTGGATCCGGACACGGAGACACATACGTCTGCAACTGATTGTTGAGATGTGTCGCAAATAAGTCTATCATTGGCCAGTCCCATTGGTAGCAAATCTGATTGAATACTTGTTTGTTGAGAGTCCACTCCGACGGCAACAAGCGACCCTTTCGTGAAAGGGAGTCTGCTAGCACATTCAGACGACCCGGTATGTGACAGACCGAAAGAAGAACGTGATGTTCTAACGCAAACAGAAGGATTCTTTCCGTTAGATTGAACAACGGAACTGAATGAGTGCCTCCCTGATTCCGTATATACGCCACTACTGTCGTATTGTCGGATAGGATTTGGACATGAGCATCGTGAATAATGTCCATCCAGTGACGTAACGCAAGCCAAATTGACATCATTTCCTTGATGTTTATGTGCTTGCACAGGAATTGCGGATCCCAAAGACCCTGGCATCTCGAATCCGTTGGGATTAATGATGCACCCCAACCTGTTTGACTGGCATCCGTCATAACGGTAAAACTCGGATCCGGCAACTGCAGCGGAACTCCTTGAGTTAACCACTGAATGTTTGCCCAAGTCTGAATCTCTTGTTTCACTTGATCTGACAAGAGAACGTCTACATCGAGCGAATGAATTTTCACACTCCAATTCTGAGTCAGGAAAATTTGAAGAGGACGTGTGCGTAGCCGCCCCATCGGAATGAGATCCGCGGCGGCTCCGCACAGACCTATCAGTCTCATAAATTCTCTCGCCGTGACTTTGTCTGCGTGCAGACAATAGCGAGCGTAACAACTGACTAATTTCGCTCTGGTTAACGGCAGACGAACGAGATTGTTGTGCGTCTCGAAGCTCATTCCCAGATGAGTGAATGACTTGGACGGCACCAGATCCGACTTCTCCTCGTTTACTATAAAACCGAGACGTCGGAGCAATAGAAGAAGATTCTGAACATCGTTCTGAAGCGTTAACTCGTTGCCGTACCTCTGAAGAATGTCGTCCAGGTAGGCCGACGTTACCGCAGACGAATGAGCTCGGAAGTAGATCATTACCGAGTTCATTACCCGAGTGAAAGCCCAGGGTGCTAGATTCAATCCGAAGCACATCGCCCGGAATTGATACACCACTCCCAAGACTGCAAAGCGTACATACTTTCGGAATGTCGGATGTACCATGACGTGAAAGTACGCATCTTTGAGATCTATGCTCGTTGCATAATCGTTCACCCGAATACTCGCTCTGACCGATCGAATCGTCTCCATATAAAACTTCGGAGCGACGATCAGCTTGTTTATCCAGCTCAAATCTATGACTGGACGGAACGAGCCGTCTAGTTTCGGAACCAGAAACAGATGGCTGTAGAATCCCAGAGATTCCTGGTTTTCTACGACCTCTACCGCGTTCTTCATTAAAAGAGACTGCACCTCTGATAACAGAGCGTCTCTTTTCTGTGGATTTGACGGAAGATGAGTCCACTTTGGACTTCGAGTTAATGGAGGCTTTCGTTTGAAGGATATCTTTAGACCTTCCGAAGTCACTCCTCTCACCCAAGGGTCGTCCGTAATCGACGCCCACTCTTGTGAAAAACTCGACAACCTTCCGCCAACCGGAACGCGATAGAGGTTTAAGCCATCACCTCCTGGACCTGCGAGGCCTGCGGTAGGAGAAACCACGTCTTCCACGACCCGCACCTTGCCTCGTCGACCTCGGGGCGTCCGACCGATTGTCCCGGCCTGAAGGACGTCCCGAACGAGAGTCGCTATCCTGACGGTCTCTCGAATAAGACCAAGAGGACGCACCGGAACCTCTATAGGAGCCTCTCTTGGGCGCATTAGACCCAGAAGTGCCTGTCTTATTCGTGTCTGCTGTATCCGACTTTTTAGGAGCCGATCTGAACAACAGAGAATCATTAGCTTTCTTTTTAATTTTATCATAAATAGCGGAAAGCTTGCCGTCAAAGAGAAGTTCTCCTGAGACCGAAGCGACTCTAAGAGAGTTCTTCACCTTAGAATCCACTAGTGTGGATGTAGCTAGGGCTGCGTCACGTCTAACCAACTCCAGATTTGCCACTGAAAGGGCGGAGTTACACGTGGAATAAGCTACTGCCCTTGAAAGAAGTCTTAAAGAGGATTGTATATCCTGAAACTCTTCCCCTTGAAGGCGCAGTGATAACGCCTTAGTAAGGTGATCTGCGTAAGATAAGGCATCTAAATTGGCTCTGTTAGACGCAATAGCTGTTTCCAACACCGCGGTTGGAATAGAAGCTGACAACGGTAATGATAGCTCTAAGTCTTCCGCCTCGTCGTCCATACGCAGAGGAACTCTCGGTATACCCTGTCCTGCCGTATCGAATTTATTCCTTGCATTAATGAAAGGCAGGTTGAGAGTATTAGCGGACAAGAAGCCTGCTTTCCCCGTCCTGGAAGCAAGTTTAAATATAGCGTCGTTCAATAATTCAAATGTTCTAGCAACATTATTGGACTGCGACGGAAACTCGGGAGCGATGTCCCTGAACCGCTCAAAAAATTCAGAGTCCAATGACGCTATAATTCTCTTGTCCGGAAGCGCAGCAGTCTGGCCCGACGGAACAACTTGAGGGAGAAAGTGCCGGATGAAGTCCACGGCAGCTTTATGTTGTTCCGAAAGGGATAGCTCCAAGTCATCCGTATCCCTTTCACCATCCGGTCGGACCTCACGATGTTCCCGGTCGTCCGCCCCCGATGCTTCGGCGGAGCGTACCGACCCAGCGCCATCGGATAATTCTCGATCCGACACCGTTTCTGTCGGCTGCTGGGATGCTGCGATAAGCTGTGCTATCTGCACAAGAATGTCCGGCGTCGAGACCTGCGGAGGCGCAGTCTTTCGCTGCTTCGCCGAGGGCAGCTCCGCATCAGATGGCTCCCGCATACTTTTCCTATGCGAACGTCCAGAGTCCATCGGTCTCGAATCCCTGGCTGCCGGATGGTGTGACCTGGTCGCCGAAGAATCCTTCATCGGCAAAGCTGGTAATATATCGGCGGTCACGCAGCCAAGGTGCGGTCGTGTGCGCTGACGAGAAGAGGAAGCCTTAACAGTCTCTGCGGACTGCTTATACAACGGAGCGTCCCGAGCGACGGACTTATGCTCCGCTAAAGACACATTTTGTACCACAACATCTGGTCCCAGATGTTGTTGTACGAGAGAGGGACCTCTCTCGCTCGCGGCCCGGCTGGACCTGGACGAGCTAGGAACCGGACTAAAAGGCTTCCTCCGTTCTCGCTTACTATCCGCCGTCACTGGGTGTGCATCTATTATGTTTATAGTGCTCGCATCACCCAAAATTTCCTCTTGGACCGCATCGGACGAACCCGGTTGCCGAACCATTCGGTGAATGGACGCTACACCGGGCGAGCTAGCGGACGACATTTGTCTAATCTCCATGAGCACTTTTGCCGCTTGCTCTGAATTCATTTGTGACGACGGACGCACACTTGAAGAAGATAACATGGAAACATCACCCTGTTCTGGTTCCTCTGAAATAGAAACTGAGAGAGTAGAGTGACCTTGTGGAGAAAGAGCCGGCATCGCTCTTTCTCCAGAAACAACATATCGTGACACACGTTTCCAATGTTTCTCATCCCAATGTTCACATATAGGACAGGGATTAATGTGAGAACACTGACTACAATTAATACAATGATCATGAAAGTCAGAGGAAGATTTCTTCCTATTACAATTTGAACAACGTCCCTTCATTGTGAAAGAACAACAATAAGTCCTAGTTACTCGCAAAAACCCCTGACACAAAGATACATAATAACATGATCCATTAATAAATGAAAAAACAATTGCAAAACAAAATAATTTTGAAAAAATATTTTTTCAGAGAAGCCCAAGTTGCTGAAAAGTAACGTTGAGCCCCGATGGATCCGATGGCAAAGTGTGGTCAAAAATTTTAAATTTATATAAAATAATTAATGAGACACTTTCGGATAATATAAATGTATCTTATAATGAGATAAACTACCACAAAGGCAAACAGCCCCCCTCAAAAAAGGCTGTTGCCAATGAAAACAAACAGTGTAAACACACTAGAAAACATGACTCCAGGCACTGAAAAAACTGGCCTGGAATCAGTCATCAATTACACTCTATCTGATGCAAAACAGAGACTCCCAGGGGAGAATCTGTAGAACATCAGATGGAAGATGCAGAACACAAACGTTATACACCCATGGGTGAAAACGTAACTATGGGGAAAATAACAGAAAACATTCTGTAACCAAGCAACTCTCCCAGGAAATTTTAGAAATGAAATTTCTCAAAAATATGCCAAAAGCATGGGAGAATTGCCAGGGGGGACTTTAGATGGCTAGGGGAGAGGAAACACTGAATAAGCAGTGCAACAATTAGCAAGAATGACAACAAGAGGCCCATGCCTCGAAAATAGGCAACTTAACATAATTTCATCAAAAAATTTTAAGTACAGCCCTGATTATTTTTTGCCACTTCTTTTCCTCTCCTCCTTCTATCCTCCTTAGAATCACATTTTCTCCAAAAATTACGTGTCTGGCATCCTTTAAACTGAGATTTACAAGCACAAAGATCAGTGAGATGTTGACTGATGAAGGGCCAAACAGAGAATGATAATTGGCGCCAATTTCGGGACGACTGCGTCACTGCGCATGCACAGTAGAGGCGTAGTATGGAGGTCCTTTAGGACATGATTTCTTTTTGTTTTGGATGCAAATTTTGGGGATTGGGGGCAAAATTTGTGTTTGGCCCTGGTTTTGTTAGAGTTAGCACCAGCTAAGTCTGGGTCATTGGTACAGTATAAAAATATACTGTGTTAGGTAAAGGGTTAATGGTGTACCTTAGTGAGAATTTAAAGCTTGTATTACACTAAGTAAGCCCCTAATCTGACAAAAACATGTTGATGATCTGATGTAAAATCTATTTGTGTACTTACAAATCAAGTGGATAAAAGAATAGCACCAAATATTTCCCCTTAAAGTCAGAAAGTTTAATGTCTTTGAACTGTCCATCAACAACAGCTGTTCCTTGAAACTCAGGTGCAGGCTTTTGTATTTGTGGGGACATCAATCTACATCCTGCAAAAAAATCATTTGCTCTGATAACATATTAAAGATTAAGTAAAATAGATTTGTACATATGTTTATCATTTCATTGTGTTTTCCCTGTCTGTTGACATTCAATCGAAATGAAAAAAAGAAAACTGACAACTCAATCAGCATTCATCTGTATGACTTCCAAGAAAAACTGGCTACATGTATGTGATTGTCAGTCCTTCACAGTTGTGTGTGACAATGCTCACAAATTGCAATGAACTGACAGAGTGCTAAATCATGACCTTCAATGTTAAGTTGCACAAGCAACAATCATATGCGACACACATTCTGACTGCCTTTAACAAGTTAGATAATTGTAGTTTAAAATCCTTTCAAATGATTTATGGATGAGACATGAGTGTCAACAGAGTTTAACAGTGACCTTGACATTTGACATTGAACTGGAAGCTACGGAACCAGTCTGAAGTTAAGGATCCAACTATGGTGTGCGACACATCCTCCTATTGTCCTTTATAAAACCCTTATGGAGTTCAATAATAGCCCCAATAGTTTCTAAGTTGTACCTTGTGACCTTCAATCTATGGCACTCAAGTATGACCTTGACCCTGAAGGTTCACAAGCAACTATTATACACAACACACCTTCTGACTGTCCTTAACATTTGAATGAAGCTTGATAATTGTAGTTTGGTTTGTTTCTGAGTTATGGCTGAGAAACGAATATCAATAGAAGTTAGGTGTGACCTTGAAATTTGACCTTCCCCGTGACTCCTGAAAAGCTTTTGCGAGAATCAGTTCTGAATCTCACAGTAAGTGTAAAGCTCTGAAGCAAACCAGTAGAGCAAGTGTACAGTGAATCCCCACTTAACTCCTTGCCACCTACTTGTACAGACAGATTTTACTACCCACCACAAAAACATTCTGCTACTTACATGTAGTTGAAGTATAATCCAGGCACTCATTGACAAAATATACCAAATTAAATTGGGGTGGACCTCTTATCAATGATTTCTTGACATCAGACTCAAATTATTTTTTTCCGTATATTAAATCATGGCTGCTTCAAAGCAGCCACATTTGTTTGTTAGTTTTGGGGGTATTTAGATACACTTTGAATGGCCGGGTCATATCCTGATGGGACAGTTTTTCAGGTGGAAGAAGACGGTATACCAAGAGAGAAGTTCAGTGAACAACAAAGCAATGGCAAGTAACTTACAAGCTAAGTAGCTATGACTTCATTTTATGAGAAATACAAGAAAATACTTGGCAGGTTAAGTTAAGTCAAGAGTTAACTGGATATTTGTAAATATAATAACTCTGTGCATATAACTTTCATACACCAAACTATACACCACACCATGATAACTTCATTGTCAATTTGATCTCTTAACTGGTGGAGTGCTACAACAGGCACTAACCGATCAAATGTCACTGAATAATGTGTCAACAACAAAATTAAATTCTTGCCAGGGTCAATATGAAACCACCTTACTAGAGTCTGTAGTATTTAGTAAGGCCTAAATATGGGTACTGTTCAACCATGATCGGAACCGGCCACCACAATCAGCTGATTGTGGGCAATCGGGTGGCAATGGCAATGGCTCCTGGAACATCGGTTCAACCGATTGCTGCCATACATTTTGTAATGATTCATTTACCACATTTTCTTATCTTCTGTAATAGAGGTGAATACTATTCTCGATATAATTACAACAGAGTGAGTGATATTTTATTCAAATAAATCATTGTTCAGTGTTGTTCCCCTTATTCATTGATCACCTATTTTTGATTATCAACAAAAGAAGATTCTCATTACCCATGTGCAACGTATACACCACATGTCAATTCAGTCATCTATCAAGAATTAAGCATAGACTATGCCTACAAAGGAACCATGACAAATCAGCAGCCAGTCATTGTGTCATGACTCCAGTGCAAAGCAAATTTATTTATTTATTTATTGGTGTTTAAGGTCACATACTTATGCACAATGGCTAATCGTGACCGTGACAGTTTTACGGGTGGAGGAAGCCGGAGTACCCGGAGAGAACCACCGAGCAACGACGAGCAGCTGTCAGCTCCCCAACATCGTAAATCTGAACTCTGCACCGCAGCACAGGCAGGGTTAGATTGGTTGAAGACATGCGCACCATCGACGTGCAGTACGCCTCAGTACACAGCATCATCGTGCCCCCATGTAGGCAATCGGGGTGAAGTGTCTTGCCCAAGGACACAACGCGGTTGCCGCAGGTGGGATTCGAACCGAGGACCTCTCTGCAAAGCAAATGAGCAAGGAGTCCCGCTTCTGTTTTGATTAAACATAACTTATTCTTGATAACATTTTGATTCTCTGGTGTAAGTTTTCATCTGGTGAATTGATGTCAGATTTATTATTTATTTATTTATTGATTGGTGTTTAACCCTCTTACCCAATGTACCAAAACCGACCAACACTATTCACAAAAATCGCCAATTAATTTTCATTATATTTTCATTTTTTGTCTCAAAAACATAGGTTATGACCCCTCTTTGGAACGAGCTCATCGAGCACGTTCCAATGAGGGGTTATAACCTATGTTTTTGAGACAAAAAATGAAAAATTTTAGTTATTCAAGAATTCTGATTGCAAGTGTCGTCTGCTTTTCATGTTAGGTAAAGGGTTATGGTCACATGTTTCTGCACAATGGCTGATCATGACCGTCACAGTTTTACAGGTAGAGGAAGCCAGAGTATCCAGAGAGAATCACTGAGCAACAGCGAGCAACTGTCAGCTCCTCAAAATACTAACTCCACACAAGCAGGGTTAGCACTAGTTGAAGACAAGTGCACCATCGACGTGCAGTACGCCTTAGTACACAACGTCACCGTACCCCCAATGGGGGTAAAGTGTCTTGGCCAAGGACACAATGTGGTTTCCGCAGGTGGGATTCAAACCAAGAACCTTGCGGCTTGCAGCCTGCTCCTCTACCTATAGAGCCACCATGCCCCCATTGATGTCAGAAGGTTGAGTAATAATCAATATCAAAACAAAGTGACACAAATTCAAGCTCAGCACAATAAACAAGATGTTGGTCACTCCATTAATATTTATTGTTTATTTTTAACAAAGCACATGGCAATTCAGTTTACGGTTATCAATTTAGCGATTCCTGTAAATATAGCCTGTTTAAAAAGCTGATTTCGGTTTCCATTGGCTGTCATGTTACATAATTCCCAGAGAATTCTGTTTGCAATATGACACCAGCATATGTATTTTATTAAATTTTAATTATTGCATAAAATTTCTTCCATTGCACATGGTGATATTATTTCCAATTTTTTTCTTTGATGTGATCTGCAACAAAACTCACTTATCGATGCCTAGAAAACACGGTTCGACATGCCATCAACTTTTGCTGTCTTGACGGGTTGACTTCACAGTAAAATTACCAGTCGTGTGCACTTGGGCTGTACACGTGCATGGCTCTGTGCATTACAAGTCAAACAAAACAATGACTGGGCTACATTTTGTGTGCATGAGAGGGATGGGTGGAGAATGAAAAATTTTGTTCAATTTAAAGTGGTTCTTTCGAGCCTCGACTTATCTAGTATTGAACGACTGTAAATACTGTAAAATATGTTCAATTTAATGTAGTTCTTTTGAGCCTCAGCTAGTCTAGTAGTGCACTGTATTACAATCATAATCAGCATTGGAATCGGCCGATTGGGAACTCAAATAACTGGTAATCGGTTAGCAGTCATTTTTAGTAATCGGTTGAACACTAAATATGGGCATCGAGCACTCTACCATTTAATCACATATAGGTTGTAGCATACATGTAATAATTGTTAACTGCATAAAAAATATTGAGATGAATAACACCAGAGGCTCAAGAGAGTCTAAAATGCTCACCTGGCTCAAGTTGACAAAAGAGATGAGTGAATCAGTAAGTGATCAGCAGCAAGAACAATTTTTTGATTTGCTGACACAACCAAAGGCAACTTTTTTGGCCCTTCATTTCTGCTGGTCTTAGGAAAGCTTTCTAGCAAGCTCTGTTCTGTGAAGTATTAAAAACAACAACCGAACAAAATTTTTGTTTTGTTTTCAACAACTGTGGTTCTCTCTCCCCCATACCACCATCCCCCCCCCCCCCCAAAAAAAAACCCAAATAATAAAATAAAAAATTCCGGCATAAATGAAATACTTATGACCCAGTTATATACTACATGACAAATGTGGTTCACATCTGCCCACTGAATCTGAAAATAGAAATTTTGAGTGTAGCCAAAAAATTGGGAGCCCAAATTTTGACTTACTGAGTTTCTTTGAAAAAAAGTGAATCTGCATCACTAAAGTAAGTTTCAAACAAGAAATCTACACATTATTGCAAGTGGCTTATAAAAAGAGGATTTCAATAGCATATTAGGCTTATGGAGCATTAACCCCACCCTAAGGGATATAGTAATTTGGAGGGAAAAATCAGAAGAGTAAACTCCACAAGCCTGAAGATGGCAGCAGCTTCATTTGAACAAAGGAGAAAAGGTTTACTCGAAAGATGGTCTGTGCCATGAATGAATGAATTTGGCCCAGTGGTTTTAAAGAATAAGAAAGATTTCAAACTGGAGAAACAGAATTTAACTGCCACAAGTAAATTCAAGTCTGTGTGAAAATGGTTAAAGCATCAAAAATAAACAAAACAGAAAGAGAATTTATGGAGGCTTATTTTTGGGGAGGGGGGGGGGGGGTTGGGGGGTGGATATTTTTAAAGAAATCAGAAACAGGTTTTCGTTAACAGTATTACATGAAATAAAATCTTTGGAACCCACATTGAAGTCTTGAGAGGGTTAAATTAAAGATATTCATACAGGAATTAGAGAATTTTCTTTCCAAGAAACAAGAATAAACATATAAGTGCACAGCCTTGAAAAGGTTTGATCAAGGCATCAATAAAATCTTTGAAACCCACACTTGAAGTCTTTAGAGGGTTAAATTAAAGACATCCACACAGGAATCAGACAAATGTTTCCAGGAAACCAGAAAAAAAACATATGTGCACAGCACTGAAAGGGTTCAACATAAAATAATTTTTTTTCTAAAACCCTGAAGCCATGAGAGGGTTAAATTAAAGATATTCATACAGGAATCAGATCCATGTTTCCCAAGGAACAAGAAAAAACATATATGTACACAACATTAACAGTGTTTGATCATGGCATCAATAAAATCTTTAGAACCCACATTGCAGTCTTGTGAGTGTTAAATTAAAGATATGCATACAGGAATCAGATAAATGTTTCCAAGCAGCCACAAAAAACATATGTGTACAGCATTTAAAGGGTTCAACATGAAATAAAATCTTTGAAAAACACACTAAAGTCATAAGAGGGTTAAATTAAAGATATTCATACAGGAATCAGATCAATTTTTTTCCAAGAAACCAGAAAAAACATATATGTGCACAGTATTGAAAGGGTTTGATCATGACATAAATAAAATCTTTGGAATCCACATAGCAGTTTTGAAAGGGTTAAATTAAAGACAGGCATACAGGAATCAGACAAATGTTTCCAAGAAACCAGAAAAAACATATATGTGCACAACATTAAAAGGGTTCAACATGAAATAAAAATCTTTGGAAAACACACTGAAGTCATGAGAGGGTTAAATTAAGATACTCATATTGGAATCAGATCAATTTTTTTCCCAAGGAACCAGAAAAAACATGTGCACAGAAATGAAGGGATTTTGATCAAATTTTCTGAACAATTTCATTTAATATCATTTCCTGATAACAATAACAGATAAGAATGTGTTTGACGGGAAAATGTTGTGATTGTTATTCTACATGTCATTCAAGATTCTCAGTGAATGAGATTTTCCTCCAGGATAATCTACTGCAAAAATGCTGACTCATCATTTTTTCAATACCCTTTATCGGGCACCCTGATAGAACCAGTGGCAATTTTTTTTGACAAATCCCTTCTACTGGTCCACAGGATGCTTCATACCAAATAACAGTTCTCTGTCCCTTGTGGTTTGGGACATATGCAGGGCTTATATTTCGTCTAAATTTGTGAGAATCCATTTGGATTCTCGTGAAAATGGTTGCGAGAATCCATACCTACTATGAGTGTCCCAGGATCCCATGACGCCACCAAGGTTAAACCACTGTTGTATACTGAAACACATGTTAACTTTTTACCCAACACACTTGTTTAATTTTTAAAACTAAGTTTGATAATTTTTAAACAATAAATAATACATAAATGATAAAATAATTAAATGAACAATATTTACCAATACAATCTTACAAATATGGCTGTCTTTGGAACCGGCTCAACGAGCCGGTTCCAATGACAGCCATATTTGTAAGGTTTTATTGACAAAGTGTCAGGATATCTCAGGTCATGTTAGCCTTCTATTGGTTAATTTGTTTCCGCTGTGTTAGTTAAAGGGTTAAATTGACTCAATTTTTTTCACGCGAATCCTAGTAGAGGTGCAGCGAGAATCTACATGGATTCTCGCCGGTTTTATTGCGCGAATCTTTGTGCGAATCGATTCTCGGATTCTCGTCGAAATATAAGCCCTGATATGGGCTTTTGAATGTTTTTGTTTTTATTCACTGGGTTGCAACAGGGCTGTGAAAATTCTTTTTTTTGGGGGGGGGGGGGGGGGGGGGCATCAATCAATTACTTAGGACTCACTTATACTACATGCCAAATTTGGTTGAAAATAGTTCACTGGTTCTTCAAATAGAAATTTTGGGCAGAGCCCAAAATGGATATGACCCCACAGAGAGCCCAAATATTGACTTACCAACTTCCCTTGAACAAACTTTAATCTTCTACACCAAAGGATGTTCCACATCAAATATCAAGGCATTCCCTCTGGTGGTTTGTGAGAAGAAGATTTTTAAAGGTTTTAAGCTTTTGAGGCATTAATCAGAGCCCGAATATGGCAGCTGCTGCATTTGAACAAAATAGAAAGGGTATGCTCCATAGATGGTCTGTGCAATATATGTTTGAATTTGGCCAAGTGGTTGTGAAGAAGAAATCAAGTTTGCAAAAGTTAATGGACGATGGATGATGGTACGACGGACACCGAACAAAATTGATGGCATTAGCTCCCACTGACTTGCAGTCAGGTGAGCTAAAAAATTATTCTGAAAACCTCTGACTTCCCCAGCTTTTCGTAGACCTTTGTTGGGTACATAGATATACTTTCAGTATTTCAAAAGAAGCAATTAATCTATTATATTTTGTTTGACAAACCTCCATTTGTCATAAAAGTGGAGGAAAATTACCCAAATCTGCTTAATCATATATCCTTGTTAACTGAATATTTTTCTAACTGACCATTCAAAATTTTGTCAGTCCAATGTCAGAGTGTCTCAGGCATGGTCATCCATTATTTACCTGTACTAAATGCTCTCTGAGTGACCACTGTCTGTACAGTACTTGTTTTCTGTGCAGCAGTATAAACTGCTTTATTTAGACAGCATCTCTATAAAAGAAGGCAAGAAAAAGATATTAAACATTAATAATTTACAGTCTAGATATAAATTACTGAAAATCATTAATCACTGAAAAACACTGTAATCTACATTAATCTTAAAACATTATCCTAAAAAAGTGAGTATTAAATGATAAACTGACCAAGCCAGAAAATAAGCAGACTGTCATCTGCAAAATGAGGTCCCCAGATGGTGAATGTAGTGATCAATGCTACCCTGCACAGCAGGGTAGCATCGCTAAATTTACCCTCTGTGAACCTCAACCTGAATCAGGGTATCAAAACTAAACAGAAAGAGATACCCAGAGGATAAATTGGCCCACTGTATGAGATAGCATCATCAAATTCACCCTCTGGGGACCTCATTCTGCAAATGTCAGACTGCTTATTTTCAGGCTTGAAACTGACATTCTTTATATATTTTTTCCAAAGCAAAACTTTGAATTTCTTGGCGAGGATGAGTTATATCAACGACAATGCATGCTTGCAAGAGACACAATCATTCACAACCATTGAGCAACTGTACATGTAAAATCCTTTGAATAACAAGTGATCAGTTATTTATACACAAGTATCTATGCATTATCAGCTGATAACTCCCAATGTCCCTAAAGCATTAAACCAGAACTAGAAGTACATGTCACAGTGTAAAAATAAGAATAACGGTAGCAAAGGAAAATAGAAAGAAATTTGAGAATCAGCAATAATAACTCGAAATTAACTACTCTGAAATTTAATAAAAAAAATAATATGAAAAGAAAATGATACTAAACTTTTTTACACTTTTTGGTTTACAGAAAATACAAACAGAAATACCTGTCAATTAGTACAAAATTAAAGTTCAATAGAATCCAGCTATCCAGTGATGAAGAAACTTTCCTGCTTGTATTTATAATGTCTAGCAATGTGTCTGCAGAAACAGTATCCAATAAGTTCTATAAATGAAAGGTTCACTCAAAAATTTGGCAGTTTCCAATAAATTCCAATATAGCACTCAGCAAAATTCAAATGGAATTAAAATCCAATGAGTATTGGCACAACAATGTAGCTTTAAAATAATCCAGTAGGATCCTGGCTTTTCTCAGAAGTAAATTCTCATTCACCAGAAAAATAAATTCTCTTCAAAATATTCTCTTTTGGAAACTCTTTTCCAATACACAAAGAAACACAGATTCTCAAAAATATTCCGAAGAACATGTCATACCGGTATAATAAATTCTCAATTGCATCTATAATAATGCACTGCTCTGTTATAATAATAATCTCCAATGTTCAATTAATGCTGAATGTATTTATTTATTTTATTTGGGTTTAACGCCACATTAACAGCCAGGGTCATATCATGTCGGTGACAGTTTTACGGGTGGAGGAAGCCGGAGTACCCGGAGAGAACCACCGAGCAATGACGAGCAGCTGTCAGCTCCCCAACTTCGTAACTCTGAACCCGGCACCGCGGCACAGGCAGGGTTAGATTGGTTGAAGACATGTGCACCATCGACGTGCAGTACACCTTAGTACACAGCGTCATCGTGCCCCCATGTAGGCAAGCGGGGTGAAGTGTCTTGCAATGCTGAATGTAAATAAATGGCTTCTCAATGCTCTGTTATAAACAGAATGCCTTGTGAGATGAATAGAATGTCTGAATTCTGTTAACAGAGGTTATTTATAGTCATGTGAAAAGTTCCTTAATAAGAAGTTTCTCCAATGTTACTCTTTCTTTTAATTTTTGATTGGTTAACCCTTTACCGAATGTAATGGCCAAAACCAGCCAGAACTATTCACAAATGTTGTCAATTAATTTTCATTATTTTTGTCTCAAAAACATAGGTTATGACCCCGCTTTGGAACAAGCTCGTCGAGCTCATTCCAATAAGGGGTCATAACCTGTGTTTTTGAGACAAAAAATGAAAAAAAAAAATAGTTATTCAAGAATTTTGTTTCCAAGTGTCGTCTGCTTTTCATGTTAGGTAAAGGGTTAATTAAAGTCACCTTATTAAGCTTCTAGATGATTCCAATTTCAAGTAAACAAGGATGACCTACTTAAACAATCATACAATCAGCAGCTTTATGTCCTGTACGTGGAGACTGTATTATCACTAAATCAGCCTGAGAGGAGATTCCACCCAACCAATAATTGCAAATTTGTTGCAAAGGATAACAAGCACAAGTAGCAAAGTTCCAGCCAATGGACATCCGAGTTAAACCCGAAAGTGATGCTTTGGGTGATAACTCCACTCCATGGGTGATTTAGTTACAATTCACTCTCCACACACTATACACTGATCTCAAAATAGATTCAGTGTAAAAATAGCTGTAAACATGTTAATGGCTACATTCAGGGGTCACTTAGTGCAAATGAGTGTTCACACAAGCCCGAGTCTGCTTATTCCAAATAAAAAATATACCCCTACAAAAATATTAACTGTGTATAATTATTAACCACGGATATATCAACTCTGATATTACTACTAAAGGTTGTTCACCCTACTGTCAACTTTGATCACTTTTACCTGCAATAAAACAGATGCCCAACATGTTCAGCAGTCTTTTGGAAAACATAAAAAAGTTACATCTTCAGTACCTCGGCAGTTGTTTTCAGACACTCATGGCCAGGGCTGTCACGAATATTTGATTAATCGATTGTCGATCGGTCATGCTGAAATCGATTAGTATTCTGCATTGTTGAAGAATCAGTAAATTTGGCCCCGTTTTAGACGTTTAAAAATTAAAAACAAATTTGATGAAAAAACCATGGTTTCTAAAGGCAAAAATGTCAAGAATGTCGATTTTAAACACCAAGAAGCCGGTAGAAGCATTTGCCTTCTAGGTACTTTCAAAGCTTTGATGTTCTTAACTTTTGAACCGTCAGTGTCAGGCCTGAAAATAAGCAGTCTGACATTTGCAGAATGAGGTCCCCAGAGGGTGAATTTGATGATGCTATCCCATACATTGGGCCAATTTATCCTCTGGGTACCTCTTTCTGTTTAGTTTTGAGACCCTGATTCAGGTTGAGGTTCACAGAGGGTGAACCTGCTGTGCAGGGTAGCATCACTAAATTCACCCTCTGGGGACCTCATTTTGCAGATGACAGTCTGCTTATTTTCTGGCTTGGTCTGTATAATAATCAAGACCAGTCGGCAGTTGCGAACTTGCGAAGTTCACAACTGACGACCGGTCTTGATTATTGCACTGACAGTTCAAAAGTTCAGAACATCAAAGCTTTGAATGTACCTAAAAGAGGATCATCTTCGTTGTTTACTTGAGGTAGGTGAACTGACTTGAACTTCATTTTTAAAGACTTCAAAAAGAAGGAGGGGGTCATCTTGGTACGATTAATCGATTATTTGCAACAATTAATCGATTCCTAAATTAAAAAATCATGACAGCCCTAGTCTTGGCTTCCAAAATAAGCAGAAAAAGATCTGTCCACAACTAAATCTCACCTCTCAAAACAATATGCAAAACATTGCATGTCAGATGCTATTTTCATTTGCTTCCCTTGATTCAGTCTTCATTTTGCAATAATTTATCCATGAAATCTCAATCCAACAGTAACATTTTTTATTACACGCCTGTTCTATGAAATTTCCATCTACAGCAACACTAAACCATATGGAAAATGAAAATCTGTTCCGCACACAAGTGCGGAACGGAAATTGTTGACAGACTGTTTTTAAATGGAAGTGAAATTTTCTACAAATCATGCACTGTAATTACAATTTGAATCACTAGCGATAGCTAAATATCGTCCGCTGAGTTCCAATGTGTTCTATGTGCCAGTAGGCACATAGAACACATTGGTACTCAGGGAATGAAATAGTAACACAGGTTCCCCTCACAAATTTGGTTGACGATAAAATGTGTTCTTTTTGTTGATAGTTGTCAAATGAACTGCTGAGTGTCCTTCTAATAACTGTTTTTTATAGATGTGAAGGCATGTAATAGACACAGAACAACACACGTGTGTGAATGGGTTTATCATATGGCATTTGTGTCATTGAAGAAGGATAAAACTCGAGGCCTGTGGCCTCTCATTCTATCCTTCCACGTTGGCACTTGTGCCATATCGATGAACCCATTCATACACGGGTGTATTGGTCTGATTGATAGAGACCAGTTTTACGACCACAGTACCGTTAACCGAACTGATACCATCATTGCATGCAGCAGCACTGGAGTCTAGATGCAGTCAGAGGACAGGGCTTATATTTCGATGAGAATCCGAGAACTGATGCATGCAAAGATACAAGCAACAAAACCAGAAAGTATGCATATAGATTCCTGCTGCACCACTGCTAGGATTCACGTGAATAGAGTTAAGTCAATTTAGCCCTTTACCTAACACAGCAGCAGCATATTAACCAATACAAGGCTAACATGACCTGAAATATTCGGACACTTTGTCAACAAAATTGTACAAATATGGCTGTCATTGAAACCGGCTCGATGAACAAACCTCCATATTTGTAAGTTTTTATTGGTAAATATTGTTTATTTTTTAAAATATTGTCAAATTCAGTTTATGTTTTAAAAATTAAAAAGTTGTATTGGGTAAAGGGTTAACATGTTTTATCATTACACAACACAGGTTTAACCTGGGACACTCATAGCTAGTATGGATTCTTGCAACCATATTCACGAGAATGCAAATGGATTCTCACAAACTGAGATGAAATATAAGCCCTGGATGAAAGGTTTGGTGTACAGAGATCAGGGGTTAAAATTCATACGAGAATCAGAATAGATTCACATAAATGATTCATGCAAGAAAAATAATTATAAATGTGGTAAAGTGTTTCACTCGGGTTATAATTTATCATTCTGTGTTTTTGTATTGTCATGTTCTAGTGGAGAGTGTTCCACGTTTTTTATACCGCATACTCTCGTGTGCCTAATAATAGTACAGGGCAAAATAATAGTACAGGGTGGAAAATTTCCTGAAAATTAATAATAGTTTAGTGTCGAATAATAGTATAGGGTGGAAAATTCCAAGATGTGAGCTCGCTGTAATGCTCAGAGTCATTTTTATAACACAGAAGTCTGATGCTCTTGAAGAGGAGAAGGGCTAAATTACTTTCGGTTATCATAATTTTCACATGGATATGACTTGTTGCAATTTATGGGAGAGTGTCTACAGGCACTCTCCCATAAATTGCACCAAGGCAAAACAGTGATGGTATGAAGCACATCCACTCTGGGTACTAGGTCTTAAAGTTATGTTAGCAGTACTTCAGAATAAAGCTCAAATATATGCTTCCAGCTCTCTACCAATTAACATTTCCATTGCATCCAAGATCCAAAAACCCTGCATGTTGGGACATGTGTTCTACATGTACATGTATGACAAGAAACTTGCCCAAATTGAAACTGGGTTCTTAAAGGTTAAACTTTTGTAAGTATATAAATGTGATGTTTGCTTTTTACTATGGCATACATGTTTGTACATTTTGCACTCACAGGGGTGAGGGCTTCAGCTTAGTTAAAATTATTGCGTCTGTTTTTAGATATTTGGGAAATTATTATCACTGCACGAGATGCTGAAGGCATTTGCTGCACATACCAACGCATGTGCATTTGCAGGGGGTTGGGGTGGGTTCTCCCCTTTTTAATTTTAGATGCTCTGAGGTGGCCTCTGGAGGCATTCTGACTGCAAAAATACTAAAAAAAAAATCATGAGGAAAATGTGTATTTTTTGGCCTGGTAAAATGTGGTAAATTCATGCCTGAGACACTTTCTGTAATGTTGACCATCGCCATGCCAGTAACATTTTTGCGATTATGTAAATTAATACTTGGCAGCTCCAACCACTGGTGATTTATTTTCAAATTAATCTTTGACATTACTTTTAGTCTTCAACTGATTACCAAAAAGGGCTGCTGATCAATTACAGGTATTTGAGCTCATAATTGGCCAATTCCGATTGTAATACCGTGCACTACTAGACAAGTCAAGACTCGAAAGAACTACATTAAACTGAATTTATTTTACGGGTTTACAGTCCGTTCACAACTAGATAAGTCGAGGCTCGAAAGAACTACATTACATTGACCATATTTCACACTGTTAAACTCCATTGACTCAGGTCCAGTAAAATTACCAGTTGTGCACACTTGGGCAGTAAACGTGGCTCTGAGAGCCACGTTTTACCACCCAAGTGCGTGCAACTGGCAATTTTTATGGGACCGGAGTCAAGGCAATGCAACCTTCACTTTTTCCAGTATGAACTGGCAATTGCAGCAAGTTCGCTCACTTGTAAGCTTTACATGTTGTTTAACTTGTATATTCCGTAAAGGGGGGTCTAGATAAATTAAGAATACACATTGTGCTTGTTTCTGAACTTTATTGAATTGTATCATTGACATCATTTTACATTATCGATGGAATAATTGCAGAAGACAATAAAATATGGTTAATGAATCATCACAAAATGCTAAGCTACAATCAGTTGAACCGATGTTCCATGAGCCATTGTCGTTGTCATCCGATTGCCCACAATCGGCCGATTGTGGTGGCCGGTTCTGATCATCCAGCGTACTTGCGGCAATGGCCAGTACATACCGGAAAAGTGAAGGTTGCACTCCATTGACTCAGGTCGCAGTAAAAATTAACAGATGCGCACACTTAGGTGGTAAAAGTGGCTTTCAGAGCCAAGTTTACCGCCCAAGTGTGCGCGACTGGTAATTTTACAGGACAGGAGTCAACAGAGTTAACACTGTGAAATATGTTCAATTTAGTGTAGTTCTTTCAAGACTCAACCTATCTAGTAGTGAACAGACTGTAAACACTATAAAATACATTCAATTTAATGTAGTTCTTTGAGAGTCTCTACTTGTCTAGTAGTGCATGGTATTACAATCGGAATCGTCATCGGAATGGGCCGATTGTGAACTCAAATAACCTGTAATCGGTCAGCGGCCATTTTTGGTAATCGGTTGAACACTACCTATAAATGCTTAACAAGGACCAAGAGTATGAAGTGGATTTCTAGAGATGAGAGAGTGAATACATTTGATAAAATAAAAAATAAACAAGGGTTGAGATTTTGTGGTTAATGCAAGGGTGGCTAGGAACCAAAAAAAATGGACCAGGTCCATTTTTGAACTTGATCGAGAAAATGTTTCTGGAAACCCACATAACAAAAATTAATTGGATCGGTTGACGTTTGTTCAAGCTATCATGCTATCAAGAACATAATTTGCAAAAAAACGACCAAGTCAGCACAATAATTCTGCTGCCATACATCAGACTGAGCCTGTTTTCGAACTCGATCAAGACATTGTTCCTTGAAATCCATGGCCAAATATCAGTCAAATCGGTTGAAGTTTATTGAAGTTATGACGCTATCAAGCTCAAAATTAGTAAATTTTTAACAAAGGGCCATAACTCCTGTGAAAATCATATATTGGACCGAGCCCATTTTCGAACTCGATCAAGACATTTTTCCTTGAAACCCATGTGTCAAATATCAGTCAAATCGGTTGACGTTTGTTGAAGTTATTGTGCTATCAAGCTTGAAATTAGTCGATTTTAACAAAGGGCCATAACACTTGTGAAAACGGTACATAGAATTGAGCCCATTTTCAAACTTGATCAAGACATTGTTCCTTACAACCCATGTGCCAAATATCATTCAAATTGGATGACGCTGAAGTTAGTGTGCTATCAAGCTCAAATTTAGTTGATTTTAACAAATGTCCACAAGTCTTGTGAAAACCATCCATGAGACCAAGCCCATTTTCAAACTCAATCAGGACGTTCCTTAAAACCCATGTGCCAAATATCAGTCAAATCAGTTAACGTTTGTTGAAGTTATTGCGCTATCAAGCTCAAAATTAGTCAATTTTAACTAGTGTTGAAACGATTAGTCGACTAGTCGAAGTCGATTTCGATTTTCGGAAAAATCGACTCTGATATCCACCGGTCGACTAGTCGAGAAAATCAAAGATGAAGTCGTAAAGTGCCAATAGTAGGGGTTAATGATTACAAACATCAGACGTTTCTGCTTTGTGGTGGACCTATTTTAAATTGTATTGAGAAGTAGATATCAATGCAAATTCAATCATTGTCGTTTGTTGATGTCGATAATGTTACAACTTAGATTTCAGCAGCATTACAAGCACTGATGTCACCTAACCTAATCACTGGCAAGCATTAAGAAAACTACTTTGATGTACAACTTCAGCGATGCCGTTAATTCATGCAAGCATTCTGTCCCTCACCCAAGTCGCCCACACTTTTTAACTGATATAAAAATAAAATACATGCCTGAATTTCGCGGATTCCTTTCTCCTCTCATTCGTCCGCAGTACTCTGCACTCCACACAAGAGTCAGTTGAAGCACTGTAACTTTGCAGTTTCTGCAGAGTTCCCGTGCTTAAACTGACTCTTGTACATGTATATAAGTGAATCTTCTTTGAGCCAATTGCCCTGTCTTCCTCAAAGGTAAATCAATGCCACAGCTCCATATTCTATGATATTACTGTACTGGGTGCGAGCTGGCGAAGACAGGATATAAAGGTGAGGAAACTGTCCATCACAAAATTTGACCCAGGAGTTTTTAATTAATTGCACCGGGCGAATGGCGACACACTTCAAACATTTTACAAATTCACGAAACTTCTGTTTTAACATCATGGGGTACTTTTTCCACTGTACGGACAGAAGACTAGGAGGCACGCACTACCCAGGTACCCTAAGTTTTTTACTGAATGGTTAAAGCTATAATATGCACGACATTTGAAAAAACTCAAAATACGAAAAAGAGAACAGCTACGTTCATGACTTTGACAAGGAAACTTCATCAAACACCTGTAATACGAGTCATTAAACGAAAGGGTTATCAACTTACATGTAATAGTCTCTTATCACCTAATTTACTGAGACAATTTTGTTTTCAGCAAAAAAGCCGACTAGTCGATTTTGAATCAATTACTCCCATCGACTAGTCGACTTTGAAAAATGGGTAATTGTTTCAACACTAATTTTAACAAAGGGCCATAACTCTTGTGAAAAGAATGGACACACACTATTTTGCGTCATCGGGTGTTGAACATGCATATCAAGTCACATACCCAATATTAGTACAATCCGCCCAGAAACAACTAAGTTATAAGCAAAAAGGGCCGCCGCCTGGTGACAGATGCTCTCCATACCAATAGTTAAGTTTTTGGGGGGGAAAGAAAGGAAGGAATGGGAAATAAAACAACACTGAACACTCTGAACACTGATTGAGATACTCGCTGCACTTATATTTATTAAATTATTAATAGGAGCCTCCAGAGGCTCATAGGACAGTGTAGCCGACGATTACACACAGTTAAAAGCAATAATAATGAAAGTGTCAATGACACTGTAGCTTAACTTGTGTGTTGTGTTTGATGAAAAGAGTAATGTTCAAAGTTTATGAAAGGATTATGAAATAAGACAAGAATTGTGATAATTGGGAATTTGTTCATTTCTGTTCCCTGTATGCTATGTTTTTGATAAAAATAATATGAGGTGTACACTGTACTAAAGAGCTGAGGGGTGGGTTAATATGACCTCACAGTTAATGTTTGTGGCCCTCACAGTTAACGTATATTAATGAAAGTTCCCAAGTTACAGTGAAATTATTCCAAAACGAGTCATCCTATCAAGTTACATTGAAATCCCTTCATAAATATGGCCTATAGACTGTGCTAAAGATTTTCGGGCTTCGGGCCCCTGTAACCGTAAGTTTCCCAATTGCATCCAAAGGGGACGTTCTCATCTAGACATTACATGAAGTCAACCTACCAAGTTACAATGAAATCCCTTCATAAATATGACCTGTAGACTGTGCTAAAGGTTTTTGGGCTTTGGCTTCGGGCAGCCATCATGGTTGAATGATTGATCGCAACCAAAAGGGGACATTCTCATCTGGAGTGATCTAGTACTGAAATGGTTAACCGGATAACTGGTTTGAAACCGGTTACCTACCTAACAGATTAAAAAAAACATCAACCAGTTAACCGATATATCGCTAGTGATCGTCATTCCACGGGTAAAACGTAGTAAATCGGCCGCTTCTTATTTGGGATAGATTACACCCTGAAGCAGCGCTGTGTATATTGAGAAATAATCAACTTTGGCGTTCAAGATTTTGTTAATGATCGGCAATTTCCGTGAGTACTGAGTAACCGCAGAAACTATTCCGTAGTATGTATACAAACGAATGTTGTCAAGTACTCGACAACGTTCGTTTGTATACACACTACGAAATAGTTTCTGAGAAGACAGCTTTCAAATTCCTACAGTTTTGATCCCAGATTCAGTAAAATAATGGCTACGGTTAACCGGATATTATCCGGTTATAGCTCTCGGTTAGTCGGTTGTGAAAATGAACCAACCGTTTCAGCCCTAGAGTGATCCTACGAAGTTACAATGAAATTCCTTCATAAATATGACCTGTAGACTGTGCTCAATGTTTTCGGGCTTCAGGCCCCTGAAGCTGTCACAGTTGACCAATCACAGCCAAAAGAGGATGTCATCATCTAGGCATTATATGGAATCAAACTAACAGGCTACAATGAAATCCTTCCATAAATATGATCTATAGACTATGCTAAAGGTTTTGGGGTTTTGGGCTCGGCCAGCCATCATGCAAGGCTGAATGATTGCGACCAAAAGGGGACGTTCTCATCTAGACATTATTTGGAGTCATCCTACCAATGTACAATGAAATCCTTCATAAATATCACCTGTAGACTGTGCTAAAGGTTTTCGGGCTTCGGGCACCTGTAGCTGTCACAGTTGCCCAATCGTGTCCAAAAGGGGACGTTCTCATCTAGACATTATATGAAGTCAAACCTACCAAGTTACAATGAAATCCCTTCATAAATATGACCTGTAGACTGTGCTAAAGGTATTCAGGCTTCAGGCTTGGGCAGACATAATGGTTGAATGATCACAACCAAAAGGGAACATACTCATCTGGGCATCATCTGGAGTGATCCTACGAAGTTACAATGAAATCCTTTCATAAATATGTCCTGTAGACTGTGATCAAGATTTTCGGGCTTCGGGCACCTGTAGCCATTACAGTTGACCAATCACGACCAAAAGGGGATGTCATTGATCATCTAGGCATTATATGGAGTCAACCTAACAAGTTACAATGAAATCCTTCCATAAATACAACCTATAGACTATGCTAAAGGTCTTTGGGCTCGGGGAGCCATAATGGCTGAATGCTCGCGACCAAAAGGGGATGTTCTCATCTAGACATTATTTGGAGTCATCCTACCAATCTACAATGAAATCCCTTCATAATTATGACCTGTAGAACGTTCTGAAGGTTTTCGGGCTTCGGGCCCCTGTAACCGTCACAGTTGCCCAATCGTGTCCATAAGGGGACGTTCTCATCTAGACATTATATGAAGTCAACCTACCAAGTTACAATGAAATCCCTTCATAAATATGACCTGTAGACTGTGCTAAAGGTTTTCAGTCTTTGGGCTCGGGCATATTATATATTTATTTATTGGTGTTTAAGGTCACATACTTATGCACAATGGCTAATCGTGACCGTGACAGTTTTACGGGTGGAGGAAGCTGGAGTACCCGGAGAGAACCACCGAGCAACGACGAGCAGCTGTCAGCTCTCCAACATCGTAACTCTGAACTCTGCACCGCAGCACAGGCAGGGTTAGATTGGTTGAAGACATGCGCACCATCGACGTGCAGTACGCCTCGGTACACAGCGTCATCGTGCCCCCATGTAGGCAATCGGGGTGAAGTGTCTTGCCCAAGGACACAACGCGGTTGCCGCAGGTGGGATTCGAACCGAGGACCTCTCGGCTTGCAGCCTGCACCTCTACCAACTGAGCCACCGTGCCCCTTGGGCTCGGGCAGCCATCATGGCTGAATGATCGCAACCAAAAGGAGACATTCTCTTCTGGGCATCATCTGGAGTGATCTTACGAAGTTACAATGAAATCCCTTCATAAATATGACCTGTAGACTGTGCTCAAGGTTTTCGGGCTTCGGGCACCTGTAGCCATCACAGTTCACCAATCACGACCAAAAGGGGATGTCATCATCTAGGCATTATATGGAGTCAACCTAACAGGTTACAATGAAATCCTTCCACAAATATGACCTTTGCCTATGCTAAAGGTTTATGGGCTCGGGCACCCATCAAGGCTGAATGATCACTATCAAAATGGGATGTTCTCATCTAGACATTATTTGGAGTCATCCTACCAAGTTACAATGAAATCCCTTTATAAATATGACCTGTAGACTGTGCTAAAGGTTTTCAGGCTTCAGGCCCCTGTAGCCGCCACAGTTGCCCAATCACGTCAAAAGGGGACTTTCTCATCTAGACATTATATGAAGTCAACCCACCAAGTTACAATGAAATTCCTCAATAAATATGACCTGTAGACTGTGCTAAAGGTTTTCGGGTTTTGGGCTCAGGCAGTCGTCACGGTTGGCAGATCATGCCCAAATAGGGAAATTCTCATCTAGACATCATAAGGAGTCATCCTACCAAGTTACAATGAAATCCCTCCATATTAAACATGACCTGCAGACTGTGCTAAAAGTTTTGGGGTTTCGGGCTTGGGCAGCCATCACGGTTGACAGATCATGCCCAAAAGGGGACGTTCTCATCTAGGCGTTTACAGAGGCATCCCACCATGTTACAATGAAATCCCTTCATAAATATGACCTGTAGACTGTGCTAATGGTTCTCGGCTCGGGCAGCCATACCGGTTGACCGACCGTGACCAAAAGGGGACGTTCTCATCTAGACATGACCCCAAACCTGCATATGAAATTTTGTGACGATCAGACAAGAACTGCAAAAGCCTGTGCTAAAGGAAAATGTGAACAGACTCACAGACTTCCGCACGCGTGATGGCAATAGCTTATCTTGACTTTGTTCAGTTAAGCTAATAATAAAGCTCCTGAAAATAGTTGAGTCAAAACTCACCCAAACCATATCAATATGCATTGAGTGAATGGATGAGCAAGCTCCCATTCCTGTGAAACCGATAGGGAGAGAATCACATGGGAAAGAAATGGGTGGGAGAGAAATTATGCTGAAACAAAGCAGCCTATGCATGGTGAATTACTAATTTAAAGACCATGACGAGGATAAAGTGACAAGGATTTTGTGATAAAAGTTAGTTCCAATTAATTACTACTAATTTTTGCATAGGGTTAATAACCCTTAGTAGTGAAACAACGTGCAATAATCTAACTTCAGTGATGGGGAAGGAGAAACCAAATGATAACATAGTGACAATCCATTAGTGCTAAACTTGTGCTCTCCATAATTAAAAATAGCATCGATCAGTATAGTACGGAAAAGAATATCGGACTACTTGTGAAATTCAGTAGGGAGAAGTACGAATGATGTCTGGGGCAGGGAAGGAGAGAAGTGAAAGCATAGTGGGTATGTCACCGAGTCTGAGATTGCAAGGCTTTCTCTACAGAGAAGCGTTACAAATCAGCGACTGGCCAGTGTTATTATTTTATCTACTTTTATTCAAATTATTGGAGTTTGTATTGCTGAACCAGATAGATAAAATATAACCCATTACTTGCATAAAATCTGTATACTTCATAACAATGATGCAACACAATACATAAAAAACATACAAATTACAAGTGTATTGTAACTAGGCCTGTGGGCTGTACCATTACGCATTGCCATTAGTAGTATAGTACTACTACTAGTAGGCATTACCAGTTTGGGGGGGAGGAAAAACCTCCAATGACCTCATCACAGGGATAGTCCAATTATTTAAAATATTCTGAAAAGGATTCGGCGAATATAAGCACACAAGAATTCTGAAAAAAACACAAAGCAGGATATCCGGGATCGTCACGGATTTATTTCGTCAACCAACCATTATAACACGAAATTAGATGAAGTTAATGTTTGAAGCAGAAATAGAACTTGACCCAGGGACTGTCATCAACAAACCTGTGTCCTAATGGGTAGAATAGTATAAGATAAATTTAATGGACCATTTTAAAAGAATTTAGAGCTGTTTATAATCACAAAAATGAGAGAAATACTTACACCGAAATTAAAAACGTTCCGAAGTGATGCCATTTCAAAAGTTCAAATAAGGTCAAGCACATAAAAAAGACAAACCTTAAATCCTGTTTAAAAGCGGATACAATGAAATCAGGTCACGTTGTAATTTGAACAAACAAACAGATTCTGAAAAGTGATGTACTAGGTTGAATGGTTTCGCGCGCCAAAGGCGCGCAGGGACGTTATGGGGCAAGCCCCTTTCGACCTCCTTTAACAGTTGAAGATTTTGGAAATTGCATGTCTGGGCGTAGTGAAGGTGAAAAGGATCGGATACTCGACAGGTGTTTCTGGTGAGATGGTTCAAATTGATGTTGTTGGGTTGTCTTTTTGATGGTAGTTGACTCTACCCTCGGGTGAGGACCAGAGTGAGAGGGGGTCCTCTCACAAAGGTGCTACCTCTCCCCGGGGGCACTTTGATGGTGATTTTCGGGCAAGTAAAGTAGACCTGCCACTTATACGTGTAGTTAGATGGGGTAGAGGTGGTAGAGGGCCATCATTGGCAAGTATAGTCCCGTTTTTCTGTATTTATGTCGAAGACTGACTTTCAGAACGAATTATTACTACATGTATTAGCACGGTCGGTCTACTTGCAGTAAGTTCCTAAATTGCAGCAAGTTCCTGAATTGCAGTAAGTAACTTTGCGGAAGTTCCTCGGTGTGCGCGAAGGTGTTATTAATCCTTTGTCTTGTTGGTACTTAACTGGATTACAGGGTTGTCACTTATTAGGCTATTGTTAATAATTGATTTATTTATTGATTGCATCCATTAATCTTATGTGAGGTTTCCCTTACGACGTGAATAACTTACTGACTCAACAAAATTTGAAAGTGTCCAATTAGGAAAGAACTTATAGGTAGAGAGAGATAGAAGTCCGCTACTGTATATTGTGACTGTTGTCTGATTGTTGTTATTGGTGGGGCGAGGGGTGGGTTTCTTCGCAGCCCACTCCCCAAACGCAGAGTTGCAAGGAAGTCCTCACACACTAAATCCTAAAGATCTTATTATTAAAGATATTATTATTTACAAAATTGCATATCAGCCTAATTACAAACCCCTTGAACATTGCGACACGATGGATTTGATGCTCTGAGAGGGAAAGCCTTAAAAAAATTGGCTTTGGTGCTCTGTAGCTTACACATAAATGGATTTCGGCGCCCGGATACCAATGCGTTCCATGTCCCAGTGGTACATAGAACACTTCAGCTCTTCGGCAACGAATTATAGTTTCACCGATCACTATCAATAACCATCAGGAGACGGACCATGTATTATTCCCAGATGCGAGATGCACTTTATAGCTTTATGCTTGCCAATGGGGATCCCAGCAGAGAGATAATCCCAGTTAGCCCACATCTTGTTTGCACTTTAGTTATTGTTAGAAAAAGGCACAAAAGGAACACAGAAAGAAATCTCCACTGGTCAACAGTGGCCTCCGTCCGGTCACGGTGATGTGGTATAAGTGCGATGTGTCCTAGCACTAAGGAAATAATTTTTGATTTAGTGTAGTCTGAATTTCAGTCAGATGCAACGTGTTTATTTTGCAGTTCACAGACAATTACTGTCAGTTTGGTTTTGTCACCATTGGTAAGCCAAGAAAAGTGTTGTTTTCACACGCGACTTCATGGGCTTAACATGTGTCTTTGGAATAATTGACTTGGGGATGGGTCTGGAAGTGTTATGAAAACAATGAGTTTCAATCAAATGCACAGTGTTTAGTTTGCGTCCAAGTTTCGACTAGTATTACTATTACTGGTCTGTTATGAACTGTTGTGAATTAGCGATGTGAAATATCTCAATATATAAAATGGACAGCGACTCAGTAAAACTAGGCAATGGCCCCCTACGGTACCCCCGCCCCCTCCACTCTCCGCAGGAATTTTAGAAAAATCAATTGGAACCTCTACCGCGACATAATCGATGTCAAACTCACAAACACCTCCCCATCAAGTGCAACTGAACTCGAAGTCCAATGCGAGGGCATAGAAAAAACCATCAACTCTACCCTGAATGAAATATGCCCAAAAGAAGAAGTACGCCCCTGGAGAAGCACTATCTCAGGCGACACACTTTCATTAATCAAAACCAAATCGAAAGCTCTTCGAGCTCTTAAAATTGAAAGTGACCCCTCAAGAAAAGCTGACCTAAAAAAAAACGTACAACCGCCTTCATGGCGAGGTTAAGAAAGCCCTCCAAGCAGAAAAACAAGCCAACTGGGAAAAGGCAACGGCCAACCTAAACGGGGTCCAGGAAGCTAAAAAATTCTGGGACTCCTTCAAAACCCTAACTGGGCAAAAAAAGAAAGGCCGCAAAGCTGCATCCAAACCTCTCAAAAGGGAAGACGGTTCCTTCACCCGCACAGACAAAGACAAGCCCGACACCCTTGCCGACCCACTTTGAAAAACGCGTCGCCAGTATCAAGGTCCGGGCAACGATGACACCTCCATAAATACCATTGATGACTTCATCAATGAACACCCGGATATCTACCGTGACCCCAAATTCGATAACGAGCCAGAAGACGGGGATGACCATGACCTCGTCATCCCCATCACCAATGACGAAATCATCAACGTCATAAAAAAATGCAGAAACTCTTCCTCGCCCGGTGAGGACGAAGTGAGTTACAAAATTCTAAAACAAAGCCCAAACTCCCTAATCGACAAACTCAACAAACTGTTCAATGCATGCCTCACCCATGGCTTCTTTCCTAAATGTTGGAAAACAGCCATCGGGGTCAGGATACCAAAACCTGACAAGGATCCCTCCGATCCGGCCAGCTACCACCCAATCAGCCTTCTGAGTTGCAGTGGCAAGGTATTTGAACGAATCCTAACCAATCGACCCAGGGAGCACCTTGAAGATAACGAGTTTTTTAACAAATGGCAAAGAGCCTACAGAAACCGTAAAGGAGGCATCGAGCATGTCAACAGCCTAGTCACACAAATGAAACCCGCGATTGACAATCAGCAAATAGGCGCAGCAGTCCTGCTGGACGTCGAAAAAGCATTTGACTCTGTTCGGCACAATGGAATGCGCTATAAATTATTTAAAATGAAACTCCCCATGAAATTGCTTAGATTATTGTCCTCCTTCCTAAATGATCGCGAAATTAAAGTCAGAGTAAACAATGAAATGTCCGACAGTGTCCCCTAGAAGCAGGTACCCCCCAAGGTTCCGTCATCAGCCCCTCCTCTACATCTTCTTTGTAAACGATCTCAAATTCTCCGAGGATCATGTTCAAGTCTCCCAATTCGCGGACGACAAGGGGTTCTGGGACTCTAACAATACGGCCAAACTACTCCAAAAACCTCTGCAACGCGCTCTCGAAGACCTAGAACAATGGTGTGCCAAATGGAGAATAAAGCTGAACGCGAATAAAACCCAACGAATCACCTTTTCTCAAAAGACAAAAAACCGTGACCTTGACCTCAAACTAATGGATAAAGTCCTCCCAGAATGCAAAGCAGCAAAATTCCTTGGCATTACCATTGATCAAAATCTATCCTTTAACAAACACACCAACGATATTGCCAGTAAAGCAACCAAACGGATTAATTTATTAAAAATGCTTAAGGGAACCTCCTGGGGAGCCAACCAGACTGCTCTACTCAAACTATACAAAGCCTTTGTGCGTCCAGTATTCGAGTACGGGGCGATCATCCTAAGTGAGCTCAATCAAACAAATATGGGGAAACTTCAGAAGGTTCAAAATCACGCGCTTAGGGTCGTCCTCCGTGCCCCATGTGATACGCCTATCAAAACACTCCACGACAGAGCCGATATCCCCACCATAAAAGACCACCTTGCCTCTCTAGCCGCGAAACACCATGACCGGATAGCCGATAGCCAACTAATATCCGAACTACAGGTATTTTGCGAAAGCAGACAAAAACCCCACAACGCTAAAACTTAGGAAATACTTACTTGGACTGGGGGCAAAACGCCTAAACGTAAGGAAATACTAGCTAGGCTTATAACCGAGGGCAAGACAGGAAAGTTACACCTCTGGGTGTGGCTCTGTGTGTAAGCCTGCTCCTCGCTACCTCAACTATCTAAAATAGGCCGATCATTAAAATAGGACTTTTAAACGAGGAAAAGACAGGAAAGTAACACCCCCGGGTGTGGCTCTGTGCGTAAGCCTGTTCTTCGCCTCAAAACAAAATAGGGAACGAGAAGGTGAACTAACAGGCAGATTAACAGCTCAGCCGTGGCATTCTACCAGAAAGGGCTGCCTTCACCAACTCAACTAAAGTAACTAAAAATCAGAAGTCTCGAGAGAAAAAATAGGGAACGAGAAGGTGAGCTAACAGGCAGATTAACAGCTTAACTGTGGCCTTCTACCAGAAAGGGCTGCCTTCACCGACTCATCTAAAATTACATCACGTCTAAAGACTGTATAAAACTAAACATGCTCGAGAAAAAATAGGGAACGAGACGGTGAGCTAACAGGCAGATTAACAGCTTAGCTGTGGCCTTCTACCAGAAAGGGCTGCCTTCACTGACTCAGCTAAAATTACACCATAGTTAAAGACCGTTTTTAACTAAATATGCTATCTTCATTTTTTATATCTTACATATTCTAATGATAACTAATTCTGCATTCTTCTTTTAGCAGGTACACAGAAGATGCTTTTGACCAGCACCCCAATAACCGCTATGGAAACTATAACCGTTATGGATACTGTTACCCCCCATGGTTCCAGAACATCCTCCACTCCATCCCTAGAAGTGGTCGACCACTTCAAGGGAGGCGAGCGTTGGTCCTGCGTCCCATCTCTGCCCCTTTTTGTAAGCGTCTGTTTTGCGCATCCTTTGACCCAGCCAAATATGATCATAATGCAGGCCTGCCCCCGAACCAGGGAAGTTCGGGTATTCTTTCTGGTGGTCCCCGAAAGGGGTCGTTGTTGTTGTTATCTTTCCAAAGATGTCCTTCCACGAACATAAACACGGACTAAGAGACAGCATGAGGCAGACTATACTTGCCAATGATGGCCCTCCATCGAAATCATCTCCGAAGTGGCAGACTATACTTGCCCGAAAATAAAACACCACAGCACCCTCGGGGAGAGGTAGCACCTTTGTGAGAGGACCCAACCTCCCACACTGGTCCTCAGCCGAGGGTTCAATCAACATCAGTCGACGCAGCCAACCTTCCACCCATGACACCTTAGCCAGAAAATTTTGCCGAGTACCTGAAGCTTTTCCTCTTCCAACACGCCTTGACATAAATACGAAACACCTCAAGCAGCCAATGAGGGTCGAAAGGGGCTTGCTCTAAACCGTCCATGCGGCCTTTGGCGCGCGAAACGATTCATTCCGGGATCACTATTGTTATGTCAGAATAGTAGTATGTCTCGTATGTTTGAGGTCTAGGTTGCAGGATCTCATTGCAGGATGTCATGTGACGTCATAGTCACGTGACCCAGTGGCGCCATGTTGTGTTGCCATGGTAACCCACGTGAGCGGCCATGTTGTGACGTCATCCCCATAGTGATACGTGGTGTTAGTGCGCATGCGCAGCGCGTGTTGTTAGGGCGATACGTGTTTCCGTCGTCCATTTTGTATACTGGAGGCTGCCATCTTGGTTTCTATAGTGGCACGTGATTGCTATGTTACCAACGGCTTCTAACAAGACAGGGGTATGTTTGGAGGGTATGTTCCTTTGTAGAAGAGTAAATCTGATTACCACAAACAACCCGACAATCCACCCAAATCACCAAAATCTATCCCAATTCACCGAAATTGACTTTATTTCCCCCAGTTTATCGGCTTAGCACGTAGTGCTATAGTACTAAGGGGTACAAGGGGTGCATTCGATTGAACAGGAGTAATGTTCTGGATTAGAATTCTCCCAGAATCCCTTTTTGGATCCCTATCCCATGACGTTTTTCCCATTAAAAGACAGGTTCCTTTGGTAATTACCCAGAATTCTCCGCTTCTATCTATATATGCAATAGTTTTCGTCTATCTGACCCTGTTCCTTTGTTTTAGAGTATACTCCAATAGCGTAGAATAGCCTATTAGTTGAAACAGTTTACCTTATTATTACTATAATTAGCTATTCTGGTCTATTCTTGTTAGTTCTGACCCTATTCCAAGTACTCTTGTTGTTTCATATATCTAGATCATTTATAACCAATCAGATTGCTTAATTTCTCATAATCTGTATGCAGAGTTATTTCCCTTCTGCATAATAAAATCCTATATCCAATGGCAATATCCCCAGGCACCCCAATTTTAGCACCCCTTTTTTGAAAACACCTGTGGCTATGGAATCCCTTTTTTGTTATATGTGCTTATGTGAAAAAGCACAATGTGACACAATGTGCCCTAGCACAAAGGCACATGCTTTATGTGCCGATATGTGCTTATGTGAAAAGGCACAATGTGACACAATGTGCCCTATCACATAGGCACATACGGGTATTTGAGGATACCGTTGACCTGGTATTGTATTATTTGAGGATACCTATCGAAGATACCTACTGGAGAATCCCTTTTTGTCATATGTGCTTATGTGAAAAGGCACAATGTGACACAATATGCCCTATCACATAGGCACATGCTTTATGTGCCGATATGTGATAGGGCATATTGTGACACAATATGCCCTATCACATAGGCACATACGGGTATTTGAGGATACCTATGGCCTGGTATTGTATTATTTGAGGATACCTATCGAGGATACCTACTGGAGAATCCCTTTTTGTCATATGTGCTTATGTGAAAAGGCACAATGTGACACAATATGCCCTATCACATAGGCACATATGGGTATTTGAGGATACCTATGGCCTGGTATTGTATTATCTGAGGATACCTATCGAGGATACCTACTGGAGAATCCCTTTTTGTCATATGTGCTCCCGTCCCTCCCCCCCCCCCTTTCTAATTCCGATTTCAATCCAACGGCTTATGTAATGGGCAGTATTGGGTAAATAGACACACCTTTGGATGACCGCCCCACCAAGCAAAAGGGATAAATACAGGAAATGAAAATATTTCACTAAAATACTGCGCAAATGTATTTTAGATATAATTTTATTTCGATTTCCCAGCTTGTGCCGAGTGCCTGTGGGTAGCAAAGGAAATCCCACATCGTCCCTGTGCGCCTTAAAAAATTAATGGATGTAATCAATAAAAAAAATCAAATCAAATCAAATTGTTTCGCGCGCCTAAGGCGCGCAGGGACGGTTTGGCGAGCAAGCCCCTTTCAACCCTCTTTAGCTATAGAATTTTGAAATGTCAGACCGTGGTAAAGGAGGAGAAGTTGTGGGTTGTTAGCGGCGCTTATGTCTTTTCTGCATCTTTTTCAGAGGTGGAGGTTTGGAAGGAGAGACAGTGGTAGTTGGTGTTGTTGGTGGGCTGCCTGATGGTGATTGGTGAGCTTTGTAGGGTCTGGTCCTGGCCGAGTCTGGAGTGGTTGTGGGTGGTTGCTGAGTCTTTTGTTGTTGTAGGTTTCTGGCGTCTATTAGTTTTTTGGCTTCTTCGACTTGTTGGAGGAATAGTTGGTAATTCCTGTCCATCTCTTGCTTATGAAGGTCCACTTGTATCTTGTTTTCCCTTAAGATGTTCTCCAGCCTGTCGTCCGCGTCCTGACATTTTGGTTTAGAAGGAAGAGGCGAGTGGGGATCAGGAAAAGGCGAGAGGGCAGTTTCCATTTCCACCTCAGTCTCCACAGACTCTTCCACATCCGACAATACCGGCTGGGAAGCCGGCATTTGGATGGGGCTATCTGTGGGAGTGGGGGGGGGGGGGAAGTGGTGGCCGCCTCTGGCTCTTTCTTTTCCTCACCGTTCTCTTTCTTCATCGCCAAGAATGCCTCCAAGCGTCGGGCATCCCTCCGCTTGGTGGACGGGCTCTTTCTTCTCGGTTTCCTTTTCTTTTCAGGGCCTCCAGACCCCCATGGGTGAGGACCAGTGTGAGAGGGGATCCTCTCACCAAAGGTACTACCTCTCCCCGAGGAGGGTGGTGTTTTGGTGCTTTCTACTGTTTCTATTTTAAATTCCAGATTCAGATGGACGCGCTCGCCTATTTCCTGGATAGTCCAGGAGATGGGACAAGAGACGCCCAGAGCTGAGATGGCTTTCTTGAGACGAGCTGGTAATTCCAGGTTTTCCATAATTTCAATGAGGTGTTCACACTCTGAGGTCAGAAGTGTGTGTGAGACCGCATGAAATAATAATGAAAAAAACAGTTATTATCAAAAGTCTAATGTAGGTGACAACACTGTAATTCAATTAAGTACCATCAAAACAAAGGATTAATAACACCTTCGCCCACACCGAGGAACTTCCTCGAAGTTACTTACTGCAATTCAGGAACTTTCTGCAAACAGACCGACCCTTTTAGCATGCTTATGTGTGTGAAAAAAAGTTTTCCATTTTATTTCATAAATATAATTTTTAGTTTAACATTGGACATTTCCGGTTCATACTTTCGAAAAAGAAATTACTTCACATGGCAAATGAGCGAATGAATTTTGACCAATTAACCATTTTTTTAGAACTAACTTAAATTTTACTGGTGTGGGTGTATCTACATTTTACGAGAATGAGTGCTTATTTGCCTGGTACAGCGAGCCTTGTTGAGGAAATTGACAGTACGTTTAGTTTCGAATTACCACAAAGAGACACAATAAGTGTACCAAAATAGGAATCGGTCACAATAATGAATTGGCACATGTAATAAATTGTAGAATAGCCACACAAAATTAGTCTTATTTTATTTATTTCCCATTTTTAATGATACTTGTCCCTGACGGTAGTGGTATGCCATGGCATGGTCCTAGAAAAATCAAATCTGACAAAAGTCCCCACATAATAATTTTTCAAGACCGCACATGTATCTGTGACCTGCAGAATGAAGCAACAATTTTTTGTTCAAATAAAGTGTAGGTAACACCAAATTTTCTAGGTGAGGTTACTTTCAATAACAGCATAGCAAATGGAAGGCTTATAGGTTATATTGTAACTCGTTGGCAGGCTATGATATATAGCAGGATGGGGTTGCTTGCCATGGCTTCGTGGTTCTCTCTGGGTACTGCAGCACCCCCCCCCCCCCCCCATAAAAGTGTCCAACACAAAATGACCCTGGCTGTTGAAAGTGTTGTTAAACCCCAATAAAACAGTAAAACGAAAATAGTATGGCAGTAACCGATAGGAAAAAGAGTGTTGTGATCATCATGTGATATGCTTCTCTGCCTTCACTGTTTTTATGCCTGTCATGCTTTTGTACATCTTGGCAGAGTTTCTGCCTATATAAATATCAATTAAGGCGTGCCTCACCAAAGTGAGGTTGCACGTTAGCTGAACATTGCTATTATACAATACTAAGATGGAAACAGCATACCATCCTATTCATTTTTGTATGGCTCATGCAATACTCAACTGTTGAGTTAAGACAGTTCCAAAAGATTGTCAAGACATTCTGTTAAAATATGCGAGTAGGTAATTTAATGAAGTTAAGTTGTATTACTTTGTCGTAACCTTTAGTTCGTTTGTGTACCATATCTTAAATTGACGTTACCCACACATAATCTAAATGATCATTTGCAGGTTATTTCTAGGCCTGAATAAATGAGAAAAAAACAAATTGTGAATATTGAAAGCAAAACCATTTATGTACAGAACATACATGTATATCCAAAAAATGGAGTGCTTAATATCAGGTAAAACTGATAGGCTTCATTACTTTTACCTTGATCAGTTAAATGTCAACAAACATTTTATGACCTTTTGATTACAGTTAAAACCAGAAGTGCTGTTATCAATTGCGCGCAAACACCTCGCCATTTAGCGCGTTTATCGGTGTGTTAGGTCATATGAAAAGGCTATCACATTCTCTACGCAACCTATGCACAAGCAATGGTTCAGCCAATGGACCTTCGGGTTTAACCCGGAGGTCCATTGGCTGAAACATTGCTTGTGTTTGCTGTGAGTAATGGCAAGACACTGTTGTAATTTGGGCATTTTCACTAGGAAAATTGCGCGCAATTCCTGTGCGAAATTGTGTCAAGATAAGCGCGCAATTCATGACAGGACTTCTAGTTTTAACTGTATATTATGCAACTTTTATCCTTAAGGACTGGAGATTTTGACATACTGTATCTTTGCTACACTTTGACAGTCCACATCCTGTGATTTTTCAGTTGTTGAATCCAGTGTATTGATTTGAACAAGCTTAACACAGACAGCCAAGGCTTAGACATGACTAGAAATCACTGCTAAGCATCTGGACTTTTAATGGTTATAGTCTAGAAGGAAGTTAGGACAAATCATTCCCAAATGCCTTTGGAAAAGGATCCCATATTCAGCCTCAGTAGACACCCAAAAGAATCCCTGCAGGTCATCTGTGTTGTGGCCTTACTTTGGCATGACACTTTATCCCAATTGCCTCAAGTAGGAGCATGGTGGAAAAGTGTGCTGACATGTATAGCATGTCAATAGTGCAATTACCATCAACAAATTGTAACCCTACTTGTGCATTAGTTAAGTTTCAAGTTTGTTCAGATAAAGTCACTGGGTTAATATTCCGGCTATGGGAGCCCTAATTTTAACTTCTTGCAGGAGGGAAATATTCTTTAAAATCTTATTGAGAACCACCAATGGAGTGTCAGTGAGAAAAAATTGTCTTGTTGTGTACTGATAGGCGATACTTTGATATCTTGTTCTAACATTCAGCTTTTGTTATGTTGCATTCATCTTGATAAATTATAAAATGACAGAAATTATTATAGGCTACTGTATATACTACCGTAGTATCCATGTTCATCTCATAATTATACCCAAACCCAGGCCTGTCATTTTCAGGTGTGTGGTCGCCCTGGGTCACAGTCGCCCGTCTAAAGTCAAAATTCCACAGACAGTAAACATCTGCCTGACCCGCATTTCTGCAGACCATTAATTCAGTCAAAGGCACCTCAAAATCGACTGTCTCAAATGGCAATCTTCGTGGATAGATGGAATCAACGAAGTGTAATTTGTGCCATATGTAGTGTGTCGTTGCAGTCACCCACAGTCACCCGCAGTCACTTATCTGATATGAGCTAGCCTATAGTATACAATAGGTCTGTGGAATTCCAAAGTTGAAATTACAGGGTATTTTTGGTTGGTTTTGTATCACTGTTTGCAAACAAAATTCTCCCAGTTGCAGTTCAATCACCAAAACTTGATTCGCATTGTGAGATTCAATGTTTTTTTCTGATCTTTTATGCGCTCATCCAACATTCCAACTCAAAAGCGATAAAACTACAGATAAGCAACATAACAATACACCAGTTATCACCGTTGGTTGTGCTTAACGGTAAATTGAATAACTAGTTTTACAAGAGTTTTCCAATCAGTTGACAAAACTTCACTAGTGTTTTCTAAGATATCGGTGCCCCTAAATTAGCGCCCTTGATGTGCACCAGTCATTCTCCATAATCATCTTCCACGACTTTTATCGTTTTGGTGGATCAATTTGAAAATTGTCAAGTGGAAGTCGTATCACGAACTGCACAAAAAACAGTTAAAATTTTCAGCATCCAAATACCAGTCCATCTTCTGGGTCTTTATTCAGTATGCTGCTCAGTCCTGCAAAGCCGAAAGTTGACACTTTTTACTTGAACATTCAGGTAATCATATGGTATGTTATGCTGCAAAATATATGTCTTCCGTACTTGTACAGTCTGTAATTATCTGCATTAGATCAAGACAGTGAGTGTTATAACTTATGGTTATCTTGAATCCAAATTTTCAAGCCTGTATCACTACATGATGTGCCATCATATTACACAAACCATGCACCTTACTACGATTGAATGTTCTAACCGACAGGGTGAAACAAAAATAGCCCCCATAAACTAAAAAAGGCTCTCCTAGGGTCATTTGAGGCAAACCAAAAATGGCCCTCCTAAAGTCATTTAAGGCAAAGCATAATGGCCCTCCTGGAATTTTGAAAATGACAGGCCTCGCTGCCTGCAAACCATCCACAAGCTGAACTATCCCTCACAAGGTAACACAAAATGTCCCCATATTAATTGATGCAACCCATACCTAGGTGATTTACTGAAACCGCAACCCACCCCCTGCACCCTTATGAGGAAATTTCACTGTTTTTTCATTGAACTATGTTTTGATGAAGGCTGGTGTTATGCCCCTTAGATTGAATTTCTGACTTGCAGGCAGTGTCAGTATGATAGCTTGAACAAATTTTTTCCGATTTTTACTGGATTCCATCAATGGTGTCTTCTCGAGAATGTCTTGGGTGAATTTGAAAGCCAGTCTTGGCCAATCCATGTGGGAATCCCAAGAAGTGAAGCAATACTTGTTACTGTAGGACCCAGTCATCAGTGCTCATGGTTGAAAGTCCTCTAAAATGGGCAGCAATTAAATAGGTATAAATGATTGGCTGGACTTGACTTTATAACCATGTTGCGGCCACGATTAGCCATTGGGCAAAAATATGTGACCTTAAACACCTTTAAAATAAATAAATAGTCCTCTCCAATATTTTTTCGGGAGTTATGCCCCTTAGATTGAATTTCCGACTTGCAGACAGAGTCAGCACGATAACTTGAATAGATTTTATCTGATTTTTACCAGATTTTGATGGTGGGTCTACAGGAGAATGTCATGGGCGAGTTTGAAAATCAATCCTGCCCAATCTCATGGAAACCCCAGGAAGTGAAGCAGAGCTTGTTACTGTTGGACCCAGTCACCAATGCTTGGGATGAAAGTCCTTCAAAATGGGCAACTTCAGGGGCAGAATTTCAGAAAATTTTGCGAGAATCAAATTGACATAATTCCCATTCTATTCTTCAGAAAAAAATTTGCGAGAATGATTTTGAAAATCAGATTCTCCGATTCTCTAAAAATTGTACCCCAGAACATGGGTATAACGATTGGCTGGACTTGACTTTATATCCATGTTGCTGCCACAATTATTAGCCATTGTTCTAAACTATGTGACCTTAAACGCCAATAAAATAAATAAATAGTCCTGCCCAAATATTTTTCAGGAGTTATGCCCCTTAGATTGAATTTCCGACTTGCAAACAGTGTCAGCATGATAACTTTAAGAAATGTTTTGCAATTTTTACCAAATTTGTTCTGTGGGTTCTACTTGAGAAAGTCTTTGATGAGTTCGAAAACCTGTCCTGCCCAATTTTTTATTCCAGTAATTATGCCACTTAAGATTGTGTTCTTGTTTGAATTTCTGTCTATGGGCTGGGGGCGGTGTCAGCATGATAAATTGAACATATGCTCTCTGTTTTTTACCAGATTTGTCCTATGCCTCTCAGATTGTTTCCTTGGTTCAGTAGTTTCGAGGTGTTAGCACAGATTCCCTTTTTAGCCACGACAACTGGACCCCAGCATCTGATGCAAATCTCTTATTTATGGACATTTTTTTATGTTTAATTAATTAATTAGTAATCACATGTCCTTAACCTATCATATGTTTGAATCACTGACCATCACTGTCTCCAGGGACCAATACTATAAAACTTTTACAATTGTATTTTCTAGAATGGTATTTTCTAATTATTTATATAACTGACTAAAATGAATCATTAGCATTTTAAAAGATTTGGCAATTTGCCAACTGGCAAATTGCCACATCTTTGAAAATGCTAATGGTACATTTCAACCCATTTAAAGTCACAACTAGAAAATACAATTCTAGAAAATACAATTGTAAACGTTTTATAGTTCTGGGCCCAGGACTGCTGCTATGCACTCGGCATAACATTGTTTGAGGAGAGCTCCTTTTTGCTTACCCTCGATTTGCTCAGTAAAGGCCTGGTCTAGATAAAACTAGACAAATAATGGAAATTTATATATACATCTCGCAACTGTGAAGTGATCTGGGTCGTAGTATCACATCGAGTTGAGAAGGTCAGATCAAATGAGCTGCCATAGGTAGTGAGTTTGATCAGGCGATCTAACCTCAACGAGAAATAATGCGATGACCCAGATCACTTCACTGTAGCAATAAAGGTTTATTATATGACTTGTAGTTCAAGATCGCATGTCAGTGCTAGCATTAACAATCCCCCAACCCTTTTTTGGTAAATTGGGTTGAAGTAAAAAAGAACTATTTTTGTTTCCACTTATTTTTGTAACAGGTGCACACTTCTTCGCATGAATACGTAATAAAGTGAGCAGTCCACTTTTTTTTTAATCTGTGTTTGAATTCTTGATTTTCAGTCAGAATCGCTGCTATCGACACAAATTCTGCACCTCTTCGGTGGACTAGGATGTCTATAGTACTTGTTTGTCAATTCTTCAATGGAGCATTTTCAAACATACTGCAGACTGAATGTTTATCCTGTTTGTTCATCTGATTTAATTGAATTTTGTGAAGTGGTGATAGCAGATGAAACTGTAAGCAAACCCAGACCACCATTCGAGTGCTCCCATTCCAGCTCGGAATAAAGTAATCTCTGTGACTGGAACAGCTAATTATGTGAATTCAAATGCACCTGTAAATAGTCCATCATACTACAGTGATACAGAATCAAATTCTACACTGTGGATTTTCCAGGGACCAGGTAAAGATCGTCAAACAGTAGTGATATTTAGCAGTTAAATTATGTAGTCATATAATACAATCTGATGTTTATTATTTAATGAATTACATTGAATTCTTATGTTTTCAGAAAAGCTCCTTGTTGTATTAAGAGATGGAAGAACATTAATAGGTTATCTGAGAAGCATTGATCAATTTGGTATGTATTAAAGAGTTTTTTATTATCAAATTCAACGTCGAGCCTGGTTAGTCCTCTGATGGGTGACCGTCTAAGCGATCAATTCGGACTCCCACGTTATGTCCTCGGACAAGGCACTTAACCCCGATTGTCCACATGGGGGCATGATGATGCCATGTATTAGGGCATACTGCACGTCGATGGTGCACATGTCTTCAACCAATCAAACCCTGCCTGTGCTGCAGTGCGGAGTTATGATGTTGGGGAGCTGGCAGCTACTCGTCATTGCTCGGTGGTTCTCTTTGGGTACTCTGGCTTCCTCCACCTGTAAAACTGTCACCGACACGATATGCCCTTGGCTGTTAATGTGGCGTTAAACCCTAATAATTAAATTAAATTAAAAACTTCATATTTTTATACTGTACCAATGACCCTGACTTAGCTGGTGCTAACTCTAAAAACTCTAGGGCCAAACACAAATTTTGCCCCCCCAATCCCCAAAATTTGCATCTAAAACCAAAAGAAATCATGTCCTAAAGGACCTCCATACTTTGCCCCCACTGCGCATGCGCAGTGTCAAGGACGTTCCGAAATTGGCGCCAATCACCATTCTTTGTTTGGCCCTTCATCAGTTAACATCTCACTGATCTTTGTGCTTGTAAATCTCAGTTTAAATGATGCCAGACACATAAATATTGGAGAAATGGTGATTCTAAGGAGGATAGAGAAGGAGGAGAGGAAAAAGGGGTGACAGAAAATAATCAGGGCTGTAACTTAAAATTTTGTTATAAAATTATGTTAAGTTGCCTATTTTCGAGGCATGGGCCTGTTGTTGTCATTCTTACTTTGAAGTTGCACTGCTTATTCAGTGTTTCCTCTCTCCTTATCCTGTAAGTCCCCCCTTGCTATTCTCCCATGCTTTTGGCATAGTTTTTGTAATTATTATTACTAAATTTTCTTGGGAGTTTTAGCTGAATAACAGAATGAATTCTGTTCTTTTCCCCATGTTTACGTCTTCACCTACGGGTGTTTAGGCGTTGTGTTCTGCATCTACCATCTGATGTTCTGCAGATTCTTCTCTGGAAGTCTCTGTTTTGCATCAGATAGTGATGTAATTTTGATAACTGATTTCGGGCCAGTATTGTCAGTGCCTGGAGTCATGTTTTCTGGTGTTTATACACTTCTTGTTTACATTGGCAACAGTCTCTTTTGAGGGGGACTTTGTGCCTTTGGAGTAGTTTATCTCACTACAAGATACATTATTATTATCCTTAAGTGTTGCAATAATTATTTAAAATAATTTTAAAATTTTTGACCACACTGACCCTTGGGATCCATTGGGGCTCAACGTTACTTTTCAGAAACTTGGGCTTCGCTGAAAAAATATATTTTTATACTGTACCAATGACCCAGACATAGCTGGTGCTAACTCTTAAAATATAGGGCCAAACACAAATTTTGCCCTCCAATCCCCAAAATTTGCATCTAAAACCAAAGAAAACATGTCCTGAAAGGCCCTCCACACTTCGCCTCTACTGCGCATGCGCAGTGTCAAGGACGTTCCGAAATTGGCGCCATTAATCATTCTAAGTTTGGCCCTTCATCAGTTAACATCTGACTGATCTTTGTGCTTGTAAATCTCAGTTTAAATGATGCCAGACACATAAATATTAGTGAAATGGTGATTCTAAGGAGGATAGAGAAGGAGGAGAGGAAAAAATGTGTGACAGAATATTATCAGGGCTGTAACTTAAAATTTTTTAATGAAATTATGTTAAGTTACCTATTTTCGAGGCAGCAGCCATTTTGTTGTCATTCTGTTTATTTAGTTACACTGTTTTTTAAGTGTTTTCCTCTCTCCCTGTCCTTCAAGTCCCCCCTTGCTATTCTCCCATGCTTTTGGCATAGTTTTTGTAATTATTATTACTAAATTTTCTTGGGAGTTTTAGCTGAATAACAGAATGAATTCTGTTCTTTTCCCCATGTTTACGTCTTCACCTACGGGTGTTTAGGCGTTGTGTTCTGCATCTACCATCTGATGTTCTGCAGTTTCTTCCCTGGAAGTCTCTGTTTTGCATCAGATAGTGTATTTTTGGTAACTGATTTCGGGCCTGGGTGCCTGGAGTCTTATTTTAGTGTTTTTACACTCATTGTTTACATTTACAACAGCCCTCTGTGTGAGGGGGGGGATTTCTGGAAAATAATATCTTCATGTTATTTTAATCATAACTAGATACATTATTATTGTTCGTAAGTGTTGAATAAATTGTTTAAAATATTTTTAAAATTTTTGTCCACACTTAGGCTTGGGATCCATTGGGGCTCAACGTTACTTTTCAGAAACTTGGGCTGTTCTGAAAAAATATTTTTTCAAAATAATTTGATTTCAATTATTAGCTCACCTGACTGAAAGTCAGGGTGAGCTTTTCTGATCACTTTTCGTCCGTCGTCCGTCGTCCGGCGTGAAGGTGGTGTTTGGGTCTTTTTCTTCCAAACCACTGGCCGCATGTTAATGAAATTTCATGTGAGTAGGGGTTATATAGCGGCATTTTGATTTTTGGGCAAATTAGGTTTCGGCTCATATTGAGCAGAGGGGTGGGGCAAAAATGCTCCAATTCTTAAAAAATCTTCTTCTCAAGAACCAGCAATAGCAGAGACTTGATATTTGGTATGCAGCTTCCTTTTGAGGTGTAGACTCAAGTTTGTTCAAGAGAAGTTCGTAGGTCTATACTTGGCGATGTTATGGGAGGAGCAAAAATTTTGGCCCCACCCCAAATTTCTATTTTTTAAACCGAGAGGCCAATTTGAACCAAATTTTATGTGAGGGCTTATTGGGTCATAAGTACCTAATTTATGCAGAAATTTTTTTTCCTGTAGCCCCGTGGGAACCACAGGAGCTAAAAATAGAAAAAAATTAAAACGCCTATATCTCAAAAACTGCACGGCAGTGAGAATTTTTATTTGGTGTGAAGCTTTCTTGGGACCAACAGAAAGGATTGGTAAAAAAAAATTGCTATCGGTTTTATCATAGGGTACTTTTTCGGGACTCTGAAAAAGTGCTGAGTCAGTATTTTTTAACACAGTAGGCAATGGGAAAAAAATAAAGAATTGTTTTCTTCCAAACCACTGCTCTAAAAGCTTTCATATTTTACATATAACATCTTTGGAACATTGATTCACATATTTGTAGAAATCAAATTCCTCGGTCCATATTTGGGTTCCCTATGGGAACCCAAATGTTCAAATTAGTGCAATATGAGGGATATATTTTAAAAATCTTCTTCTTCGGATCCACAAATCAGAATCTTTTGATATTTGCTATGCATCATCCTTAGGGGGGTGAGATTGATGTTTGTTCAAGCCAAGTCCCTGAGTTCATATTTGGACTCCCTTTGGGAACCCAAATTGTAACTTAGTGCAATACGAGGTATATTCTTTTAAAATCTTCTTCTTCGCATCCACCGGTCAGAATCTTTTGATATTTGGTATACAGTATGCTTAGGGAGGTGAGATTCAAGTTTGTTCAAGTCAAGTCCTTCGGCTCATATTTGGTCTCCCTGTGGGAGCCCAAATTATAACTTAGTTCAATATGAGGAATATTCTTTAAAAAAAATTTTTTTTTCAGATCCACCAGTCAAAATGTTTTGATATTTGATGTACAGCATTCTTAGGGGCTGAGAGTGAAGTTTGGTAAAGCCAAGTACCTGGGTTCATATTTGGGCTCACTGTGGGAGCCCAAATTATACCAAAATTTTTATTTTCCAAACCAAAAAGTCGATTTGAACCAAATTTGATATGAGGGCTTATTGGGTCATAAGTACCTAATTTATGCCGAAAATTGTTTTCCTGTCCCCCACGGGAACTGCAGGAGCTAAAAAATTTTTTTCTTTTTAAATGCCCATATCTCCAGAACTACATGGCACTGAGAATTTTTATATGGTGTGAAGCTTCCTTAGGACCGGAAGAAAAAAATGGTAAAAATTTTATCATAAGGTTCTTTTCTAGGACTAAAAGTGCCGAGTCATCATTTTTTAACAGTGTAGCTAATGGGAATAACGTTGAAGAATCTTCTTCTCCCAAAACACTGCTTCAGAAGCTTTTATTTTTGGGCTCCCTATGGGAGCCCATGTATAACTTAGTTCAGTATGAGAAATATTCTTAAAAAATCTTTTTTTTCTGTTACTCCTGTCAGAATCTTTTGATATTTGATTTTTGATTTTCTTAGAAGTGGCAAATTGAAGTTTGTTCAAGTTCTGCTTTATTGATAAAATTGGGCCCAGTAGTAACCAATTCCTGCATTGAAAGCCCTGTAAAGTGGGCAGTGATAGGCATAAACGATTGACCAAACTTGATATTATAATTACGCCTCTGTAAGATGTAGCCTTAGATGCTGAAAGTGACCTTAAATTCCAATAAATAAATAGATAAATTATTGAGTACCCAATATGGGTATCTAACATATGAACACTCTGGGTTACTAAGTAGAGAAAACACTTTTATGTTGAAAAACTGATAATAACCACAAGGCAGAATCCCTTGCTATTTTGGTGATATGACTCGGCCAGTATCAGGTGAGCGCCCTCAGGCCCCGTGGGGCCTCTTGTTTTTTCTATATTAATGGATCATATTATTATTATGTATTTTGATTGCCAGGGGTTAGTGCGAGTACCAGGACTTGTTTTCTTTTCACATTGAAAGGATATTGTTCAATTGTAATAAGAGGAAGTCTTCCTCTGACTTTATAATCATTCTATATGTGGTCAGTGTACTCGCATTAACTCCTGTTCTGTATCGTATGATTTCGATGACAATATGGGAAGCGTATGTCACGGTATGTTATTGGGGAATTGGACACTCTGGTCCTTTCCCCGCAGGGTCACTCTACTTTATCAATTTCTATTTCAGACGATCAAGATTAGGGTGATGTATCTGTGATGTCTTCCAACAGTGTGCCTCCGTCGTCACAATTAATGAAGGGCTAGCGGAAAAGTGCTCATGTAAATACGCCAATTGCCTAAGAGGACCCTAGTAGGTTCGACGGCCTTTGACGTCCACTAGCTCGCCCGGTGTAGCGTCCATTCACCGAATGGTTCGGCAGCCGGGTTCGTCTGTTGCGGTCTAGAAGGAATTTTGGGGTGATGCGAGCACTATAAATCAACCTAATGCACACCCAGTGACGGCGGATCGGAGGGAGAACGGAGGAAGCCTTTTAGTCCGGTTCATAGCTCGTTCCGGTCCATCCGGACGGCAAGCGAGAGAGGCCCCTCTCTCGTTCAACAACATCTGGCCCCAGATGTTGTGGTACAAATGTTTCGCATTCGGAGCATACGTCCGTCGCTTGGGACGCTCCGACATATAGTCAGTCCGGAGTAGAATGTCAATAAGGCTTCCTCATTCTCATAGTTGCGCACACGACCGCTCTTGGCTACGTGACCACGGATATCCAGTCAGCTTCGCCAGTCAGAAAATCATCGGCGACCAGGTCACACCATCCGGTAGCCAGGGACACAAGGCCTGCAGACTCCGGACGTTCGCATAGGAAGTGTGCGGGAGTCAACGTACACGGAGCTTCCGGCGGCAATGCATCGTAAGACCGCTCCTGCACAGGCCTCGGGAACGGACATGCTTTCCTAAATAGCACAGTTTATCGCAGCATCCCAGCATCAACTGAATCTGTCGCATATTTTTTATCCGACGATGCTGGGTTGGGACGCTCCGCAGTAGCAGGTACGGACGTCCAAAAATTTCATCCGGTCCGATGGGATACCGAAAGGGATTTGGAGGATTTCGAGCTTTCCCTTTCGGAACAACATATGCTGTTGTGTATGTCATCTGACTTGGTCTTCTACAGCTTCTTTCGTCGGACCAGAATGCTGCGATGCCGGATAAGAAACTGATAGCGTCGGTGGACTTAGAAATTTTTGGTTCGGTTCAGGGACATCGTCCCTCAGTTCCGACATAGTCCAATAATGTCACACAAACTTTAGAATTATTGAACGACGCTATATATATTATTATTATATGCTTGCTATAACCAAGCATTTCTGGTTTCTTGTTCGCAAAGTTACGGAGATGTCTTTCAAAAGTGTGCCTCTGTCGTCATAGTTAATGAAGAGCTAGCGGCAATAAGTGCTCATGGAATATGTCTATCGCCTACGGAGTGACATTCGCTAGCTCACCCGGTGTAGCGTACATTCATCGAATGGTTCGGCTGCCGGGTTCGTCCGTTGCGGTCTAGGAAGGAGATTTGGGTGATGCGAACACTTTAATTACTTTAGTACTCACCCAGTGACGGCAGATTGAGGACAGATCGGAGGAAGCCTGTTAGTCCGGTTCCTGGCTTGTCCAGGTCCGTCCGGGCTGTGAGCGAGAGAGGTCCCTCTCTCGTCCAACAACATAGGGGACCGCATGTTGTGGTTCATATATTTTACATTCGGAGCATATGTCTGTCGGTCGGGACGCTCCGTTATATTGACAGTCCGAGAGACTGTCCTTAATGCTTCCTCATCCTCACAGCAGGGCACACGACCGCACATTGGCTACGTGACCTTGAGTATCCGATCAGTTTCGTCATTCAGTGATTCCACGGCGAATAGGTCGCGCCATCCGGTAGCCAAGGGACACGAGGCCTATACACTCCGTTCGCTCGCATATTGGTAGTATGCACGGGGGTAACGATCACGGAGCTTCCAGCGGCAATGCATTGTAGGACCGCTTCTCCTCAGGCCTCAGTGACGGACGTGCTATCCGAGTTAGCACAGTTGTTTCGCAGCATCCCAGCAATTGACAGTTTCTTGGTCGAATCAGGAATTATCCGACGGCGCTGGGTCGGTGCGGTCCGCGGTTGCATCAGGTACGGACGACCGAACGCTTTATAGGGTCCGACAGGATGGCGAAAGGGATTCGAAAGATTTCGAGTTTTCCCTTTAGTAGTATCGGAAGCTGCCTTTCATATCTTTTGGCATTATCTTCCAGTGATTGTTATTTCGGACTTCATTGCTGCGATCTTGGATAAGAGACTTATAGCGTCACTGGACTCGGATTTTTCGATCGGTTCAGGGACATTGTCCCTGACTTACCGACGCAGTCCAATAATGTCATTACAACATGTGTTTTATTTTTCGACGCTATATATGCATACAAGCCTGCTACCAAGCATGATAGTTTAGTTTCTTGTCCGCGTTGCTCATTTCTGCCGTTTTTTCATTTATACGAATAGTTTATTTTGGCAGAGCAGGGCATACCGAGAGTTCATATGCGTCTAGACGGTGTGGTTAAAGACTGGAAATATTCTTTTTCGCCGTTTATGTCTTTTCCAACTTCAATGTTGGAAACGACATGATGTATAGTAGACTTAACTTAGACGCTTTATCATACGTAATCCGCCTTACTGAGGCGTTATCATTACGTCTTCAAGAAAAGATTTACGGGATATTATTCTCAATGTAATTTCTTTTGAGGGCAGTAGTTTGTTCACGTATAACTCCGCCCTTCAGTGGCTGATTGGAGTTGGTTAGACGTGACGCAGCCCTAGCTACATCCACACGCATGGATAGTAAGGTTAAGAACTCTCTCAGAGTCGCTTCGTTCTCGGAGGAGCTTCTCTTCGACGGCAACTTTTCAGCAATCCATGAATTGCTCGATTTACACGTTCTCTTGTCTATCTAGTGTTACAAGAGATTCAGACTGGGGCAAACATTCGGTGGTTGACTCAGAGAGTGCCACCGCAGTTGCCGGACCCAAGTGTTGGTGTTATGACGGTTGCCAGTCAAACAGATTGGGATATAATACTGATCCCAACGGATTCGAAGTGCCAGGGTCTTTGGGTTCCGCAGTCTCTTAGCAACCAATTTTCTTCCGCGGAATAATGTTTTTTAGGCTTGCTTTATGTCATTGCATGAACATTATTCAGGAACGCATGCCCAAATCCTGTCCGTTAATTCGACAGTAGTGGCGTATCTCCGGAACCAGGGAGGCACTCTTTCGTTTCCGTTATTCAATTTAATGGAAAGAATCCGTCTGTTGGTTATAGTACACCAAGTTCTGTTTTGGTCCGTCATATTCCGGGTCGTCTGATTGTTTTACCGGACTTCCGTTCACTTAGGGGTCGCTTGTTGCTGTCAGAATGGACTCTCAACAAACAAGTATTCAATCAGATTTGCTATCTATGGGAGCGCCCAATGATGATTTTTTTACGACACAGCTTGCTAATCAATTGCAGACGTATGTGTTGGCTTGTCCATATCTCTGAGCTAATGTTGTTAACGCTCTATTGATCTATAGGACGGCATGATAGGATACGCGTATCCTCCGGCGCTGTTGTTTCAGCAGGTATTGCTAAGATAAACAACCACAATACATTTCTGTTGATAGCATCTCTATCTTCACAGAGATCATGGGTAATTTACTCTCTTGTCTACTGTGGGTCTTAACGTGAAATCTTCCTCAATGTGAGGACCTTTTTTCACTGGGTAAATCGTGTCATCCTTATCACAACCCGCAAGGTCGCAACCTTCATGTATTCCGTTGTGTGGTCCGTATTGCATTGTAAGCATCATACTGGACGAGCTTTGGACGCGATTTCTTACTATAGGAGATCCTCTTCTTCGCTATTCTATGCGGCTTAAGTGGAGGCTCTTCCGTCGTTGGTGTAGGGATCATTATGTTCATATTGTTGATCCCTCCGTACTACTCATTGCAATTTTTTAGTATACTTGTTTCACAAGATTTACTGCAGCCTGTTTTTATTAAGGTTGTAGGTTTATGTTACCTCATACCTATGCACTCTAGGATAGTTACAATTGAGTCTTATGTCTCTTTATCTAAGTCAGTTAGTTACTTTTTGATAAATAGACTTAGAATCTTTAGATTAAATTCCTATATGGATTTTAACTTCGGTTCTTATTTAGCTAAGTAATCATTTGAGCCTCTGGAAACAGCAGTTTTCAAATTCTGACCTTTTAGACAGTAATTCTGTTGGTTTCTCTTTTACTGTAGAGTCAGTGAGTTTCATGCACTATCGATGGATGATTTTCACTTTCGTAGTTTCGGAATCACTATTCCGTTACTATTTAGGTTGGATTTTTGCATAAGAGTTAGGCTCCTAATATCCGGAACCTATTGTTATTAAGGTCCTTCCGTCTTCGTACGGGCATAGGCCTTTACTCTTTCCGGGTTGAGTTTATGTATTTATAAACAGATATCTGTTTATTACTATGGGCGTAAGCTTCTTCTGTCTTTGATGCCTAGTAGAAGGACGTTACGCTCCATTCTATTGTTAATGGATTCTATTAACTATCGGTACTGCTTATGGTATATCATTGACTTAGCAGTTGTGCTTAGATTTCGGCTCATGAAGTAAGAGTTCTTCTACATCTTGGGCTTACATTAATAGTGTCGCTATTATAGATTTTTGAAGGCTGCTCATTGCGCTCAGCCATCCACATTCATGAATTTTTATCTCAGAAATATCGAGTCTATTTCTGGAGGCCTCTATTGTTAGGTCTATTATCTACTGCTCAGAATGTCATTCACTTAACAGTTGCTACTATAGCTAGGTAGGCTGTCTGTTTCGGCAGTGTCTTCGTTCTGCTGCCCTCTTCGCTCTGGGCTATTTGACCCAGGGCAAGAAAAAGTGGGGGGGGGGGGGGGGGGGGGGGGAGGGTGTTCCCTTGGGTCTCCTGTTTTACTATGAAAACAAGGGGATACCTCCTCCGGAGTTAGTAATTCTGAGCTGTTATTGGGATGGTTGTTTAGTGAGAAGTTTAGGTTTTTTAAATTCATTCAAGTCTTAGTTTTTAAAGTATAGCTTTTGATTATTGCATATGTCAACGGACATGATTATGCAATCCTCAGACACTTTTAGGAGTATAGGAGTCTCTATTCTTTAGACTTACTTTATTTATTGGCTTACTTTAAAAATTATTAGTATAAGGATTATATTGGATATTAATAGAGTACATGGATGTATGAAGCTCAATTTTGGAAGGTGTTGTATCTTTCTAATTTATCATAAATAAGAAAGATACATGTAAGGCCTATTACTTCTTTTTCCCTACAGGGGATGACTCTATTTTATATTATTGAGCGTATTCCATTTTGCTCTATGTCCTTGGCCCTCCAGCCTTTTTACTATTCAGCTATGTCTGGGTCATTGGTACAGTATAAAAATGTTAAAAAATTTATAGTAATTTCTATATTTTTTATACTTACCAATGACCCAGACGGGGATGGCCCTCCCAGGAGTTGGGAACTCTTGCCTCCCCGCTGAGTACATAGCGCTTACCAGGCACTGGTTTTTAGAATGATTAATGGCGCCAATTTCGGAACGTCCTTGACACTGTGCATGCGCAGTAGAGGCGAAGTGTGGAGGGCCTTTCAGGACATGTTTTCTTTGGTTTTAGATGCAAATTTTGGGGATTGGGGGGCAAAATTTGTGTTTGGCCCTATATTTTAAGAGTTAGCACCAGCTATGTCTGGGTCATTGGTAAGTATAAAAAATATAGAAATTACTATAAATTTTTTAACTTTTCAAAAATTATTTTGAATTTCATTTGCTTTTTTCAATATTAATGGATCATGTTATTATGTATCTTTGTGTTTAGGGGTTTGTGCGAGTACTAGGACTTGTTGTTGTTTTTTCACAATGAAAGGACATTGTTCAAATTGTAATAGGAAGAAATCTTCCTCTGACTTTCATGATCATTGTATTAATTGTAGTCAGTGTACTCGCACTAACTCCTGTTCAATATGTCAATATTGGGATGACAAACATTGGAAACGTGTGTCACGGTATGTTGTTAGTGGAGAAGGGGCTATACCGGTCCTTTCTCCGCAGGGTCACTCTAGTCTATCAGTTTCTATATCAGAGGAACAAGAACAGGGTGATGTTTCCATGTTATCTTCCAAGAGTGCGCTTCCGTCGTCACAATTGAATGAAGAGTTAGCGGCAAAAGTGCTCATGGAGATACGACAGTTGCCTAAGAGGTCCCTAGTAGGATCGACGGCGCTGTCGTCCGCTAGCTCGCCCAGTGTAGCGTCCATTCACCGAATGGTTCGGCAGCCGGGTTCGTCCGTTGCGGTCCAGGAGGAAATGTTGGGTGATGCGAGCACTATAAATATACTAGGTGCACACCCAGTGACGGCAGATGTTAGGAGAGATCGGAGGAAGCCTTCTAGTCCGGTTCCTAGCTCGTCCAGGTCCAGCCGGGCCGCGAGCGAGAGAGGCCCCTCTCTCGTACAACAACATCAGGGACCTGATGTTGTGGTACAAAATGTGTCGCAAGCGGAGCACACGTCCGTCGCTCGGGACGCTGCGTTGTTTAGGCAGTCTGCGGAGACCGCGCAGGCTTCCTCATCCTCTCACCAGGGCACACGACCGCACCTTGGCTACGTGACCGCGGAGATTCTACCAGCTTCGCCGATAAAGGATTCTTCGGCGACCAGGTCACGCCATCCGGAAGCCAGGGACATGAGGCCGGTAGACTCCGGACATTCGCATAGGAAGAGTATGCGGGAGTCAGTTGATGCGGAGCTTCCCGCGACGAAGCAGCGAAAGACTGCCACTCCGCAGGCCTCGATGACAGACGTGCTTGCTCAGATAGCACAAATTATCGCAGCATCCCAGCAGCCGACAGAATCGGTGTCGGATCGGGAATTATCCGACGGCGCTGGGTCGGTACGCTCCACCGAAGCATCGGGTGCGGACGACCGGGAGCATCGTGAGGTCCGACCGGATGGTGAAAGGGATACGGATGACTTGGAGCTATCCCTTTCGGAACAACATAAAGCTGCCGTGGATTTTATCCGGCACTTCCTTCCTCACGTTGTTCCGTCGGGCCAGACTGCTGCGGTTCCGGACAAGAGAATAATGAATAATAGCGTCATTGGGCACTGAATTCTTTGAGCGGTTCAGAGACATTGTCCCTGAGTTTCCGTCTCAGTCCAATAATGTCACAAGAACATTTGAATTATTGAACGACGCTATATTCAAGCTTGCTTCCAAAACAGGCAAAGCTGGTTTCTTGTCCAGCAATGCTCTTAACCTGCCTTTCATTAATGCAAGGAATAAATTCGATACGGCAGGTCAGGGTATTCCGAGAGTTCCTCTGCGTCTTGACGACGAGGCAGAAGACTTAGAATTGTCGTTACCGTCGTCTATGTCCGTTCCAACCGCGGTGTTGGATACGACAATCACGTCTAACAGGGCCAGTTTAGACGCTTTATCTTACGCAGACCACCTTACAAAGGCGTTATCACTGCGTCTTCAAGGGAAAGAATTCCAGGATATACAATCCTCATTAAGACTTCTTTCAAGGGCAGTGGCTTATTCCACGTATAACTCCGGCCTTTCAGTGGCAAACCTGGAGTTGGTTAGACGTGACGCAGCCTTAGCTACATCCACACGCGTGGATAGTAAGGTGAAGAACTCTCTCAGAGTCGCTTCAGTCTCCGGAAACTTCTATTCGATGGCAAGCTTTCTGCAATCTACGATAAAATTACGAAGAAAGCTTCAGATTCTCTGTTGTTTAAATCCGCTTCCAAAAAGTCGGATACGACAGAGAAGAATAAGACAGGCACTTCTGGGTCTAATGTGCCCAAGAAAGGTTCCTATAGAGGTTCCGGTGCGTCCTCTTGGTCTTATTCAAGAGACCGTGAAGGCAGCGACTCTCGTGCGGGACGTCCTTTGGGCCGGGACAATCGATCGGACGCCCCGAGGTCGACGGGACGAGGTGCAGGTCGTGGAGGACGTGGTTTCTCCTCCCGCAGGCCTCGCAGGTTCAGGAAGTGATGGCTTCAACCTCTATCGTGTTCCGGTTGGCGGAAGGTTGTCGAGTTTTTCAGAAGAGTGGGTGTCGATTACGGACGACCCTTGGGTGAGAGGGGTGATTTCGGAAGGTCTAAGAATATCCTTCAAACGAAAGCCTCCGTTAAGTCGAAGTCCAAAATGGACTCAACTTCCGTCAAATCTGCAGAAAAGAGAAGCTCTCTTATCGGAGGTGCAGTCTCTTTTAATGAAGAACGCGGTAGAGGTCGAAGAAGACCAGGAAACACCGGGATTCTACAGCCATCTGTTTCTGGTTCCCAAACCAGACGGCTCATTCCGTCCAGTCATAGATTTGAGCTGGATAAACAAGCTGATCGTCGCTCCGAAATTTTATATGGAGACGATTCGGTCAGTCAGAGCGAGTATTCGGGTGAACGATTATGCTACAAGCATAGATCTCAAGGATGCGTACTTTCATGTCATGGTACATCCGACATTCAGAAAGTATCTACGCTTCGCAGTCCTAGGAGTTGTGTATCAATTCCGGGCGATGTGCTTCGGATTGAATCTAGCACCCTGGGCTTTCATTCGGGTAATGAACTCGGTAATGATGTATTTCCGAGCTCATTCGTCTGCGGTAACGTCGGCCTACCTGGACGACATTCTTCAGAGGTACGGCAACGAGTTAATGCTTCAGAACGATGTGCAGAATCTGCTTCTATTGCTCAGACGTCTCGATTTTGTTATAAACGAGGAGAAGTCGGATCTGGTGCCGTCCAAGTCATTCACTCATCTGGGAATGAGCTTCGAGACGCACAACAATCTCGTTCGTCTGCCGTTAACCAGAGCGAAATTAGTCAGTTGTTATGCTCGCTATTGTCTTCATGCAGACAAAGTCACAGCGAGGGAGTTTATGAGACTGATAGGTTTGTGCGGAGCCGCCGCGGATCTCATTCCGATGGGGCGGTTGCGCACTCATCCTCTCCAAATTTTCTTAACTCAGAATTGGAGTGTGAAGATTCATTTGCTCGACATAGATGTTCTCTTGTCAGATCAAGTGAAACAAGAGATTCAGACTTGGGCAAACATTCAGTGTTTAACTCAGAGAGTTCCGCTGCAGTTGCCTGATCCGAGTTTTACCATTATGACGGATGCCAGTCAAACAGGTTGGGGTGCAACATTGATCCCAACGGATTCGAGATGCCAGGGTCCTTGGGATCCACAGTTCCTAACCAAGCACATAAACATCAAGGAAATGATGTCAATTTGGCTTGTGTTACGTCATTGGATGGACATTATTCACAAAGCTCATGTCCAAATTCTGTCCGACAATACGACAGTAGTGGCGTATATACGAAACCAGGGAGGCACTCATTCCGTTCCGTTATTCAATCTAACGGAGAGAATCCTTCTGTTTGCTCTAGAACATCAGGTTCTACTTTCGGTCCGTCATATATCGGGTCGTCTGAATGTACTAGCAGACCCCCTTTCACGGAAGGGTCGCTTGTTGCCGTCGGAGTGGACTCTCAGCAAACAAGTATTCAATCAGATTTGCTACCAGTGGGAATGGCCAATGATAGACTTATTTGCGACACATCTCAACAATCAGTTGCAGACGTATGTGTCACCGTGCCCGGATCCAAGAACATTTGCAGTAGACGCTCTATCGATCTCATGGGACGGAATGATAGGATATGCATATTCTCCAGCGCCGTTGATTCAGCAAATATTGCTAAAGATAAAACAATCTCAGTGCAAGATTCTGTTGGTAGCATCTCTGTCTCCACAGAGACCATGGATAAATCTACTCAGGTGTCTGTTGTGGGACCTACCGTGAAAGCTTCCTCCACGGGAGGATCTTCTCTCGCAGGTGAAACCGCGTCGACTTCATCACAACCCGCAAGGTCTCAACCTTCACGTTTTTCCGTTTTGCGGTCCTTCTTGCATGGCAAGCACTTTACAGGACAAGCAGTGGACGCGATTTCTAACTGTAGGAGGACCTCCTCTCCGCTAAATTATGCGGCTAAGTGGAAGGTTTTTCGTCGTTGGTGTAGGGATCATTCTGTTGATATTTTTGATCCCTCCATACCAGACATTGCAAACTTTCTAGTATACTTGTTTGACGAAATCAAACTGCAGCCTGTTACTATTAAGGGTTATAGGTCTATGTTATCTGATACCTATGCACATCATGATAGTTTACAAATTGGATCTAATGTCTCTTTATCTAAGTTAGTTAGAAACTTTTCGATAAATAGACCCAGAACTCTTAGGTTAATTCCTAAGTGGAATTTAGCTTGGGTTCTTCTTAAACTGAAGGAAAAGCCATTTGAACCTCTTGGGACAGTAGATTTCAAATTCTTGTCGTATAAGACAGCTTTTCTCTTAGCTTTCTCTTCTGCTAGAAGAGTCAGTGAGCTTCATGCACTATTGGTGGACGATTCTCACTATCGTAGTGTCGGGAACACTATCACACTACTAATGTGGGATTTTTAGCTAAGAATCAGGCTCCTAATAAATATTTGGAACCTATTGTTATTAAGGTTCTTCCGTCTTCAGACGGGCGTAGGCCTTTACTCTGTCCTGTTAGAGCTTTACGCATTTATAAACAGAGATCTCAGTTTATCAGAAAGGGACGAAAACGTTTCTTTCTGTCTCTGATGCCTAATAGAAAGGACATTTCGGTCCATTCTATTGCTAGATGGATTCAATTAACTATCCGTACTGCTTATGAAAGTTTATCTTCTTCCCAGCAGTCTATGCTTAAGATTTCTGCTCATGAAGTAAGAGCTCTTTCTACATCTTGGGCTTATGCTAATAGTGTGGCTATTACAGATTTAATGAAGGCTGCTTATTGGTCTCAGCCATCCACATTCACGAATTTTTATCTCAGAAATATTGAGTCCATTTCTGGAGACCTGCATAAGGTCCGTTATCTGTTGCTCAGAATGTCGTCCACTAAACGGTTGCAACTATAGTTATGCAGGCTTTCTGTTCCGGCAGTGACTCCATCCGGCTGCCCTCTTCGCTCTGGGCTATTTGACCCAGGGCAAGGGGAAGGGGGGGGGGGGGGGGAGGGTGTTCCCTTAGGTCACCTGCTTTATAGTGAAACGCAAGGGAATGCCTCCTCCGAAGTCAGTATTTCTGAGTCGTTTCCGGGATGGTTTTAAAGTGTAATATTAATGTTAAAAATTCATTCATGTCATATTTTTAAAGTGTAGCTCGGTGTGAAGCATTTGTATATGTCAAGTGTCAAACGGGCGTTAATATACAATCCTCGGACACTTTTAAAGAATATAAACAGTCTCAATTCTCTGGACTAACTTTATTTATTGGCTTACTTTAAAAATAATTAGTATAAAGGGTTATACTGGATGTTAATAGAGAACATGAATGTTATTGTGCTCAATTATGAAGGGTATTGTATCTTTCTAATTTAACATAAAATAAGAAAGATACATGTAAAGCCTAATACTCCTTTTCTCCTTGAGGGGTTGACTCTATATTATATAGTTGAGCTTATTGGATTTTCCTCTATGTCCTAGGCCCTCCACCCTTTTTACTATTCAGCTATGTCTGGGTCATTGGTACAGTATAAAAATGTTAAAAAATTTATAGTAATTTATATATTTTTTATACTTACCAATGACCCAGACGGGGATGGCCCTCCTGGGAGTTGGGAACTCATACCTCCCCGCTGAGTACATAGCGCTGACCAGGCACTGCTTGTAAGAATGATAATTGGCGCCAATTTTGGAACGTCCTTGACACTGCGCGTGCGCAGTAAGGGCAAAGTATGGAGGTCCTTCAGGACATGATTTCTTTTGGTTTTAGATGCAAATTTTGGGGATTGGGGGGCAAAATTTGTGTTTGGCCCTAGATTTTTAAGAGTTAGCACCAGCTATGTCTGGGTCATTGGTAAGTATAAAAAATATATAAATTACTATAAATTTTTTAACTTTCCTTCTATCTGTTTGTCCATACAAACGTTTTGCATTGTAACTTAGACCTGCATGGGGGAACGGATATGCACAAGGAATAGGTTCCATCCAATGATTTTTGCCAGAGTTATGGCCCTTTTTCCCTTCTGCTTGTCTGTCCATACAAATGTTTTACATTGTAACTTCAAAGCCGACAGTCAGATTTTGATCTCCTTTGGTGTGCTCATAGACCTGCATGTGGGGATGGACATGACAAGGAATGGGTTCTGTCCAATAATGTTTTCCAGAGTTATGGCCCTTTTCCCTTTCTGTCCATATGTTCGTACAAACGTTTTGCATTGTGACTTCAAAACCAACAGTCATATTTGGATCTCCTTTGGTATGCTGATAGACCTGCATGGGGGATATGGATATTCACAAGGAACAGGTTCCGTCAATAATTATTCGCAGAGTTATGGCCCCTTTTTTACTGTTTTAACTTTGAAAGAAAATATTTATGTCCCACAATACCTTTAAGGCTACTTCGAACATGCCTGCAGATTAGGGGCAGTAGCCCATGCTTTGCGTTGCCCTTGTTTTTCTAGTGTCAAGCCAAAATACTATTTAATCCAAAATCCTATTTAAATTAAATTATGCATGGCGTTAGTAGGAAATGCCAGAAATATAAGTATATTAGATCTCATGCTTTGAGTACATGTTCGCACACAGTTTGTCAATAAAAAGCAATCTGTGTTGACAGTGTTGTATACGGAACTGTTGACACAGTTTACATTTCACTGGTGAACTCTGTGGTTTTTCAAACTTATTATGTCCCCATGACGAATAGTCAGGGGCATATTGTTTTACCCCTGTCTGTTTGTCCATCCATCCACCTGGCATCTGTCAATCCATCTGCAAATATCTAGGGTACATTGTTCCTCTCACAGTTTTCAAGCTAGGATTTTTTTATTTTGCAGGATGTTTGTACATATACCAGAGGTGTGCATATTATCAGGATTTTGATTTGCTTGAATATTTCACAAAATTACAGGTTGTTAACTTAGAAAATTTTTCTGTCCCACATTACCATTGAGGCTACTTTGAATATGCCTACAGGTCGGGGTCAGTGTCCCATGCTTTCGTAGCCCTTATTTCATCTTGTGCTGGGTAAAGAGTGTGTATCCCCTGTAGGTGAAGATCCAGGGTCTTCCCTGGGGGAAAAAAAAATTCATGCCAATAGGAACAGCCTGAGTTCCTGTATGAAGAATCTTAGCTTCTATTGGTACAAGCTGGAATTCTACCATCTGCTGGTAAAATTGGAGATTCTTTTTATAGAAGCTGGAATTCTGACATCTACTAGTAGAATCTGAGAGTTAATAGGTAGAAGATGGAATTCCAACATCTACTGGTAGAATCCAAAATTCAATTGATAGAAGCTGGAATTTCCAACATGTACTGGTTAAATCAGATATTCTACGGGTAGATGATGGAATTTCAACATCTACTGGTAGAATCTGAGATTCTATAGATAGAAGGTGGAATTCCAACATCTACTGGTTGAATCAGAGTTTCTGCTGTTGATAGAAGCTAGAATTCCAACATCTTGTACAATCAGAGATTCTATTGGTAATAGCTAGAATTCAAACATCAACTGGTTGAGTCTGAGATTGTGTTGGTAGAAGCTGGAATTTCAACATCCATTTGTAGATTCTCAGATTCTTTCAGATTCCAGCTCATATCATGAGATACAGTTAAAACTAGAAGTCCTGTCATGAACAGTGCACGTATCTAGGCTTAATTGCGTGCAATTGCCATATCAAATGGCATTCAAAGCACGGCAGGTTCTCCTGGTTACTCATAGCAAACACAGGCAATGTTTCTGCCAATGGACCTCCGGGTTACCCGGAGGTCCATTGCCTGAAACGTTGCTTGTGTACAGGCCATATGTACAGAGTTTGATAGCCTTACTGTGGTCATAACGCGTAGATTAACGTGCAAATCAACATGCTATTTGTGCACATTTCATGACAGGACTTCTAGTTTTAACTATATGTATTCCCAATAGAATACATGTATGTAGCAACAAGATAATATAAAGATACATGTACAGCAGCAACTGATTGTACAGAACAAGTGGTGATTTGGTAGTCTGTCACTGTACAAGGTTCACTGACCACCATGCAAAGACAAAGAAAGGGTAATCCATGAACTCCAATAAAGAGAAAAATATGATAAAAATTTATTTGTTGTCCTACAGTTTATTTCAGGTAATAATGCACGTGAAATTTTATCTTTTCCAATTTGATAAAAGAAAGGTTTGATTATCAATAATAGATATTTATTTTCTTGCAGCCAATCTTGTCTTACATCGAACAATAGAAAGAATTCATGTTGGAAAGAAATATGGCGATATTCCAAGAGGTATTTTTGTTGTTCGAGGAGAAAATGTTGTGCTGTTGGGAGAAGTGGTAAGTGTTTTGTTATATCTTACAACGCTATGGTAAGCAGAAGTTAGAAGAAACCATTCAATTACCATTCAAAGATGAAACATTTAAGAATAGAATTTTTGAAATCATTTTTAGCCCCCTTCAGGGAAATTGGAAGTGTTTAACCCTCAAGGGACTATTTTGGACTTTGATCACTTTCTACTGCAAGAGAACAGGTGCTCCAATATGCTGTATCTTGAAAAACTAGCAAGTTACATTCTAAGTACCCTTGTGGGTGTTTCTAGACAAGACTTGGCAGCCTCTATGCAGCCAAAATTTGCCTAGAAACAACTGCAAAGCCACAGGATGTAGACTGTCAAATTGTACAAAAAACTAAAAAATATGTATAAAACTCTCCAGGCCCTTCTGGGTTAAACTCTGTGCTTGCAATGGGTGGATTTTCCCACCCAGGTCAGGACTACACTGTTGCCTAGTAGAAGTATACTTCTGTCTGTTGTTAAGAAAATATATCCCTACAAAGAGGAGTAACCCTCTTAGTGATGTCTTGAGGCGAGGTCTACTGAATTTCTCATCAAATCAAGTCATGGCTGCCTTGCAGCAGCCATGACTTGATTTTATGAGAAACTGCGGAAAATTCTTAGCGGTTAAGAGTTAAAGATTCTTTTTTGAATAGCTGCTCTTGATTGTTGTTGTGCTTTTACTGGAGGTCACTGAAAACAATAAGATGGTCACCAATGTCAAAGTTCACTTCATTTTTAAATTTTTAAATAGTGAATTGTCAAAAATTGAGAGAGTTCTTCCTTTGTTTATTATCCCCCATCAAAACGAATGGGGACCCATCCGTTCGCACATCCATCCATCTGTCCATATTTTTATACTGTACCAATGACCCAGACATAGCTGCTGGTGCTAACTCTTAAAATATAGGGCCAAACACAAATTTTGCCCCCCAATCCCCAAAATTTGCATCTAAAACTAAAGAAAAAATGTCCTGAGAGGCCCTCCACACTTCGCCCCTACTGCGCATGCGCAGTGTCAAGGACGTTCCGAAATTGGCGCCATTTATCATTCTAAGTTTGGCCCTTCATCAGTTAACATCTGACTGATCTTTGTGCTTTTAAATCTCAGTTTAAATGATGCCAGACACATAAATATTAGTGAAATGGTGATTCTAAGGAGGATAGAAAAGGAGGAGAGGAAAAGAATGTGTGACAGAATATTATCAGGGCTGTAACTTAAAATTTTTTAATGAAATTATGTTAAGTTACCTATTTTCAAGGCAGCAGCCATTTTGTTGTCATTCTGATTATTTAGTTACACTGTTTTTTCAAGTGTTTTTCCTCTCTCCCTGTCCTTTAAGTTCCCCCTTGCTATTCTCCCATGCTTTTGGCATAATTTCTGTAATTATTATTACTAAAATTTCTTGGGAGTTTAGCTGAATAACAGAATGAATTCTGTTCTTTCCCCATGTTTACGTCTTCACCTACGGGTGGTTAGGCGTTGTGTTCTGCATCTACCATCTGATGTTCTGCAGTTTCTTCCCTGGAAGTCTCTGTTTTGCATCAGATGGTGTATTTTTGGTAACTGATTTCGGGCCTGGGTGCCTGGAGTCTTATTTTAGTGTTTTTACACTCATTGTTTACATTTACAACAGCCCTCTGTGTGAGGGGGGGATTTCTAAATAATAATATCTTTATGTTATTTCAATCATAACTAGATACATTATTATTGTTCGTAAGTGTTGAATAAATTGTTTAAAATATTTTTAAAATTTTTGTCCACACTTAGGCTTGGGATCCATTGGGGCTCAACGTTACTTTTCAGAAACTTGGGCTGTTCTGAAAAAATATTTTTTCAAAATATTTTGATTTCAATTATTTTTTCTTTATTAATGGATCATATTATTATTATGTATTTTGATTGCCAGGGGTTAGTGCGAGTACCAGGACTTGTTTTCTTTTCACATTGAAAGGATATTGATCAATTGTTTTAAGAGGAAGTCTTCCTCTGACCTTATTATCATTCTATATGTGGTCAGTGTACTCGCATTAACTCCGGTTCTGTATCGTATGATTTCGATGACAATATGGGAAGCGTATGTCACGGTATGTTGTTGGGGATTTGGACACTCCGGTCCTTTCCCCGCAGGGTCACTCTACTTTATCAATTTCTATTTCAGACGATCAAGATTAGGGTGATGTATCTGTGATGTCTTCCAACAGTGTGCCTCCGTCGTCACAATTAATGAAGGGCTAGCGGAAAAGTGCTCATGTAATACGCCAATTGCCTAAGAGGACCCTAGTAGGTTCGACGGCCTTTGACGTCCGCTAGCTCGCCCGGTGTAGCGTCCATTCACCGAATGGTTCGGCAGCCGGGTTCGTCCGTTGCGGTCTAGAAGGAATTTTGGGGTGATGCGAGCACTATAAAATTAACTTAATGCACACCCAGTGACGGCGGATCGGAGGGAGAACGGAGGAAGCCTTTTAGTCCGGTTCATAGCTCGTTCCGGTCCATCCGGACGGCAAGCGAGAGAGGCCCCTCTCTCGTTCAACAACATCTGGCCCCAGATGTTGTGGTACAAATGTGTCGTTAGCGGAGCATACGTCCGTCGCTCGGGACGCTCCGTTGTATAGGCAGTCCGCTGAGACTGCTAAGGCTTCCTCTTCTCGTCAGCGCACACGACCGCACCTTGGCTGCGTGACCGCCGATATATTACCAGCTTCGCCGATCAAGGATTCTTCGGCGACCAGGTCACACCATCCGGCAGCCAGGGATTCGAGACCGATGGACTCCGGACGTTCGCATAGGAAAAGTATGCGGGAGCCATCTGATGCGGAGCTGCCCTCGGCGAAGCAGCGATAGACTGCGCCTCCGCAGGTCTCGACGCCGGACATTCTTGTGCACATAGCACAGCTTATCGCAGCATCCCAGCAGCCGACAGAAACGGTGTCGGATCGAGAATTATCCGACAGCGCTGGGTCGGTAGCCGGGGACTCGAGGCCTGCAGACTCCGGACGTTCGCATAGGAAGTATGCGGGAGTCAACGTACACGGAGCTTCCAGCGGCAATGCATCGTAAGTCCGCTACTGCACAGGCCTCGGGAACGGACGTGCTTTCCTTAATAGCACAGTTTATCGCAGCATCCCAGCATCAACTGAATCTGTCGCATATATTTTATCCGACGATGCTGGGTCGGGACGCTCCGCGGAAGCGGGTACGGACGTCCGAAAGTTTCATCCAGTCCGACGGGATACCGAAAGGGATTCGGTGGATTTCAAGCTTTCCCTTTCGGAACAACATATGCTGCGATGCCGGATAAGAAACTGATAGCGTCGGTGGACTTAGAAATTTTTGGTTCGGTTCAGGGACATCGTCCCTCAGTTCCGACATAGTCCAATAATGTCACACAAACTTTCGAATTATTGAACGACGCTATATATATTATTATTTTATGCTTGCTATCCAAGCATTTCTGGTTTCTTGTTCGAAGAGTTATGGAGATGTCTTTCAAAAGTGTGCCTCTGTCGTCATAGTTAATGAAGAGTTAGCGGCAATAAGTGCTCATGGAATATGTCTATCGCTTACGGAGTGACATTCGCTAGCTCACCCGGTGTAGCGTACATTCATCGAATGGTTCGGCTGCCGGGTTCGTCCGTTGCGGTCTAGGAAGGAGATTTGGGTGATGCGAGCACTTTAATTACTTTAGTACTCACCCAGTGACGGCAGATTGAGGACAGATCGGAGGAAGCCAACAACATAGGGGACCGCATGTTGTGGTTCAGATATTTTACATTCGGAGCATATGTCCGTTGCTCGGGACGCTCCGTTATATTGACAGTCCGAGAGACTGTCTTTAATGCTTCCTCATCCTCACAGCAGGGCACATGACCGCACATTGGCTACGTGACCTCGAGTATCCGATCAGTTTCGGCATTCAGTGATTCCACAGCGAATAGGTCGCGCCATCCGGTAGCCAAGGGACACGAGGCCTATACACTCCGTTCGCTCGCATATTGGAAGTATGCACGGGGTAACGATCTCGGAGCTTCCTGCGGCAATGCATCGTAAGACCGCTGCTCCTCAGGCCTCAGTGACGGACGTGCTATCCGAGTTAGCACAGTTGTTTCGCAGCATCCCAGCAATTGACGGTTTCTCGGTCGAATCAGGAATTATCCGACGGCGCTGGGTCGGTGCGGTCCGCGGTTGCATCAAGCTACGGACGACCGAACGCTTTATAGGGTCCGACAGGATGGCGAAAGGGATTCGAAAGATTTCGAGTTTTCCCTTTAGTAGTATCGGAAGATGCCTTTCATATCTTCTGGCATTTCTTCCAGTGATTATTTTTCGGACTTCATTGCTGCGATCTTGGATAAGAGACTTATAGCGTCATTGGACTCGGATTTTTCGATCGGTACAGGGACTTTGTCCCTGACTTACCGACGCAGTCCAATATTGTAATTACAACATGTGTTTTATTTTTCGACGCTATATATTTATATATATATACAAGCCTGCTACTAAGCATGATAGTTTAGTTTCTTGTCCGCGTGGCTCATTTCTGCCATTTTATCTTTTTTACATATAGTTTATTTTGGCAGAGCAGGGCATACCGAGAGTTCATATGCGTCTAGACGGTGTGATTAAAGACTGCATATATTCTTTTTCACCGTTTATGTCTTTTCCAATTTCAATGTTGGGAACGACATTATGTATAGTAGACTTAACTTAGACGCTTTATTATACGTAATCCGCCTTACTGAGGCGTTATCATTACGTCTTCAAGAAAAGATTTACGGGATATTATTCTCAATGTAATTTCTTTTGAGGGCAGTAGTTTGTTCACGTATAACTCCGCCCTTCAGTGGCTGATTGGAGTTGGTTAGACGTGATGCAGCCCTAGCTACATCCACGCGTGGATAGTAGGTTAAGAACTCTCTCAGAGTCGCTTCGTTCTCGGAGGAGCTTCTCTTCGACGGCAACTTCCGGCAATCCATGAATTGCTTGATTTTTACATTCTCTTGTCTATCTAGTGTTACAAGAGATTCAGACTGGGGCAAACATTCGGTGGTTGACTCAGAGAGTGCCGCCGCAGTTGCCGGACCCGAGTGTGGCTGTTATGACGGTTGCCAGTCAAACAGATTGGGATATATACTGATCCCTACGGATTCGAAGTGCCAGGGTCTTTGGGTTCCGCAGTCTTTTAGCTATCAGTTAACTTCCGCGGAATAATGTTTTTTAGGCTTGCTTTATGTCATTGCATGAACATTATTCAGAAACGCATGCCCAAATTCCTGTCCTTTAATTCGACAGTAGTGGCGTATCTCCGGAACCAGGGAGGCACTCTTTCGTTTCCGTTATTCAATTTAATGGAAAGAATCCGTCTGTTGGTTATAGTACACCAAGTTCAGTTTTGGTCCGTCATATTCTGGGTCGTCTGATTGTTTTATCGCACTCCCGTTCTCTTACGGGTCGCTTGTTGCTGTCAGAATGGACTCTCAACAAACAAGTATTCAATCAGATTTGCTATCTATGGGTGCGCCCAATGATGTTTTATTTATGACACAGCTGGCTAATCAATTGCAGACGTATGTGTTGGCTTGTCCAGATCTCTGAGCTAATACTGTTAACGCTCTATTGATCTATAGGACGGAATGATAGGATACGCGTATGCTCCGGCGCTGTTGTTTTTAGCAGGTATTGCTAAGATAAACAACCACAATACATTTCTGTTGATAGCATCTCTATCTTCACAGAGATCATGAGTAATTTACTCTCTTGTCTACTGTGGATCTTAACGTGAAATCTTCCTCTATGTGAGGATCTTTTTTCACTGGGTAAATCGTGTCATCTTTATCACAACCAGCAAGGTCGCAACCTTCATGTATTCCGTTGTGTGGTCCGTATTGCATTGTAAGCACTGTACTGGACGAGCTTTGGACGCGATTTCTTACTATAGGAGATCCTCTTCTTCGCTATTCTATGCGACTAAAGTGGAGGCTCTTCCGTCGTGGTGTAGGGATCATTATGTTCATATGGTTGATCCCTCCATACTACTCATTGCTATTTTTTAGTATACTTGTTTCACAAGATCTACTGCAGCCTGTTGTTATTTAGGTTATAGGTTTATGTTACCTCATACCTATGCACTCTACGATAGTTTACAATTGAGTCTTTTGTCTCTTTATCTAAGTCAGTTAGTAACTTTTTGATAAATAGACTTAGAATCTTTAGATTAAAATTCCTATACGGATTTTAACTTCAGGTTCTTATTTAGCTAAGTAATCATTTGAGCCTCTGGAAACAGTAGTTTTCAAATTCTGACCTTTTAGACAGTAATTCTGTTGGTTTCTCTTATACTGTAGAGTCAGTGAGTTTCATGCACTATCGATGGATGATTTTCACTTTCATAGTTTCGGAATCAATACTTCCGTTACTATTTAGGTTGGATTGTTGCATAAGAGTTAGGCTCCTATTATCCGGAACCTATTATTTTAAGGTCCTTCCGTCTTCGTATGGGCATAGGCCTTTACTCTTTCCGGGTACAGTTTATGTATTTATAAACAGATATCTGTTTATTACAAGGGCGTAAGCTTCTTCTGTCTTTGATGTCTAGTAGAAGGACGTTACGCTCCATTTTATTGTTAATGGATTCTATTAACTAGCGTACTGCTTATGGTATATCATTGGCTTAGCAGTTGTGCTTAAGATTTCGGCTCATGAAGTAAGAGTTCTTCTACTTCTTGGGCTTACATTAATAGTGTTGCTATTATAGATTTTTGAAGGCTGCTCATTGCGCTCAGCCATCCATTCATGAATTTTATCTCAGAAATATCGAGTCCATTTCTGGAGGCCTCTATTGTTAGGTCTGTTATCTACTGCTCAGAATGTCATTCACTTAACAGTTGCTACTATAGCTAGGTAGGCTGTCTGTTTCGGCAGTGTCTCCGTTCGGCTGCCCTCTTCGCTCTGGGCTATTTGACCCAGGGCAAGAAAAAGGGGGGGGGGAGGGTGTTCCCTTGGGTCACCTGTTTTTACTATGAAAACAAGGGGATACCTCCTCCGGAGTTAGTAATTCTGAGCTGTTATTGGGATGGTTGTTTAGTGAGAAGTTTAAGTTTATAAAATTCATTCAAGTCTTAGTTTTTAAAGTATAGCTTTTGAATATTGCATATGTCAACGGACATGATTATGCAATTCTCACACACTTTTAGGAGTATAAGAGTCTCTATTCTCTAGACTTACTTTATTATTGGCTTACTTTAAAAATTATTAGTATAAGGATTATTGGATATTAATAGAGTACATGGATGTATGAAGCTCAATTTTTGGAAGGTGTTGTATCTTTCTTTTTTATCATAAATAAGAAAGATACATGTAAGGCCTATTACTTCTTTTCCCTACAGGGGATGACTCTATTTTATTTTATTGAGCGTATTCCATTTTGCTCTATGTCCTTGGCCCTCCAGCCTTTTTACTATTCAGCTATGTCTGGGTCATTGGTACAGTATAAAAATGTTAAAAAATTTATAGTAATTTATATATTTTTTATACTTACCAATGACCCAGACGGGGATGGCCCTCCCAGGAGTTGGGAACTCTTGCCTCCCCGCTGAGTACATAGCGCTTACCAGGCACTGGTTATTAGAATGATAAATGGCGCCAATTTCGGAACGTCCTTGACACTGCGCATGCGCAGTAGGGGCGAAGTGTGGAGGGCCTCTCAGGACATTTTTTCTTTAGTTTTAGATGCAAATTTTGGGGATTGGGGGGCAAAATTTGTGTTTGGCCCTATATTTTAAGAGTTAGCACCAGCAGCTATGTCTGGGTCATTGGTAAGTATAAAAAATATATAAATTACTATAAATTTTTTAACTTTTTGCCCATTTGTCCATCCAACTGTCTGTCCACCCATCTGTCTGCTAGGGCTGCACGGTAATTCGGTATTTTACCGAAACTCGGTATTTTTTTCGATACCGAGTAAATACCGAGCAATTTTCAACTTAATCGGTATACCGACTTTCACTGTATTATCGAAAAAAAAAGTCCATATGTGCCACGAAAATGCAAAATGAGATGTATGTGGGGCTAACCAATTGCATCTCATATCAAAGTAAGACTGAAAAATTACATACTGTAGACTAATGAGCTCGAAATAAGCTTCCATCAAATGGTGTGAAATTGGTAATTGATAACTTCGCAAATTCAATGCATGTTTATTATCGGACATGCTGTTCCATTGCCCATAGTACAATTAAGAGGACAATAAATTTAATGCTTCTATATTCGAGTACATCCTGTCTCAATGTATTCTGTATAGACTCAATTAGCATTCTCCACCAACAATAGAAAAGCCAAACTGAAGTTAATTGAGATTAAATGACCAAAGTTTTTTTGTAGCGAGCATTTTACCGACAATCATTTTTTAACACTTTTGTTGGAGTGAAGAAATTCATAACAGCGAAAAAGTTAAAAAATACATTGTCTGTAAAATGCTTGTTGAAAGAACAACATTCGTTCTTCGTTGAAGCACAGGCATTTAGAAACTTGATCTAAAGAGATATATCACCCCTACTTCAAAATACTCCCTCTTATATATTTAATATACACATGTATATTATCTATATAAGAAAGGGTATTTCGAAGTATGTGTGATGTATCTCTTTAGATCAGGTTTCCAGACGCTTGTGATTGAAGTTCCCCTGTCCAGCTGTCCCGATAATATAAAGCTGATGATGCTCACAGCATTTAGTCATACCGTGGTATTTTATTTTATACCGTACTCGGTACTGAAAAATAAAATACCGTGCAACCTTACTGTCTGCCCACCCGTTCATTTGTATGTTGTAACTAAGGCTGTCACGATTATGAATTTTCATAATCGATTATTTTGTCATAAAAATCGACGGTTATTCGATTATTTATGGTTGATATTTCTGTCTCGTTTCCTAGAACTTCGTCTATGAAATAACTTGGGAGGCGTTAAAAATTAAAATATTCTAATCGTAAATGAAGCAAACGAACACCAAACTTTGAAAAATTTGACAAAACAGAATCTACATCGCATAGATTCAAACTTCAAATCATAGAAAAATGCATACTAAACTCACTAATGGCCCCATCCGCGCTCAATGCGTAATGATTATGACTTTAGCCTCAGGGAATGTCAAGTCAACAAAGCTTTACACGTGGAAATGAAACTTCTGGTTGAGGTATTTTGGAGAACAAAATAAATCATCATACTTTAAAAATAAATAACATGGCATTTCGAAGTTTTTCCCTCTTTACTTTCCACAACTCAACACTCGAGCAATCGACAGCATGCTTTTGATAATTGGCAGAAGAATACAACCTTGTAACAACGTTGATGTTTTTTTGGCAGGTCACATGACTCACATCAAAGGAATGAGAAGTATTGGGAACTGAGTGATCACGCATACGATGATGACTGGGTTTCGGCTAACTTTAACTCGTGGGGTGCCGCGACTTGAAGCTATATATTGGTTTTATGTTTTAACTCCATTCACACACACATTTGTTGTCGAAATAGGTCCCTTATGTGAAACAATAGCATGTGAATCAATATTTCCCCTTTGTTTAACAAAAAGGTATGACAGCACATGTCCAGTCAAATAATCGATCACTGAAAAAAATCGTCGATTATGACCTCAATCGACGGTTGATCGATTTTTCGATCATTCGTGACAGCCTTAGTTGTAACTACATTATACCTTTGTATCTCGGTCAGTGCATGTCAGATTTGAATGATCTTTGATATACTGATAGACCATCATGGGGGAAAGGATATTCATATGTAGCAGTTTTTGTCCAATCATTTTTTCGGGAGCTATGGGCCATTTTCAACTTTTTAAACTTAGAAAATTCAATTCTTGTGGTTTCTGGTTAGGAAACCACTTCTCGGTGGGGGATACGGTGCTGTTGCACTTTGTTCCATTTTACTTGATACAGTGGAGCCCACTTAATTGGATATCTCTTAATTGTATATCCCTGTTAATTGAATATCATTTTCAAACACAAAACCATTTACCATACCTTCAGTACAAATTTGATCTGTTAATTGCATATGGGTTGTAGAGTAAACTCCTGTTAATTGTATATAAATTTTTGTAATTATCGAAAAAATTCCCCTTATTTATCAACCTTTTTGACCTCACTACATCGAATACAGGCATTTATTCTATTATATCTTGTTTGACAGAGCTCTATGAGCTCTGTCAAACAAGATATAATAGAATAAATGCTCAGTTTACCTCCAGAACAAAGGAAACTGACCAAATCCCTGTTAATTGTAATAATTTTCACTGGCAAAATGGATATTCAATTAAGAGGATTCTACTGTATTTTGATGTTTATTATAACTAGAACAGTAATTAACAGATTTCAATCAATTTTAGTATACATGTACTGCTTCATAATAACCATGTATTGAACAAATTTGAAAGTCACTGATTCATTGAAAAACAAGAAAGTTTTTGCCATTTGGATATTACATTAAAGTCTACATTTCAATGTTTCTGCCAAAATGTGAACAGTATTCAGTGGATTTTCACAAATTCCATTATCCATCTATCCATCTTGGCATCCATCCATTTGCCCATCCATCTATCAGCTCGATAGTTTTGGGGAAGGCGATTGTGTTGTCCCATGTCATTTGAAAATAGCTTTTTACCTACTCAATTGGCTGTATCCATCCGCATAATGTAGAAATTGGGTAGTGGAAAACAACATCATTGCAAACAATTTAAACAATATCATATCATGTGACTCCTCAGTGGAGCCCGCTTGTTGAGCTCGTTACAATGAGGGGATCATATAATATGATTTTATTGAAACTTTGAAAAATAAATACTCTTGGGTTCCAAATAAACAAGTAGACCCAAATAAAATGCAGGGTGGAAAAAGACCTAAAAATTAATAAATGTGAAAGCAGGGAGCGCGGTGGCGCAGTGGTAGACTGTTGGACTTCTATGCTAGAGGTCCCGAGTTCGATCCCCATCCGGGATGACCCGCATTGTGTCCTTGGTCAAGGCACTTTATCCTGGTTGCCTACATGGGGGCATGATGACGCTGTGTACTAAGGCATACTGCACGTCGATGGTGCACATGTCTTCAACCACTGTAACCCTGCTTGAGCGGAGCTTGAATAGAGTTAGAATGTTGAGGAGCTGACAGTTCCTTGTCGATGCTCAGCAGTTCTCTTTGGGTACTCCGGCTTCCACCACCTGTAAGACTGTCATGGTTATGATTAGCCATTGTGCATAAGTATGTGACCTTACACACCAATAAATAAATAAATAAATAAATTACCTTACACACCAATAAATAAATAAATACCGGTAAATAAATAAATGTGCAAACCCAAATAACAATGAACTCATGGATATCCAACTCAGTGAGTGCAAAATAAAGATGTTCTAAGTAGAAGTTGAAAAGTAAAAACTAATTTTCTGAAAGTAATAGATGGTAACAAAGAGACTTTTCCATTTAAGATTCTCGTTTTTAAAAAAGTGAAATATTGGAAGGTAGAAAAAGTCAATAAAAAAAATAAATGTGCAGACTCAAATAAGGACAGTGCAGGGTGGAAAATTTGGTGAAAATTAATAAACATGCATGCACTTTAATTTGGAAGTGGAGAGTACCGTAAACCAGTGTGGACAGGGATGGTTTTGGATAACTTCTTGATTTCTACACATTTAAAAATGTGTTTTTAACTTTATATTCATAACACCAAAGTACTGCCATCTGTTGGTAGTTTAAGTTATAGCATAGTTTTTTCAATATTCATAATCTAAATTTATTCTACCATATCGTGGGGTTAGTGGGGACTTGCAGTGGGTTTTAAAACAATTGTACAACAATAGGAAAACAGAAATAAATGATTACAGTGCTTGACTAGACCCTGTCATTAGCCACATTAGTGAGAGCAAATCAAGTATTTCCATATCGATACTGACATTCCTTTGATCAGATACTTTGGTTACTTAACACTTGCGCTTGGTCTTTTAATGTTTTGACAGAATGTTTCTTAGTGTTGGCCACTGACCGATTACTGGTTATTTGAGCTCACAATCGGCAGATTCCTATGCCGATTCTGATTGTAATATCGTGCACTCGTAGACAAGTCGAGTCTTGTAAAGAACTACATTAAATTGAAAATATTTTACAGTGTTTACAGTGGGAGCACGGTGGCTCAGTGGTAGACTGTTGAACTTCTATGCTAGAGGTCCCGAGTTTGATCCCCGTCCGGGATGGCCTGCATTGTGTCCTTGGCCAAGGCACTTTATCCAGGTTGCCTATATGGGGACATGATGATGCCGTGTACGAAGGCATACTGCACGTCGATGGTGCACATGTCTTCAACCACTGTAACCCTAATTGAGCAGAGCTTGAACAGAGTCAGAATGCTGAGGAACTGACAGTTGCTCATTGATGCTTGGTGGTTCTCTCTGGGTATTCTTGCTTCCTCCCCCCATAAAACTGTCATGGTCACGATTAGCCACTGTGCAAAAGTATGTGATCTTAAACACCAACAAATAAATGTAAATAAATATACAGTGTTTACACTCCGTTCACTACTGGTTAAGTTGAGATTCGAAAGAACTACATTAAATTCAACATATTTCATAGTGTTAAACTCTGTTGACTCTGGTCTTAGTAAAATTACCAGTCGCACACACTTGGGTGGTAAACGTGGCTCTCAGAGCCACGTTTACCCCCAAGTGTACATAACTGGTAATTTTACTGCGACCCGAGTCAACGGAGTGTAGCCTTCACTTTTCCAGTATGAACTGGCGATTGCTGCAAGTACGCTCCATTGCTAGCGTTACATGTTGTTTAACTTGTATATCCCATAAAAGGGCATTTTTATACTGTACCAATGACCCAGACATAGCTGGTGCTAATGTGAGAGGAGATTCTATCCTCCCAAAATAGTATCCACCCAGATAGGATTTCCTTAGGAAATCCCATCTCAAAATAGAACAAAATATCCTCTAAAAATGTTAATATTAATGCAATGTTTGTCAATACTCCCATATAAATATTGATATTCTCTAAGACAACAAACACATAATAATGTGGGGTGGGATAGAATTCACAGAGAGGCTTCTCTACACTGATAATCTTATCCTGTATTGTTGTTGTTATTATTGTTTAGTTTTAACACCAACAAATTAAGGTGAAAATGGGTCGTTACCCTCCATGAAAATTTTGTGCTGGTATTGGTGTGTGTTCTTTGTAGTTTATACATGCAACAATGGATAAATAATGTGGCTTCAATGAGAGGGTCTGATCAGTCTTAACATGAATGAGCAAGATGCTACCCCACCCATCCCAACTAGAGGTGGGATTTTCATTCCCGTTCTTGAAACATTACATCATGAACATGATTCTAATTTTAAAAAAAAAACCCAAAACCCAGATTTTCAGTGTTATGACCATTAAAATGGAACAAACTATTGATTTTCTTGTGTATTTCATCCACATGATTTTGTCCAAGGAAACAATACAGTAACACTGTTCTTTATTTTTTGTTAACAGCTAACCAGAGAATGCCAATAATGATGTCAGAAATTAGATCATGTGTATTTTAATCCAATATAGGTCACAGAGAAAGGGCATAAGAATAAAGAGTAAACAACGTCACCTTTCAATAAACATTATTTCAGGCAAAAGATTATTTTATGGTAAAAATACTAACATGAGTTGAAGGGTTTATTTTCAGGAAACTGTTCATGTTTTTCATGGATAGAACCGAATTTCCTTAGGGGAAAAATTTCCACCATTGAAATCACCAAGAAATAATATCCAAGTCATGATATTTACCTCCTTGAGTATTTTTGTTTATGTAATCAGTGTTTACATTTGTACCAGGATTTTCTTTCCTATTTTGGGTATGGATGTCCTAGGAAATCCATTCTCCCAGATGGTATTTCCTAGGAAATCTAGTCCGCTGGATAAATTTTCCAGGGGGATCATATTTACTGTTACACTAACTCTTAAAAAACTAGGGCCAAACACAAATTTTGCCCCCCAATCTCCAAAATTTGCATCTAAAACCAAAAGAAATCATGTCCTGAAGGACCTCCATACTTTGCCCTCACTGCGCATGCGCAGTGTCAAGGACGTTCCGAAATTGGCGCCAATTATCATTCTCTGTTTGGCCCTTCATCAGTCAACATCTCACTGATCTTTGTGCTTGTAAATCTCAGTTTAAAGGATGCCAGACACGTAATTATGGGAGAAATGGTGATTCTAAGGAGGATATAGAAAGAGGAGAGGAAAAAGGAGTGACAAAAAATAATCAGGGCTGTACTTAAAATTTTTTATGAAATTATGTTAAGTTGCCTATTTTCGAGGCATGGGCCTGTTGTTGTCATTCTTGCTTTAAAGTTGCACTGCTTATTCAGTGTTTCCACTCCCCTGGTCTTCTAAGTCCCCCCCTTGCTATTCTCCCATGCTTTTGGCATATTTTTGAGAAAGATCATTTCTAAATTCTCTTGGGAGAATTAGCTTGGTTACAGAATGAATTCTGTTATTTTCCCCATATTTACGTTTTCACCCATGGGTGTATAAACGTTGTGTTCTGCATGGGAGTATCTGTTTTGCATCAGATAGTGTGTAATTTTGATGACTGATTTCGGGCCAGTTTTGTCAGTGCCTGGAGTCATGTTTTCTGGTGTTTTTACACTGTTTGTTTACATTGGCAACAGTCTCTTTTGAGGGGGGCTGTTTGCCTTTGGAGTAGTTTATCTCACTATAAGATACATTATTATTATCCGTAAGTGTTGCATTAATTATTTAATATAATTTAAAATTTTTGACCACACTTAGCCTTGGGATCCATTGGGGCTCAACGTTACTTTTCAGAAACTTGGGCTTCGCTGAAAAAATATTTTTCAAAAATTATTTTGATTTTCAATTGTTTTTTCTATATTAATGGATCATGTTATTATGTATCTTTGTGTTTAAGGGTTTGTGCGAGTACTAGGACTTGTTGTTGACTTTTCACAATGAAAGGATATTGTTCAAATTGTAATAGGAAGAAATCTTCCTCTGACTTTCATGATCATTGTATTAATTGTAGTCAATGTACTCGCACTAATCCTTGTTTAATATGTCAATATTGGGATGACAAACATTGGAAACGTGTGTCACGATATGTTGTTAGTGGAGAAAGGGCTATTCCGGCTCTTTCTCCGCAGGGTCACTCTACTCTATCAGTTTCTATTTCAGAGGAACAAGAACAGGGTGATGTTTCCATGTTATCTTCCGCAAGTGCGCTTCCATCGTCACAAATGAATACAGAGCTAGCGGCAAAAGTGCTCATGGAGATAAGACAAATGTCGTCCGCTAGCTCGCCCGGTGTAGCGTCCATTCACCGAATGGTTCGGCAGCCGGGTTCGTGCGATGCGGTTCAGGAGGAAATGTTGGGTGATGCGAGCACTATAAACATTCAACGTGCACACCCAGTGACGGCGGATAGTAGGAGAGATCGGAGGAAGCCTTCGAGTCCGGTCCCTAGCTCGTCCAGGTCCAGCCGGGCCGCGAGCGAGAGAGGCCCCTATCTCGTACAACAACATCTGGGACCAGATGTTGTGGTACAAAATGTGTCGCAAGCGGAGCACACGTCCGTCGCTCGGGACGCTCCGTTGTATAGGCAGTCTGCTGAGACTGCTCAGGCTTCTTCCTCTCACCAGCGCACACGACCGCACCTTGGCTACGTGACCGCCGATATTTTACCAGCTTCGCCGATCAGGGATTCTTCGGCGACCAGTTCACGCCATCCGGTAGCCAGGGACACGAGGCCGGTTGACTCCGGACGTTTGCATAGGAAGAGTATGCAGGAGTCAACAGATGCGGAGCTGCCCTCGGTAAAGCAGCGGAAGACTGCACCTCCGCAGGCCTCGATGTCGGACGTGCTTGTTCAAATAGCACAACTTATCGCAGCAACCGACAGAAACAGTGTCGGATCGTGAATTATCCGACGGCGCTGGGTCGGTACACTCCGCCGAAGCATCAGGTGCAGACGACCGGGAGCATCTTGAGATCCGACCGGATGGTGAAAAGGATACGGATGACTTGGAGCTATCCCTTTCGGAACAACATAAAGCTGCCGTAAACTTCATCCGGCACTTTCTTCCTCAAGTTGTTCCGTCGGGCCAGACTGCTGCGGTACCGGACAAGAGAATTATAGCGTCATTGGACTCTGATTTCTTTGAGCGGTTCAGGGACATCGCTCCCGAGTTTCCGTCTCAGTCCAATAATGTCACAAGAACATTTGAATTATTGAACGACGCTATATTCAAACTTGCTTCCAAAACAGGAAAAGCGGGTTTCTTGTCCGCCAATACTCTTAACCTGCCTTTCATTAATGCAAGGAATAAATTCGATACGGCAGGACAGGGTATTCCGAGAGTTCCTCTGCGTATGGACGACGAGGCGGAAGACTTAGAATTATCATTACCGTCGCCTGCGTCTATTCCAACCGCGGTGTTGGAGACGACTATTTCGTCTAACAGAGCCAGTTTAGATGCTTTATCTTACGCAGACCACCTTACTAAGGCGTTATCACTGCGTCTTCAAGGGAAAGAATTCCAGGATATACAATCCTCTTTAAGACTTCTTTCAAGGGCAGTAGCTTATTCCACGTGTAACTCCGCCCTTTCAGTGGCAAACCTGGAGTTGGTTAGGCGTGACGCAGCCCTAGCTACATCCACACTCGTGGATAGTAAGGTGAAGAACTCTCTCAGAGTTGCTTCGGTCTCCGGAGAACTTCTCTTCGACGGCAAGCTTTCTGCAATTTACGATAAAATTCCTAAGAAAGCTTCGGATTCTCTGCTGTTTAAATCTGCTTCTAAGAAGTCGGATACGGCAGATAAGAGTAAGACAGGCACTTCTGGGTCTAATGCGCCCAAGAGAGCTTCCTATAGAGGTTCTGGTGCGTCCTCTTGGTCTTATTCACGAGACCGTCAAGGCAGCTACTCACGTGTGGGACGTCCTTCGGGCCAGGACAACCGGTCGGACGCCCCGAGGTCGACGGGACGAGGTGCGGGTCGCAGAGGACGTGGTTTCTCCTACCGCAGGCCTCGCAGGTCCAGGAGGTGATGGCTTAAACCTCTATCGCGTGCCGGTTGGCGGAAGGTTGTCGAGTTTTTCACAAGAGTGGGCGTCGATTACGGACGACCCTTGGGTGAGAGGGGTGATTTCGGAAGGTCTAAAGATATCCTTCAAACGAAAGCCTCCATTAACTCGAAGTCCAAAATGGACTCAACTTCCGTCAAATCTGCATAAAAGAGACGCTCTGTTATCAGAGGTGCAGTCTCTTTTAAGGAAGAATGCGGTAGAGGTCGTAGAAAACCAGGAGACAACCGGGATTCTACAGCCATCTGTTTCTGGTTCCGAAACCAGACGGCTCGTTCCGTCCAGTCATAGATTTGAGCTGGATAAACAAGCTGATCGTCGCTCCGAAGTTTTATATGGAGACGATTCGATTGGTCAGAGCGAGTATTTGGGTGAACGATTATGCAACAAGCATAGATCTCAAAGATGCATACTTTCATGTCATGTTACATCCGACATTCAGAAAGTATCTACGCTTTGCAGTCCTAGGGGTGGTGTATCAATTCCGGGCGATGTGCTTCGGATTGAATCTAGCACCCTGGGCTTTCACTCGGGTAATGAACTCGGTAATGATGTATTTCCGAGCTCATTCGTCTGCGGTAACGTCGGCCTACCTGGACGACATTCTTCAGAGGTACGTCAACGAGTTAACGCTTCAGAACGATGTGCAGAATCTTCTTCTATTGCTCCGACGTCTCGGTTTTATAATAAACGAGGAGAAGTCGGATCTGGTGCCGTCCAAGTCATTCACACATCTGGGAATGAGCTTCGAAACGCACAACAATCTCGTTCGTCTGCCGTTAACCAGAGCGAAATTAGTCAGTTGTTACGCTCGCTATTGTCTGCACGCAGACAAAGTTACAGCTAGGAAGTTCATGAGACTGATAGGTCTGTGCGGAGCCGCTGCGGATCTCATTCCGATGGGGCGGTTACGCACGTGTCCTCTCCAAATTTTCTTGACTCAGAATTGGAGTGTGAAAATTCATTCGCTCGACATAGACATTCTCTTGTCAGATCAAGTGAAACGAGAGATTCAGACTTGGGCAAACATTCAGTGGTTAACTCAGGGAGTTCCGCTGCAGTTGCCGGATCCGAGTTTTACCATTATGACGGATGCCAGTCAAACAGGTTGGAGTGCATCATTGATCCCAATGGATTGGAGATGCCAGGGTCTTTGGGATCCGCAATTCCTGAGCAAGCACATAAACATCAAGGAAATGATGTCAATTTGGCTTGCGTTACGTCATTGGATGAACATTATTCACAATGCTCATGTCCAAATCCTATCCGACAATACGACAGTAGTGGCGTATATACGGAATCAGGGAGGCACTCATTCAATTCCGTTGTTCAATCTAACGGAAAGAATCCTTCTGTTTGCTCTAGAACATCAAGTTCTACTTTCGGTCCGTCATATACTGGGTCGTCTGAATGTACTACCAGACTCCCTTTCACGAAAGGGTCGCTTGTTGCCGTCGGAGTGGACTCTCAACAAACAAGTATTCAATCAGATTTGCTACCAATGGGAACGGCCAATGATAGACTTATTTGCGACACATCTCAACAATCAGTTGCAGACGTATGTGTCTCCGTGTCCGGATCCAAGAGCATTTGCAGTAGACGCTCTGTCGATCCCTTGGGACGGAATGATAGGATATGCGTATCCTCCAGCGCCGTTAATTCAGCAAGTATTGCTAAAGATAAAACAATCTCAATGCAAGATTCTGTTGGTAGCATCTCTGTCTCCACAGAGACCGTGGATAAATCTACTCAGGTGTCTGTTGTGGTACCTACTGCGAAAGCTTCCTCCACGGGAGGATCTTCTTTCGCAGGGGAAATCGCGTCAACTCCATCACAACCCGCAAGGTCTCAACCTTCACGTTTTTCTGTTGTGCGGTCCTTCTTGCATGGCAAGCACTTTACAGGACGAGCAGTGGACGTGATTTCTAACTGTAGGAGGACCTCCTCTTCGCTAAACTATGCGGCTAAGTGGAAGGTTTTTCGTCGTTGGTGTGGGGATCATTCTGTTGATGTTTTTGATCCCTCCATACCAGACATTGCAAACTTTCTAGTATACTTGTTTGACGAAATCAAACTGCAGCCTGTTACTATTAAGGGTTATAGGTCTATGTTATCTGATACCTATGCACATCATGATAGTTTACAAATTGGATCTAATGTCTCTTTATCTAAGTTAGTTAGAAACTTCTCGATAAATAGACCCAGAACTCTTAGGTTAATTCCTAAGTGGAATTTAGCTTGGGTTCTTCTTAAACTGAAGGAAAAGCCATTTGAACCTCTTGGGACAGTAGATTTCAAATTCTTGTCTTATAAGACAGCTTTTCTCTTAGCTTTCTCTTCTGCTAGAAGAGTCAGTGAGCTTCATGCACTGTCGGTGGATGATTCTCACTATCGTAGTGTCGGGAACACTATAACCTTCACTACTAATGTGGGATTTTTAGCTAAGAATCAGGCTCCTAATAAATATCCGGAACCTATTGTTATTAAGGCTCTTCTGTCTTCAGACGGGCATAGGCCTTTACTCTGTTCTGTTAGAGTGTTACGTATCTATAAACAGAGATCTTAGTTTATCAGAAAGGGACGAAAACGTTTCTTTCTGTCTCTGATGCCTAATAGAAAGGACATTTCGGTCCATTCTGTTGCTAGATGGATTCAATTAACTATCCGTACTGCTTATGAAAATTTATCTTCTTCTCAGCAGTCTGTGCTTAAGATTTCGGCTCATGAAGTAAGAGCTCTTTCTACATCTTGGGCTTACGCTAATAGTATTGCTATTACAGATTTAATGAAGGCTGCTTATTGGTCTCAGCCATACACATTCACAAATTTTTATCTCAGAAATATTGAGTCCATTTCTGGAGACCTGCATTGTTTAGGTCCGTTATCTGTTGCTCAGAATGTCATCCACTAAACAGTTGCAACTATAGTTATGCAGGCTTTCTGTTCCGGCAGTGACTCCATCCGGCTGCCCTCTTCGCTCTGGGCTATTTGACCCAGGGCAAGGGGAAGGTGGGGGGGGGGGGGGGGAGGGTGTTCCCTTAGGTCACCTGCTTTATAGTGAAAAGCAAGGGAATGCCTCCTCCGAAGTCAGTATTTCTGAGTCATTTGCGGGATGGTTTTAAAGTGTAATATTAATGTTAAAAATTCATTCATGTCATATTTTTAAAGTGTAGCTCGGTGTGAAGCATTTGTATATGTCAAGTGTCAAACGGGCGTTAATATACAATCCTCGGACACTTTTAAAGAATATAAAGAGTCTCAATTCTCTGGACTAACTTTATTTATTGGCTTACTTTAAAAATGATTAGTATAAAGGGTTATACTGGATGTTAATAGAGAACATGAATGTTATTGTGCTCAATTATGAAGGGTATTGTATCTTTCTAATTTAACATAAAATAAGAAAGATACATGTAAAGCCTAATACTCCTTTTCTCCTTGAGGGGTTGACTCTATATTATATAGTTGAGCTTATTGGATTTTCCTCTATGTCCTAGGCCCTCCAGCCTTTTTACTATTCAGCTATGTCTGGGTCATTGGTACAGCATAAAAATGTTAAAAAATTTATAGTAATTTATATATTTTTTATACTTACCAATGACCCAGACGGGGATGGCCCTCCCAGGAGTTGGGAACTCATACCTCCCCGCTGAGTACATAGCGCTGACCAGGCACTGCTTGTAAGAATGATAATTGGTGCCAATTTCGGAACGTCCTTGACACTGCACATGCACAGTGAGGGCAAAGTATGGAGGTCCTTCAGGACATGATTTCTTTTGGTTTTAGATGCAAATTTTGGGGATTGGGGGGCAAAATTTGTGTTGGGCCCTAGTTTTTTAAGAGTTAGCACAAGCTATGTCTGGGTCATTGGTAAGTATAAAAAATATATAAATTACTATAAATTTTTTAACATCTAGAGAGATTAAGAATACACATTGTGGTGGTTTTTCAACTTTATTGAATGGTATCATTGACATCATTTTAAATTAACAGTTGAAGAATTGCAGAAGATAATAAAATGCAGTTTATGAATCATCACAAACCGATGTTCCAGGAGCCGTTGCCATTGTCATCCGATTGCCCACAATTGCCCAATTGTGGTGGCCGGTTCCGATCATTGGTTGAACACTAATGTCTGTGCAGGTTCCTCTTTATGCCTTCTTATGAAGTACCAGACCCAATAATTGCTTGACATATTGCTTACAAACCTTTTGGACTTACCCTCAGATCAAGCTGATCATGGAGGTAGCAGCTAAGCCCCATTCTGCTGAAGTAATTAGTCTTTTCACTACATGATCTTCAGTTTCGTTAGTTGTTAGCCTTGACTCCCAGTTTCTGTTTTTATTGCAGTGTCCAAAATTTGACGAGAACGCTCGTTTCGTTCACATGGTGGTTTACGGATATTTAAATCTTCGTGAACAGATAACCGGTTAGCAAAAAGTTGCATCTTAAATGGTAAAGTCTGAGTAACTTTACTGATAGAGTGCTAAATTTTTTCTCGGCCTCAAGATTTGTTCACACGTTATTGTCTTGTTACAATTTATGGGAGAGTGCCTCTAGGCACTCTCCTATAAATAGTAATAATGCAAATCAATGGAGATGAAGTAATTTTACTTCCAAGATAATAAGAACTTCCACAGAATAGGAAGTCTTCAACTTTAGGTACCTGCAGTTCAGAATGAAGCCCAAATATGGTCTTCTAGCACTCTACCAGTTAACCAGCCTTTCTTGTGTCTAGATAGATTTTTAGACTTTTGCACGGGAGGCTATATATATTTCAATTCAGTGCAATGTACATGTATGAATACTTGTTAATGATAAAAAAAACATTTTCCAAGAATTTTTACATAGCTGAGCGTCCGGTTAGCCATCTCCAAACCACATAAACGGTCAGTCGGTTAGAGTCATTTTTTTAAATTTTGCATACTGTATTTTAGTTATTCAGGACAATTCTGATCTATGTAGGTACTTTGAATTCTTTTTTGACCTTTCTAAATGTTGTTCCCTCTTCAACCCCCTGCACACTGCACACTATTGTCAAAATACCAAAGTTTTCAGCAGCAAATTTTTCCCACAATGCAACTGAGATTTTAATAAATTATATCTTGTTTGACAGAGCTCATTTTATGATTTTATGCAGCATATGGGCAATATGGGGTCAAAGACAGAAATTTCGAAATACTGCCAGAGTGCTAGGAGTTAATTGCAGCAAGAGTAAGAGCAGATTTAATTATGGTCACGGTTTTTGTACAATTTATCCTCTGGCTTTGGTTTGTAAGTCTAAAGCTACTTGTCCCTATTTATCCCACAAAAGCTGTCGTAATTCCCTGAAATCAGAAAAATATTGTGTGATACAGTGCTACCCTGTTAATAGAATAGCCACTTTGCCAGGAAAATTATTCAATTAACAGGAGTATTCAATTAACAGGGATAGTGTCACTTTCCTGTAGATAAACTTAGCATTTATTCTATTATATCTTGTTTGACAGAGCTCCATGAGCTCTGTCAAACAAGATATAATAAATTAAATGCCTGTATTGGGTGTACTGACACCAAATAGGTCGATAAACAATGGAAAACTGGGGAGAGTCAGGGTAATTTCTCGACATGTTACAAGATTTTTATTAATTTAACAGGAGTTTACTCTATAACCTATATTGGATTAACTGGTCAAATTTGTACAGGAGGTATGGTAAATGCTTTTGTGTTGGGAAATTATATTCAATTAACAGGGTTATTCAGTTAAGTGATATCCAATTAAGTGGGCTCCACTGTACAATATAGTTGCTGAAGTTGTTGATATTCCAGTAACACCTGTTCGGCACTTGTGTGAAAGTGTACTGACATGGAAAACTCTATACCTGTACTTACCTGGCCTCCAAAGCCGAAGTTTTGACCAGGTTTGAAATTTGCTCAAAACCCCCAAATAAGCATAACCCAGTAATGTACCTCACTGAAAACAGAAAAAAAATATCACAAAATTTTAAGACACACTTTGAAACCTTGAAAAAAAAACTCTTTTTGATTTTTGTCCCTTTTCACCCCTGTTTATGGTAATTAAAATAAATTTTGATATTGTGTGCATTGGGTAAAGGGTTAACAAGAGTAGACTTCAATAACTCATATGATTAACTATTGAGTGCCAGAAGCCACTATCAGGGCTTACAAAAAAATGAGGGTACCAGAGCAAAAGCCAACATTTTCCTTGCTCATGTTCCTGTTCAGTCAAATGCAAATTTTGTTTATATAAGTTTGTACTATTACAAATTATTGGAGAGTGCCCATGGACACTCCATTAATTTGTAATAAAACAAATTTTGAACAACAAATTTAGACCACCAAAAATAATCTAGCCTTCAACCAGTTAATCTAAATCTGCCAGCATAGTTTCAGCCAATCAAAGAGTGTATTTTCTCTTGTCATATACCATACTGGCCTGGGGATAAGCCCTTAGGGTGCATGAAGTAAAAGAGGGTAAAAGTATATAGATGGGCTTATTTTCGAGCAGGGAAGCCTGCATGAGAATACAGAGGCAAAGTTGACACAAAGTCAGGTGACTCGGTCAATCCCATAGCAAAGATGCACTAACCATTTAAATAACAAATCAGCTGCATGCAGCCATGTAATTTACAAATTGAACAGTTGAAAAAAAAAATTCAAAACCATATCATGTGACCCTCTCATTGGATCGAGGACATTGAGCTTGTTACAGTGAGGTGGTCACATGATATGGTTTTGTTGAAATATTTGAAACATTACAAGTAAAATATAATTAAAATAAAAAATTGTGATATCATGTGCATTAGCCGAGATAGTGCGCAAAATTCCCAAAAATGACTCTAACCGACTGACCCTTCACCTGGGTTGTTGATGGCCAGCCGAATGCTCGGCTATGTAAAAATTCTTGGGAAACTGCTTTTTTATCATGAACATTCATATATTGCATGGAATTGAAGTATATATAGCCTCTCATGGCAAAAGTCTAAAAATCTATCAAGACACAAGAAAGGGTACTTAACTGGTAGGGTGCTAGAAGCCCATATTTGGGCTTTATTCTGAACTGCAGGTTCCTAAAGTTAAAGGCTTCATATTCTGTGGTGCCCTTCATATTATCTTGTACGTAAAATTACAGTTTATGGGAGAGTGCCTATAGGTACTCTCCCATGAATTGTAACAAGACAAAAATGTTTGAATGAATCTTAGGCTGAGAAAAAAATTAGCACACTACCAGTTAAGTGACTCAGACTTTACCATTCAAGATGCAACTTTTGTCTAACTGGTCATCTGTTCGCGTAGATTTAAATTTGTGTAACCACCACAGGAACGAAACGAGATTTCTTATCAAATTTTGCACACTCCAAGCGATTGTTTTTCATTGTAACAACTTACCAGCAGAGCTGTCGTCGATGTTGTCATTCCAAAACCAGCAGCTCTGCTTATTTAGAAGGAGGGGGCCTCTGAAACTGAAATCTGAAAAGTTGGTAGGTGGGCTTATTTTCTATTATGGGATTATTCTCGGGTCAGTATGGTAGTAAGTTATTACATAATTTTTTTTCATTTTCAGGATTTGGAAAATGAAGATAAGGTTGATCTAGAACAAGTCTCCATTGATGATATATTAGAAATGCAGAGAGAAGAACAGTTGAAACATCAGGAAGAGGAGGAAGTCAAGAAGAAGGCAATGATCGAACGAGGACTCCAACCACCTATTGATCCCATACAAGATGAATTTTATTTATGACAGTGTTCTTTGAGCCAGATTATATTGCAAGGCCACATTTGTTTTTTGAAGGTTTTTTCTTCATTTTTTTTATCTTGAAGTTTGCGAGAGGTTCTCGGAACAGTGACAGAAACAATTGATCGCATTATTTGCTCTGTACTTATTTTGTAAATAGAGGATTGCCAATGAGTCCCCACTTGATAGTTAAATTTACTCAATGAGTTCATCAGCAGATTAGGCCCCACAAAGTAGATCTTCTGTTTTTCAGGCCTATTTTGTAAAATTGCATGTGGGTGGACAGTTTTTTATTTTATTTTTAGCTCACCTGGCCTAAAAGGCCGTGTCAGCTTTTCGCATCACTTGGCATCTGTCGCCGTCCGGTGTCCATAAACTTTTCACATTTTCATCTTCTTCTTTATAACTGCTGAGCTGGTTTGAAACAAACTTGACAGGAATGGTCTATGGGAGGTCCTCTACAAACGATCCTCATTTTGTTCCCATCGGATGAAAAACATGGCTTCCAGAGGCATTCTTTTATTCTGGTTGGTGGATTTTGAAAAATCTTCTCCTCTGAAACCGCCAGGCCAAATGTTTTGAAACTTCACATAAAGGATGACTGGGACTCCTTCTACCAACGGTCCTCATTTAATATTGACCGATGTACAAACATGGCCACAATTGCGGCTTACAGTTACTATAGAAACCCTGTGGGAAATCACATTTTCATCTTCTTCTCAGGAACTACTGAGCCGATGTGAACCAAACCTGGCAGGGATAGTCTATGGTAGGTCCTCTACAAACGATCGTCATTTTGTTCTCATGGGTCTGAAAACATGGCCGCCAGAAGCATTCTTTGATTTTGTTTGGGGGATTTTGAAAAATCTTCTCTGAAACCACAGAGACAAATGTTTTGAAACTTTGCATGATTGATGATTGGGACCCCCTCTACCAACGTTCCTCATTTAATGTTGATCGGGTTACAAACATGGCTGCAATTGCGGCTTACAGTTACTATAGAAACCCTATGGGAAATCACATTTTCATCTTCTTCTCTGGAACTACTGAACCGACATGAACCAAACTTGACAGAAATGGTCTATGGGGGGTCCTCTACAAACGATCCTCATTTTGTTCCCGTCGGATGAAAAACATGGCTTCCAGAGGCATTCTTTGATTCTGGTTGGTGGATTTTCAAAAATCTTCTCCTCTGAAACCGCCAGGCCATATGTTTTGAAACTTCACATAAATGATGACAGGGATGCCTTCTACCAACGATCCTCATTTAATGTTGATCGGTGTACAAACATGGCCACAATTGTGTCTTACAGTTACTATCAAAACCCTATAGGAAATCGCATTTTCATCTTCTCCTCTGGAACTACTGAGCCGATGTGAACCAAACCTGGCAGGGATAGTCTATGGGAGGTCCTCTACAAACGATCGTCATTTTGTTCTCATGGGTTTGAAAACATGGCTGCCAGAAGCATTCTTTGATTTTGATTGGTGGATTTTGAAAAATCTTCTCCTCTGAAACCACAGAGACAAATGTTTTGAAACTTTGCATGGTTGATGACTGGGACCCCCTCTAGCAACATTCCTCATTTAATGTTGATCGGGTTACAAACCTGGCTGCAATTGCGGCTTACAGTTACTATAGAAACCCAATGGGAAATCACATTTTCATCTTCTTCTCTGGAACTAGTGAGCCGACGTGAACCAAACTTGGCAGGAATGGTCTATTGGAGTCCCTCTACAAACGGTCCTCATTTTGTTCCTGTGGGTTGAAAAACATGGCCGTCAGAGGCATTCTTTGATTCTGTTTGGTGGATTTTCAAAAGTCTTCTCCTCTGAAACTGCCAGGCCAAATGTTTTGATACTTCACATAAATGATGACTGGGACCCTCTCTACCAACGATCCTCATTTAATGTTGACCAGGTTGTAAAGATGGCTGTAATTGCAGCTTATTGTTACTATAGAAACCCTATGGGAAATCACATTTTCATCTTCTCTGGAACTACTGAGCCGACATGAACCAAACCTGGCAGGGATAGTCTATGGGAGGTTTTCTACAAATGCTCCTTATTTTTGTTATCGTGAATGGAAAACATGGCTGCCAGAAGCATTTTTTGATTCTGATTGGTGGAATTTGAAAAATCTTCTCTGAAACCACAGGGCCAAATGTTTTGAAACTTTGCATAATTGATGACTGGGACACCCTCTACCAACGATCCTCATTTAATGATGATCATGTTGCAAACATGGCTGCAGTTGTGGCTTATAGTTACTATAGAAACTCTATGGGAAATCACATTTTCATCTTCTTCTCTGGAACTACTGAGCCGACATGAACCAAACTTTGCAGGAATGGTCTATAGGTGGCCCTATACAAACGATCCTCTTTTTGTTCCTGTTGGTTGGAAAATATGACCACCAGAGACATACTCTGATTCTGATTGATGGATTTTGCAAAAATCTTCCCCTCTGAAACTACAAAGTCAAATGTTTTGAAACTTCACATGATTGAGAACAGGAACACCTTCCACCAATGATCCTCATGTAATGTTAATGTAATGTTGTAAACATTGCCATAATTGCAGCTCATAGTTACCATGGAAAGCCTATGGGAAATCACATTTTTATATGTAGTTCCAGGTGAGCGATTACAGGCTCTTTAGAGCCTCTAGTTTATTTTTGTAATTATTTATTTGCCATTAAAAGTTCATGTTCTTGGTTTGTTTTATGTTTTAGGCCTCAGAATCTAGAGAATAGCATGGGTGGTGGTGTATTTCGTCCCTTGAGTGCAAGAAGGCTAAAGCATTGCAATGCCTTATTGCACTCAAAGGACAAATTTATCAATTTTATTAACTTGGGTAAAATATCAGAAATAAACCATTTAATTTTTCTTAAAGCATGTAGCAGGCAAAAGGACCATGCAGGAGTGCCTGAGAAAAAGATTTTAAAGATTTTTTTTAGGTCTTAGGCCTGGAACTCGCCAAAGGCTTGGTCCAGTCCTAATTTCGCTATAAACTGGGGATGAGTTGAAGGTTCTATTTGTCACTAAAACCAAATAAAAAATGCCAAAATGAATCGAGAACCAAAGAAAAAAATCCAAAAGGCCTTGAATTACATTGTTACAAACAATGTGGGAGCATGGTGCCTCATTGATTAGAACACTGAAATTTAAACCAAACAGTTGACAGTTCTTTCTGAATCGTGCCCTCTGCACTGTCCTTACTTTTTATACCCCCCACAACGAGTTGGAGGGGGGTGGGGTGTATACTGGAATCACTTTGTCTGTCTGTCAGTCCATCCATCTGACTCCTACCATCCATCCGTCCATAGACAATTTTGTCCTGAGATTTTCTCAGACTTTTATGGACCAATCTGCTTGAAACTTTGATATGAATATTCACCACCATGGGAACCTGTGCATCTGCGATTATAGTTCAGGTCGGATTATTTTTTGCTGGGATTATGCCCCTTTTTGACTTGAAAAAGAAGCCCTAGAACTTTGGAGATTTTCTGAGATGTTTATGTGTTGATTCCTTTGAAACAGCCAAAGCCACCGAGTTCTATTTTTAAAAATCGGCAACCTAATTTTTTTTCTTTCTATTTTCACCTCGGAAACATAGCTTGTGACTCCTCAAAATGGCGAATTTTGAGGATAGCACAGGTCGATTGCAGTTCATATTTTCCATTAAAAAAAAGTAAGGACAGTGCAGAGGGCATGATTCCAAATATTCGTAAAATTTGTTTGCCAAATTAGTGGGAAGCATCATGACTAAATAATTTTCTTTTTAAATCTAAGGAAAGGGACTGTGGCCACTTAAGCTCTCAGAAACCAAAAGCAGATACTATAAAATGCTTCAGCTTCAAATGGTCCTGAGCAGTCCTCATATGCAAAGCATTTTTACACTCTGAGATTGAATCTCCAATATTACATGGAACTTGAGACTGCTGGTTCAGTATTTATTCAAATTGAGCTGAATTCTTCATTGCTAATTTGCCATTAGCTTGGAGCAGCAAATACAGGTCCTGCCCAGTCCAAAGGTAGTTATGGCACATAAAATCATTTATGTTAAGGGTATTAAAAAAAAATCTGTGCTTCTCAGGCAGTTTTCCATGAATATTTTGACAAGAGAGGAAAGGTTTGTTTTTCTTTAACCCTTGATGGCTTGGAGATATTAATACATTTTTGCTGCACTTTGACAGTCTGCATCCTGTGGCTTTATAGTTGTTTCAAGGCAAGTCTTGACTGCCTATATAGGCAGCCAAGACTTGCCTAGAAACAACTTATATAGTACTTAGAAATTTGTTTACCTAACTTGAAATTTGAAAAGGATAACTTGAGAGTTTTAAAATCCATCATATTTTTGCACATTCAAGTTTAAAAAGAATTGGTTTTACAACTTTTAGTCAGTATGGATTTTGACTGGTCAAAATAAAAGTGGAAAACAATTTTTTTAACAGAATTTTAATGAGGGGGGAGTGGGTTTTTTTCAGGATTTTAACAAAACATTGCATAGAATTGATGGTGCTAGCATACCCCAACCAGTGCCAAGTCAAGGAATGTGCTGTGTTCAAACAGCTGAATGAAGGAAGAAATGAACAGACAGCCAGATGTAATCCAGTATACATGCAATTTCTTTCAGGGTGAGGGTATAATGAAGATGTTGCCTGAGAAACAAGAATTTTTTTTTTCAGTAGCCTTATCCATTTGAAATTCCTACTGCATCAAAATTTTTCATTTAGTGCTTTGAGCATCAGTTGTTTCTTTTATCATTTTGTTTAAAGGTTCAAAATGCCAGTAAATTCTTCGTTTTGTTTTTGACCTACATTTTGTTGAATAAAAAAATACGAGATACAGTTGCATTTTGTTTTACTTGACTTGGAATTTTGCTGACATCTTGTAAATTGGATAAAAATGTTTTTAAAACATTTATTGAATTTGAGACGTACCATTTATGGTTATAAATTTGGCCTTTTTCCATGGAATTGTATGAGTGCTGGGGTGAATGTAAATGTCATTCAAGTGGCCTCCCCTCGGGAACTATGGAAAGTGGAGCAAGGCTTGTATACTGTGGTAAACAAGTTCTGTTGTAATAGCATAATAGGACCCAGTAATCAGTGCCTGTGGTGCAAGTCCTCTATACTGGGCAGCCTTCGCATAGATGTTTCTTTATTGGGGTTTAATGACACTTTCAACAGCCGGGATCATAAATGTGTTGGGTAATTTTTCTGCTGTGGGTAGTCAAATACCTGGAGAGAATCACCAAGCAGTGGTGAGTAACTGTAAGACTTCTTAACTTACTAATCCTGCACAAGTAGGGTTAGCAATTGCACTGTTGACATGTTATGCACGTCGGCAGGAGTGTGGTGGCTCAGTGGTAGACTGTTGGGACTTCTATGCTAGAGGTCCCAAGTTCAATCCCCGTCCGGGACGACCCATGTTGTGTCCTTGGGCAAGGCACTTTATCCCAGTTGCCTACTTGGGGGCACGATGACGCCATGTACTAAGGCGTACTGCACGTCAATGGTGCACATGTCTTCAACCGCTGTAACCCTGCTTGAGCTGTGCTTGAACAGAGTTAGAATGTTGAGTTGACAGTTGCTCGTTGATGCTCGGTCGTTCTCTCTGGGTACTCAGGCTTCCTCCACCCATAAAACTGTCACAGTCATGATTAGCCATTGTGCATAAGTATGTGACCTTAAACCCCAATAAATAAATAATATGCACGTCGACACACTGTTCCACCATTCTCCCACTTGAGATCATTGGGATCATGTGTTGTGCCAAAGAAATGACACAACACAGAAGACCTGCAGAGATTCTTTTGGGTGTCTACAAAGGTCCAAATTTGGGACCTTATCCCAACGGCATTTGGACACGATTTTTCCCAATTCACAACCAAAATATCAGTGTCAATGTATTTCTGCCTTTGACAAACCTTGTGATTTCAAAACAGGTACCCCAATATAAGAAGACTCAAAGGTTGTGATAAATTACCTTTTTCAGTTTCTAGTTAAGTCTTGGCTGCCTGAACAGGCAGCCAATACTTGTCCAGAAACCACTGCTATGTCTGCAGACCAACAGGTTGCATTGCAGAGCAGAAATTCTGGCAAATTTCCCAGGCCCTTAAGATCTATAAAAAAAAACTAGAATAATACCATGCCATCATGCCCCATTGTTATAGATGCCCATTGGCCAATTCACCCAGCAATACAGCAATCCATCACTTGTGTCCATAGGACACTAAAGCCCTCACTTTATTAGAAACCTTCATGAAGGCAACCTAAAATTTAAATAAAAGTGTCAATGACACTGTAGCTTAACTTGACTTTGTGTTGTGTTTGATGAAAAGGATAATGTTCAATTTTTATGAAAGTATTATGAAATAAGACAAGAATTGCGATAAAAGGGAATACGTTAAGTTCTGTACACCACATGCTATGTTTTCAACAAGAATAATTTGAGGTGTAGACTGTACAAAAGAATTGAGGCCTGGGTTAAATGGCCCTCACAGTTAACGTAGGTCAACCAAAGTAACCAAATTACAGTAAAATCATTCCAAGACGAGTCATCCTACCACGATACAATAAAAGCACTTCAGAAATATGACTCATAGACTTTGCTGAAGAAATCTAGGTCACATGACCTGGTGGCAGTACCGGCTTACCAATTGTGAGCATAATAGGATAATCTCATCTAGACTTCATACCGGGCTATCCTTCCAAGTTACAATGAAATCACTTCATAAATATGAACTGCAGACTGTGCTAAACAAATCAAGGTCATGTGTCCATGCGGCCATCACAGTTGACTGATCAGGACCAAAATAGACATTATACCGAATCATCCTACCAGTTTATAATGAAATCTCTTCATAAATGCAACCTGTAGACTGTGCTAAAGAAATCTAGTTTACATGCATCTGTGTGCATCATCGTTGACTGAACCAGACCAAAATAGGACGTTCTCATCAGGACATTATACAGAGTCATCCTACCAAGTTACAATGAAAACCCTTCATAAATACGACCTGTAGACTGTGCTAAATGTTTTCGGTTTTTGGGCCCACGCAGCCATCACGGTTGACCAATCGTGACCAAAATTGGACGTTCTCATCTAGACCTGACCTCGAACCTGCACAAGAAATTTAGTGATGACCGGACAAGAACTACAGAGTGTAGCCTGTGCTATAGAAAATGTGAACTGACTCACAGACTTTTGCACACATGATGGCAATAGCTTATCTTGACTTTGTTAACAAGTCTGAAAATAAGCAATCTGCCATTTGCAGAATGAGGTCCTCAGAGGGTGAATTAGCTGATGTTTTCCCACACAGTTTATCCTCTGGGTGCCTCTTGCTGTTTAAGTTTGAGACCTTGATTCAGACTGAGGTTTGCAGAGGGTAAATTCAGTGATGCTACCCTGCATATTCAGTGATGCTACCCTGCTGTTCAGGATAGCATCACCAAATTCACCATCTGGAGTCCTCATTCTAAAGATGACAGTCTGCTTATTTTCAGGCTTGTTTGTCAAGTTAACATGATACGTCATAATTTCATTAAGTAGGATGGCTAGGCTGCATGCCTTCAAGCTGCACGTTGAAAATATTAATTGTTCTACCCCCAAATAATGGATATGGACTCTTCCAATTTCTGCCATTTAACTGCCTTGGAACATACCACCAGTGTTCTAAGGGTTAAGCTAAAAAATTTAATCCTCAACTGGTTTTCTGAACTGAGCATTCATAAGCGATCAGAAAACCAATATTTAATATTAACGAAGTGTAATAAGCATCCAAATTCAGATGACAGGAATGTGTGTATCACAGGAAGTAATATCGCTGCTTTTGTAAAAAGGATAATTCTACCATGACATTGAAATGCAGTGTTATGCTTTAGAATTATGAATGCCATTATAAAACTACATGTGATAGTTTCTGTATTGATATCCTCAGTTCAGGTAAATAGAGGATATCTATGATTTTTAGCTCAACTTGACAAAGTCAAGCTGAGCTATTGCCATCACTTCTCGTCCGTCGGCATACGTACGTACATACGTTAGTACGTACGTCCACAATTTCCTTTGGCACACCCTACAGGGCACATTTATGATTTGATTGCTTTGAAACCTGGTATGTTTATTTAGGGTGACCTCTAGATGGGAGCTATCGATTTTCTTCAATTTCCGGCGAAAAATGTTGCCACGGCCAACGTTCGTAGAACTTAGTTTAGTCAGACCTCAATATTTCCCCTTTGACACACCCTACAGGGCACATTTATGATCAGATTGCTTTGAAACCTGGTATGCTTGTTTGGGGAGACCTCTAGATGGGAGCTATCGATTTTCTTCCATTCCCGTAAAAAAATGTTGCCACGGCCAACGTTCTTAGAATTTAGTCTAGTCAGACCACAATATTTCCCTTTTGTACACCCTACAGGGCACATTTATGATTGGATTGCTTTGAAACCTGGCATGCTTGTTTGGCAAGGCCTCTAGATGGGAGCTATCGATTTTCTTCGGTTTCTGTCAAAAAATGTTGCCACTGGCAAAAAAAATGACATTGGTACCAATGATCTTCAATTTTGTCATTTCATTTACAACTTACCAAGTTCAAGTTTGTCAAGTTGAGCTACAGTGTCATTGACACTTTCATTTATTGAATTTCATGAATTATCTCATGGGTGTGGACCTGAAAGTTTTATTTTTCACGAGCACTTTCATGAGTGAAAAATAAAATTTTCAGGTCCACATGAATGAGATAATTCCCGATATTCACAAAAAATAGTGTAGATTTTCTTTTTATTATATGCTACGTGACATTTTACTGTGCAACATTCAACCCAATTTAACAGCAAACGTATATGTTTCAAAGCAATAACAAAGATCGTCTGATCATTCTTTCAAGCCTGTACTAGCCAAATCATTCAAACATAAAAAATAGTCCCACTTTGCTACGATAATTTAACCAACTAATTATTGAACCCACAGATGGAATTTCATAATTATAATATACGAATGAGAATATTCTCATATTTTTCATTAATGTTCATTTTTAGAACATTTCAAATGTCAATTTACAACAAGAAATTTGGAATTGAGTGCGCCAACTCCTAAAAAAAAATTTTCCTGGGTGAATCGATCAACAAGGTTTTTCGGAAAAGTTACACAGTTCAAGGTTCAATATTACTATCGGAGTCACTTTCTATACATCTCATTATTTTTACCTTATTTTATTATTATTAGACATCTAATTTCTCAGTCATAGAATCACTAGAACGGCTTGGAATAGCAGGAACTTCTGGTACTGCTGGCTGGTAAAGCCGGCAGTGAATCACTTGTAACAGTATCGAAAGCAAAGTGATGCACCAGAGCATGACATCCTTTAAGAAGCTACTGAGGGATATTCCTTATCCATCAAGTCGATGGATATCAAGAAATATCTTTTAGATAATCTGCGATAATTCAAAGGCTAGCATATAATAATATTTCTTATTCCTTCATATGTTTCACCTCATCCAAAACAAATTCCCAATTGGAGCCTTAATGATGCAAAATTTCCCAGTGACATGGCAGCCCACCCTGTACCATTTCCCAAAGCGAGCAGATGAATCCCTAGCCTGCGTCAGGTTTGAACATATGATTGATTGATATGAAGTTCAATGCGATGATGAAAAAGCAGCAACAATCCAGATATAAACGATTGGTTGACCTTGGGTGTATACTTGTGAAATTTACCTTAAACGTCAATAAATAAATAATTTAGGAGTCCAGAGTTCAAATTGGCATTCATGATAAAATTGTAACAAAACAAGCATTGATGAACAAATGTGACTGTGAAACCTTATCTTGCACTCTACCACTGAAGTCAAGAGGGAGATCTGGTTAACTTCAATCATGGTTTTCTTCCCAGTTGTCAGTTATGAATGCTGAAGATAATGCCTGGCCAAATCTGTTGAAGCATGAAAAGAAACCTGGCTCTGCAAATGGTCATTCGCACAATCTTTAGAGGAACAAATGTCTCTCATTTTATGCCCTCCTCATATATGTTCTATTCTATCTCAACCCACTGAGAGACTACCATTGTGTAATGACTTTCTCTGATTCATACATGTATGTCATGCTTATACAGGGTTCATACAAAAATTTGCTCACAAAGTTCAAGGGTTTTTCAAGGGCTTCTTTTTTTTTTCAAGGGCTACATATACTATTCAGCTTGTTGTATGAGCTCTAAAAATCTAAGATTCATGTGACACGGATCTGACTTTGGAAGTCAGGAAGCACTGGTACCCAAAGTGTGATCTGTGTTACAGTAATCTTGGTAAAACGTTCCATACTTTTTTATGTTTTTTTTTAACTGAGTGACACGAGCGCAACAAACAAGTAAAAGGCGAGTACACATATATTTACAATGCCCAGGAAATAGCTTGGTATTCAAGGGTTTTTCAAGCGATTTCTGAAAGTTCAAGGGTTTCTCAAGGGCTAATTTCAAATTCCAGGGTTTTTCAAGAAAAAACTCATTTTCAAGGGTTTTTCAAGAGCTGTATGAACTCTGTTATAGCTGCATGTCAGCATGCCTGTGGCGCTGTTAACCAAGTGAAAAACAAGTAAAAAGTTGGCACAGCTGACAGATGTGCCCCAAAATGCAAATTGATGGAAGCAACACACTAATTTTTTCAAATGCAGAACTGTGAAATGGTTTAAGCCATCTAAAAAAAAAATAATACAAAAACATGTGGAAGAACAAGGGTAACAGTACACAGTAAACCTCCACTAAAAGCTCCTTGGGAAGGAGATTAAACTGGCCTTTGAAGACAGGTCACTGCTTAATTAGGGTGAATGTATAGGCAGGTTTGATTATACTTAATAGGATACCAGAAGAAATATTTTATTGCTTTACCATTTTGCCACATTTCAAGGTGAATAACTGAAACGGTAAATGCCATAATGGTGAAAATCGAACTTGACCTAAATTTCATGGTAGGTAGTAATGTTGCAAAATTATAAAAGCGAACTAGAGTTATCGTCCAGAAACCACTGATTTTACCTTTTTGCCCTTTTTTAAGAGGCATAACTCCGGAGTGGTAAATGTCATAACGGTGAAAATTGAACTTGACCAGCGTTTCGTGGTAGGTAGTAATGTTGCAAAACTATAAGGTCATACATGAATGAGAACTAGAGTTATCATCTGGAAATCGTTGATTAAACCATTTTGCAAATTTTCAAGGGACATAACTCTGAGACAATAAGTCCCATAACATGACAATTGAATTTGACCTGCACTTCATGGTATATAGTAATGTTGCAAAATTATAAGGTCGTACATCAAATCTCACTAGAGTTATCATCTGGAGACCCTTGAATTTACCATTTTGCCATTTTTCAAGAGGCATAACTCTGGAACAGTAAATGTCATAATGGTGAAAATTGAACTTGACCTGCATGTCATGGGAAGGAGTAACGTTGCAAGGGAGTTATAAGGTCGTACATACCTCAAAGTGAACAAGAATGATCTTCTGAAAACCAATGATTTTAGCATTTTGCAACTTTTCAAGGGGCATAACTCTGAAATGGTAAATACCATAATGGTGAACATCTGAAAACCAATGATTTTAGCATTTTGCAACTTTTCAAGGGGCATAACTCTGGAACAGTAAATGCCATAATGGTGAAAATTAAACTTGATCCGCATTTCATGGTAGGTAGTAATGTTGCAAAATCATAAGGTCATACATCAAAGCAAACTTGAGTTATCATCCGGAAACCAATTGTTTCAGATGGACGGATAGACAGACATATTTCAATGAGGGGGCCACATGATTTGGTTTTGTTGAATAAATTGGTTTTTTTAACTGCTCAATTTGTATGTAATGCAGGTGGTTGTGGCAGATTTGTTTGGTAAAGGCTTAATAAATTTCCATGATTATTTGTAATGCTTGATTGGAAATAGTGAAGAAGTCAATATCTTGAAAACGTGTATCCAGAACATGGAGTGCTTAATAGAAGGTAAATGGAAAGACCACCTGACTTTTGCATTGATCCAACATTTTATAACTTTTTGATTATATTATGCAGCTTTAACTCTTGGAGGCTGGAGATTTTTATATATTTTTGCATCAATTTGATGGTCCACATCCTGTATTCTTTTATGTTCTTTCTTGGCATGTTTTGTCTGCCTATATTGATAGCCGAGACTGAGACTTGCTCAGAAACATCTGAAAAGCACTTTGAATGTAAGTTGCAAGTTTACCCAAAGACTGCATGTTGGGTACAAAGTTTGTTATAGAAAATTGTGATTAAAGTCAGAATGAGCCATTTGAAACTTCAACATCAAGTGACTTGCACATAATGAAGAATAAAACAGAAATTTCACACTTTAGAAATAATAATATTATGAATTTTCATGACTTTTAACTTGTTTTTTCATGACTGCTTAAAATAACCCCTCTTCCTAGGTTTTCCAGGCCTTGAATTTAAAACCGAAAATTCCATGACTGTCCTGCTTTTCCAGACTTGAATAAACCCTTATGAACACCTACAGTCATGTAGCATGTCAGTATCAGAAGACAGGTTGAGCTGAGGAAAAACAGAAGATATCAACAGTGGTGGTGCCAGAATTTCCCTGGCAGGGGCCTAGTGCTCCCCGACATGGGGGTAAGGCTATTCCCTGATAAGCACACAATAAAGAATGCAGTTTCCATGATAGGGATGGGGGTAACCCCATCAATCTTAAACTCAATTTGAAGGTACCCATGACAAAGCCACATACCAGAAATCTGCCAATTATCTCAATGTATTGTAAGCAAGAGCTACGCCAGGCGTGCATTATATGCCTGTTAGTCTTTTTCGAATTATAGATAATCATTCATTGTTTTCATCCAACAAATGGCTTGCATCGCCTAAAACTAAATCCTTCAATGCATTTGTTGTAGTTAATTTTTTTGTGCCTGTGAGCACTCCAAATCCTTTAAAAAAATGTTTTTTTCATGCAATAACTCCCAATCCTTCAAAATGCATTTTGTCAAAAATTGCCTAAATGATTGTAGGAGTCAATTTTTTTTTGCATGCAACAATAACTCGGGGGGGGGGGGGGAGGGGGAGGGGGTTATAGGAGTCAACTTTCTTTTTGCATGCAATAACAATAACTCCTAATCCTTCAAAAGGCATTTTGGAAAAAATTGCCTCTGACAACTTTCATTAGATAACGGTGGTCACCAAACTTGAGGTGGATATTGTTCCCAGAGAGGTACAATGTATATACCAACAAAATTTGATATTTGGTTACTAATGTTTAAGTTATTCCATATACAAGCATTACATATTTATTAACAAAGGGCAGTAACTCCCATAATTTTCATCGGAGGTGGTTGGTCATCGAACTTAACATAGACATTGTTGCTATAGAGGCATATGGCAAAAAGAATTGAAATCCGTTAACTATTGTTCAAGTTATATGCCATAAACAAAGTTCTGAAAAAATGTTGATGGAAATATGCAAATTTCCAAGTCAAAAAGCCCCATAACTCTTGAAAATATGATCGCAACAGGCTCCAATTCGAACTTAACCTTCATTTTGATATAACTGAGGCAGAGAACTAGTTTGGTCCTGATCTATGTTGATGGAAATTTCTAAGTCAAAAAGTCCCATAACTCATGCAAAAATAATTGGACGAAACCCATAATCAAATTAGGCCTATATTCCTATCTGGGTAATACATGTACCAACTTTGGTTTAGATCAAATAAACAAAACTCAAGTTATCAGTCGGAAACCAAAAATCTAAATAGAAGGTCAAATTCTAAGTTGAAAAAGGGCCATAACTCATGTAAAAATAATTGGATGGAACCCATATGCAAACTTGGCCTGTATTACGAACTGGGGAATACACATACCAACTTTGGTTGAAATCGAATAATTCAAACTGGAGTTATTGGTCGGAAACCAATTGTTTTACGGACAGACAGACGACAAGAACATTTACATAATACGACCGTTTTTTGCAAATGGGCGTATAAAAAAAGTATGGAAAACTGTTATTTCAGAAGTCCAAGATGAACCACTCTGTGAAACATCATCCGACCAGTACCAAACACAAACTCAATTTATTTTGGAAGTTCAAGGTCAAAAACTCCATGAAAAATCATCCAACCAGGACCAAACTCGAACATGATTTGTAGGTACCAAAGACAAAGCCACACATCAGAAATCTGCTAATTATCTCAATGTATTGTGAAAATAGTCTGGAAAACTGTTATTTCAGAAGTTCAAGATGAACCACTCAGTGAAACATCATCCGATCAGTACCAAACACAAACACAATTTGTAGGTACCAATGACAAAGTCACATACCAGAAAACATCAAATTATCTCAATGTATGATTAAAAAAAAAGTCTGGAAAACTATTATTTCGAAGTTCAAGGTCACTAGTTCCACAATAAATAATTATCTGACCAAGACCAAACTTGAACTTTATCTGTAGGTGCCCATGACAAGGATAACATATGCTCCAGGCCATTTTGTGGCGGCGGCACACAAAAGTTGAATCTGATTCTCATTAGGATGTTGCATACCAAATATCAAAAGATTCTGGATATGAAAAATATTTTTCAAGATCATTTCCCTCACTGCACTAAGTTAAAATTCATGCTCCCATAGTAAGCCCAAATATTAACCAAGGAACTTGATTTGAACAAACTTGAATATTAACCAAGGAACTTGATTTGAACAAACTTGAATCAGACCCCTGTAAGGATGCTGTATACTATACAGTATGTGGAGAGTGAATTGTAACTAAATCACCCATGGAGTGGAGTTTTCACCCAAAGTATCACTTTCAAATTCTGTACATAGGAACAAAAAAACACAAGCAATGTTTCAGCCAAATGGACCTCCAGGTTTATCCTGGAGGTCCATTGGCTGGAACTTTGCTTGTGCTTGTTATGCTTTGCAACAAATTTGCAGCTATTGCTTGGGTGGAACTTCCACTCTACAGGTGATTTAGTGATAATATACTCTCCACATACTCTATATCAAAAGATTCTGATTGGTGGAGTAAAAATTTGGGCTCCCATAGAGAGTTCAATTATAAACCACTGCACTTGATGTGAACAAACTTGAATCTGCTCTATGTAATGAATCTGTAGGCCATATATCAAAATACTCTGACTAGTGGTTCTGAAAAGAAGAGTTTTAAAGATTTTTCCTTGTACGGGATGAAATCAATAGGTTATGAACCACTAAATAAGTGAACACGTGACTTGGAGCATTTGACACCCAAAGTTGTGAGTAGGATTAAATAGGGCTGATCAGCCGACTGGTTAAATATATTTTGACTTTAAAACCATTAATTTAAAATTTTGATTCATGCACTTTAGAAAAGATTAATAAGTTTGTTTGTAATTTAGTGCCGGAATGTGTGAGAATCTCTCAAAAACATGAGGCATGAAAAAAAAAAGTGTGAAGGTTATTCAGTGCAAGACCATACAGTAGTTGTGAAAATTCGAAATTTAAACTGAAATTTCATGTGGCAACATATATTTTTTTCCACTTTAATTTTTTCAAGAGATGATGTACTTTGCGGATGTATAGGTATTTTTTTTCAAAACAACTTGACGTGTTGTACAGAGAGTGAAAGGTTAAAACTGTGGTTAATGGGATTTATTTAGGCGTTCATAACCAATATTTGTACTCCAATATGGAGTCCAGATATTAACCCAGCGACTTGGTGGTTTGAACAAACTAAGATCTGACTTGTCCAAGGATGTTGTATTCAAAATATCAAAAGATTCTGTCTGGTAAATCTTAAGAAGATTATTCCTCATATTGCACTAAGTTGAAATTCGGGACCCCCAAAGGCAACCCAAATATTAACCCTTTACCTAACATGAAAGGCAGTTGATACTTGCAAACAAAATTGTTGAATAACTAACTTTTTAATTTTTTGCATCAAAAACATAGCTTATGACCCCCTCATTGGATTGAGCTCAATGATCTTCTTCCAATGAAGGGCCATAAGCCCTGGTTTTGATGCAATGAAAGTGTCAATGATGCTGTAGCTTAACTTTACTGTATGTAGAGTTTGATGAAAAGGATAATGTTCAATGTTTATGAAAGGATTATGAAATAAGATAAGAATTGTGATAATTGAGAATATGTTAAGTTCTGTACCAAACATGCTAGGTTTTCAACAAGAATAATTTGAGGTGAGACTGTACTAAAGAATTGAGTCCTGGGTTAATTTGGCCTTCACACTGTACTAAAGAATTGAGTCCTGGGTTCATGTGGCCCTCACAGTTAAGGTATGCCAACTAAAGTTACTAAGTTACAGTCCCCGTGGGAACCCCGGGAAGTGAGCAGCACTTGTTTACTGTGGTAAACCAGTTCTGCTTTACTAGTAAAATAGGACCCAGTCACCAATGCTTGGGGTGAAAGTCCTCTAAAATGGGCAACATGTCGATCAACGATTGACTAAACTTGACTTCATCTCCATGTTGTGTCACGATTAGCCGTGGTGCATAAATATGTGACGTTAACCACCAACAACAAACAAATACTAAGTTACAGTAGAATCATTCAAAACAAGTTATCCTACCAAGTTACAATGAAATCCCTTCATAAATATGACTCGTAGACTTTGCTGAAGGAATCTAGGTCACTTCCGGTCCAGCAGTCGTGGTTGACTGATCATGACCAAAGTAGAACAGTCTCATCTAGACATCATACCACGTTGGCCTTCCAAGTTACAATGAAATCGCTTCATAAATATGAACTGTAGTCTGTGCAAAACAAATCTAAGTAACGTGCCTGTGTGGCCATCACGGTGGAACGATCACGGCCAAAATATGACATTTTCATCTAGACATTATGCTGAGTGATCCTACCAATTTACAATGAAATCCCTTCATAAATGCAACCTGTAGACTGTGCTAAAGGTTTTCGGGTTTTGATCGCAACCAAAAGGGGACATTCTCATTGAGACATGATCTCGAAGCTGCATATGAAATTTTGTGATGATCGGACACAAACTTTGGGGTGTAGAAATCCTTTCATAAAAACAACCTGTAGACAGCGCCGAAGGAATCTAGGTTACCTGACCAGGCGGTGGTAACGGCTGCTGATCATGACCGAAATAGGATAGTCTCATCTAGACATCATACCATGTTATCTTTGACAGAATGAAATCGCTTCATAAATGCAAGCTGTAGACTGTGCTAAAGGAGTCTAGGTAACGTGCCCTTGCGGCCGTCATGGTTGACTTAACCCGACCAAAATAGTATGTTCTCATCTAGACATTATACAGAGTCATCCTACCAAGTTACAATGAAATCCCTTCATAAATACGAGCTGTAGACTTTGCTAAATGTTTTCAGGTTTTGGGTCCCTTCAGCCGTCACGGTTTACCGATCATGACCAAAAGGGGACATTCTCATCGAGACATGACCTTCAACCTGCATATGAAATTTCGTGATGATCAGACAAAAAAACTACAGAGTGTAGCCTGTGCTAAAGAAAATGTACACAGACTTCCACACATGTGATGGCAATAACTTATGTTGACTTTGTTAAGCTAAAAATGAAAAAATAATGAAAATTCGATGGTGGTTTTTGCAAAAAGCGCTGGCCGGTTTTGGCCATTACTTTGGATAAAGGGTTAACTGAGGGTCTTGATTTCAACAAGCTTGAATCAGACCCCCATAACAATGTATACCAAACAAAATTGGAAAAAAGCATGCTGTCATCTGCAGAATGAGGTCCCCAGAGGGTGAATTTGGTGATGCTAAATTTACCCTCTGTGAACCTCAATCTGGATCAAGGTCTCAGTCCTAAACAGAAAGAGGTTCCCAGAGGATAAATTGGAGGATTCTAGACCATGGGATAGCATCAGCAAATTCACCCTCTGGGGACCTCATTCTGCAAATGACAGATGGCTTATTTGTAGGCTTGATGCCAAATATCAAAAGATTCTGACAGGTGGTTCTGGAGAAGAAGATTCTTTAAAGAGTACTTCTCATATTGCACCAAGTTAAAAATTTGGGCTCCTATATTGAACCCAAATTTGAACCAAGACAATTTTAACAAACTTGTATCTAACCTGACCCCTTCCCCCACAACTCTCCACGATAACTGTGACCTGTAGCGAGTGCTGAAGAAATCCAAACCTAGTTTCAAGAAAATTAATGTAAAAATGCAACCTGTAGACAATCTGTGATAAAGAAATTCAAGATTGCTGTTGTCATGGCCATTGTGGTCAGCTGACTGTGACCATAATGGGACGTTCTCATCTGAGCATGAACCTGAATGAGCATAAGAAATGTGGTGATGATCAGAAGAAAACTTAGGGCTGTAGCCTGTGCTAAACAAATTTTGGACAGGTGGTCAGAGATGTCCAAGGTAGCTGCCACTTCTGCTATTATGTATGAAGGATCCTGACCAACATAGGACATTCTGATCTACTCACCATACTAAGTCATGTTGCAGAGTTTCAAAAAATAAAATAAATGCCAACTGTAGGGTGTTTTGGAGAAATCCATGATGGTTACAATGGCAGCCATTATGGGTCGCCAACCACCAAGTTAAGCTAAAAATGAATGAAGATAAAAAGAGTTTTGAGTGGCTGGAGCAGGATGTGATGGACAGCCATCAAGCAAACTGTGTTAAGACTTCAGTTGTTCTATATTGGAAATATGGGGGAATCTGTGCCCATAAGTTTCAAGTATGGCAAGAAATGCTTTACAAATATTAAAAAAAGGTCAACAGCCATTGGCTTAACTTCTTTTCACTTGATCAGCAAGTTCAATACACTTTGACCAATTTCAATGGAACAGTTCAAGTCTGATACCAGTGATGGTGTTTCTGTTTTATGTTGCTTCATCATAAGACCCACAGTCAACTTGAATATATAACCAATTGTTTTATGTTGGAAATTAATTTTCGGACACTGAATACTAAGGGAGTTGGACAAAAAGTCCACTAGCCTAAATGGCCTTTTGAGTGGCTGGTCCAAAACGCCACACTCATTTGTCAAATGAACCCAATGCTGTAACAACTCAGAACACCTACCTACCTTTCAACTGAAAAAGGATATTAAAGAACATGTGTATACTACATGTATTGATGTTTACAGATACAAATGTAAGTGCAGGAAATCAGGGTTCCCACTGATATCAGACAATCAAACATCATTTAAGCACTTGTTAAGGACTCTAAAGTAGGTAATAAATGAGAGTTCGAGCTCACCTGTACATGTACGTGTACGTGTACATGTACACCTCCATAGGATTTAGTGTTAAAATCGTGTACGTGTACAAGATTTTAACGGTTTTTTAGGGTGAGCTCGAATTTTTTTAACACTGAACCCTATGGGAGGAATCCGTAGTTTTACGTACACGTACATGTACCGTTTTGATGGAAATCTGCAGATGAGTTTTCCCCATAGGATTCAGTGTTAAATTGCGAGCAAAAAAAACGTTTTGAGAGTTCGAACTCATCGTCTTGTCGATTCTAACAATCCACATCCGTACACGATTTTAACACTGAAACCCTATGGAGAGTGTTAAATTGCGAGCAAAAAAACGTTTTGAGAGTTCAAACTCATCATCTTGCCGATTCTAACAATCCGCGTCCGTACACGATTTTAACACTGAAACTCTATGGAGGCGTACACGGAGATCCACTTGCAGATTTTAGGTTGGAAATCAAATCGCGTGAAGAGGTGATGTTTGAATCCACAAACCCACTGTCGCATTTCTCGAAGTGAGACTGGCGCACGTTATTGCGAGGTGAACTCAACGAGCACTTGATGGAAATGTTTTGAACGAAGAGTGTTGTCGTCGGTGTGTTGGAAATTCGCGAATCCAGTCACGTCTTCCTGAAGTAAAAACTAACAATTGTTATCGTTATGAGTGAATGAGGTTTTTTGCTCAAAAGAGTCGATTATGAATATGGTCTGTATTATAGACATTCATGTTTTCTCTTGATGGGACGGATAGAAATTGAGTTTTGAGGGTTTTTTGTTCGAAAGAGTTGATCTGTAATAGATATTCGTGTTTTGTCTTGATGAGAGAGATTGACTGTTAAGCGTTCGTTCGAAAAAAGTCAAACACTTATCGGAATGTTTAAAACGCATTTTCCGCTCAATTAGGTTTTGAGTGGTAAAATTTTTAATATATTCATGATAGCAATCGGAGAGAGATTTTGTAATGAATAAGTTCTCAGTGTTAAAATCAGTTTTCGTTTGTGTGTTGAAACTGTTTAACAGTCATCAAAGGGATTCTCTCTTAATTCGACATTGAGTGAATGGTTGTTTGATGTGTGAATGAAAATCTTTTGACAAATGTAAAAACTACTGTCAAAATGCGTTAAATCAGAAACCGGTTTGTCATGTACTGTTTAAACGTATTTTTAAACTTCAATTAACACAGTCAGTTGAGATGTGAATACTTTCAGATTATTATATTAAGACGGAAAGAGTTTTATTACTTAAAACATAAAAATATAATTAAACATTTAATTTTGAAAATAATAAAAACAATTAAAATGAAAGATGTTTTTACAGATAGATCCTAGACATCGAGATCGAATTTTAGAAGAGTATGAACGTGCTAAGAAGAGCATTCAGTCTGCTGACAGAAGCAGACGTCTTGGTGAGATGGAACTCAAACGCGAAGCCACAAAAATATTTAAACCCGTGACGGAGGGTCAAGAGCGAAGCAGGAAGGAGATAGTCGAAGAATTGAGACCCATAAAGGAGAGTTCTTTGAGAATGGGTTCGTTGCCTCCTAGTTTTGGAAATCGGTATTCCGTTCAATCTACACCGGATTACGTTCCCACGGGAATTCAAACAGAGAGCGAGTCTGATGATACGGCTTCGACTATCACCACTAGTAGCGTCGCATCATCCGATGATGATGGCGGTAAGAGAGATCAGTTGTATGGATTTTATAAGGATTCGGAGGGAAGGATTTTTGTAGGTGATATGGAAGTGGATATTGGGGATGATGAATTGATTGTCGGTTCGAACAGATACGAATTGACCGATGGTCTGCGGAGATTGCTCCTTTACGACAAGCCCAGCGATTACACGGAACAGGATTTTGACAATTACGGAGACATTCTGGTCCAGACCCACGCCATGAAGAGAAATAACGATGCCAGAGAGACGAGACCCAAAGCCAACAGAGGTTACAAGTGGACGAAAGTGGTGAAACCCATATGGGATATGAACAAGAAGTTCATCGAATAGGTGACTGGCAAAGGGGTGAAAACCACTTTTCTTCCGAGCAATTCTGACGCTCTGTCTCAGAGATTGAGTTTGTTGATGGCGAGCAGACGGGCTAGTAACACAGGATTAGATAATCAGATAGTTACTATATCTGACGAATTGTTAAGACAGAAGGTTTTGAATAAAAACCAGTATAAAAGGCTGATGAACGAATTGAAGGATTGATGTGTATATAATAAGTAGAGAGAAACAAACAAACAAACAAAAATAAAACAGTAAATTTTTACACTAGAATAATAAAGGTATTTAAACAGCAAAAACGATTTACCAGTGAAAAAAACAAAAATATATCATAAAAATAAAATATGTTGGTGATAAAGAACAGGGGATACGTCAGGACTTACGTTCAAGGCGGTTCTGGCATCGTCGATTCTATAATGCGAGCGTTCACGAGCGATGCGGGTAGAAAACTCGCATCGACCGCATTTGAGGTCGGTCAGAAGACGGCTTTGGATGCTGGTAAGAAAGCCGCTTCCGAAGCCAGTGGTAGGATAGCTTCTGTGGCTGGCAAGAGGGCAGCCGACGCATTGATCGACAAGTTGATCAGTCCGCCGGCGAAGCGAGCTGCGTTAGAGCGAACGCCGAAAAGTTGGAAAGATTTTAAGGATGCTGTGGTGCCCATACAAGATTTAGCCAAAATGACGAGTGGATCCGGATTGAAGAGAACTCGCGATGGTGTGATATAAATAAATAACATTAAAACAGAGTTTGAAAAACATAAAAAATTTGCGTTTGAAAAGAATCTAAAATAACAAAAAAAAAAAAATAAAACAAAGATGAACATTAAAGATATGTCTTGGAACGACGCCGCGACCAAGAGGTCGAATAACGAGTTCTTTCCCAAGAGCATAAGAGGTTTGATAGTGGGAAAATCGAATTGTGGAAAGACCAATCTGTTGATGAATCTGTTGTCCGGACCTGACTGGTTGGATTACGACAGATTGTTCGTGTTTGGCGAGAGCTTGTTTCAACCTGAATGCAGATTGCTTCGAGAGTGTATGGATCGTAGATTGCCCAAGGACGTCATAGCCAGAATCTTTGACAGTAGGGAGGAATTCGACAAGAGCAAAGCTCCACTTTCAACCATTTTGGACGGTGCGGCGATGGAACTGATGAAGAGAAATGCATCTTCGAACGTCGAGTGTCGATTTTATGAGAACGCTAGCGACGTTCCGGATCCTAGAGAACTGAAATCGGAAGATAAGAATCTCATGATTTTCGACGATCTGCTTTTGGAGAGACAGAACCGATGCGAATCGTATTACGTTAGAGGTCGACACAGCAACGTGGACTGTTTCTACCTGTTGCAGAATTATTTTCGATTGCCCAGACAGACGATAAGGGAGAACGCTAATTTTCCATGTCTCTTTCACCAAGATCTCAAGAATCTCAATCACATCTACAGCGATCACGTCGCAAACGACATGAGCGCGGCGGAATTCAGGAGATTCTGCAAGAGGGTTTGGGATGGTGGACTTTACAATTTCGTCATGATCGATTTGACAAGCGAATTTAATCGCGGAAAATATCGGTGCGGATTCGACAAGTTTTATGTTTCTGATGATAATAATAAGATAGAGCGTGAAAATAAAATTTAGAAAATAATAAATCTTCAAAAATTAGTTTTGAATAAAAAAATAAAATTAAATATAATGTTCGAACATGGAGAATTGTTAGAATGGATAGCCGAGAATATGGCTGCAAAACAATCCATTCAAATCGTGGTGAGTGGCGATTCGACTCGATTCGCTACGAAATTCGAACCTTCCATCGAATTGAAAAGAGAGAAAAGATACGAGATGGCGTTGGTGAATCTGGAGACTTATTATTCCTTTCCCAACGTCACCGAAAAGAATAACTCGTTCAAGTATTCCGACGGAACGGATTGGTTGGAGATTCGAATTCCCAAAGGGAGTTACGACATAGACGATTTGAACAATTACATTCAGACGCGAATGAAGACAGATGGAAAGGGAAGCAACAAGATCAGACTCGCTCCCAATCCTAATACCTTACAGACGATGTTGGATTTGGAAGATAATTTTCGAGTGGATTTCAACACGGACAATTCTATAGGCAAGATGTTGGGATTCAATCAAAAGATGTATCGAGGCCACACGGCATCTGAAAATACGGTCGACATTCTCGCAGTCAATAGCATTCTGGTGAACGTGGACGTGATTGCTGGAAGCTACGTGAATGGTAGCGCTCAACCGACGATCTATTCCTTCTTTCCAAACGTGTCGCCGGGTTATAAGATCATGGAGCGACCTCGAAATTTAGTTTATCTACCAGTGATTTTAGACACGTTGTATAGTCTCAAAACCACGTTGACGGATCCAAATGCTGAACTGTTAGATCTTCGTGGAGAGAGAGTGACGATACGATTTCACATAAGAGAAATATAAAAGAAAAAAAATTGTGTATATATATAGATAACAAAAATAAAATAAATGCAATATTAATTTTACAAAATTATTTTAATATAATTATTAAACAAGAAACAATTGAAGTAAATATATTTTAAAAAACAGAATTATGACAGAATACGTGGTTAAAAACGTGAACATATCCGCAGGACAGAGGAAGAAACTTAAGAGAGCGTTAACAACTTGAGGCGAGGCGGTGAGATTCAAATTCACTCACGAAGATCTGACGAGAGGCGGTCAGGATTCGATCGCCTGGACCAGAAGTCAAATCAAAAGGATGGAGAAAGCGATTCGCGATGGAAGAGGGTTGACGGTGAGAATGAGTCCCGCTCAATTGAGATACAATTTGAGAATGAAAGGCGGTTTCCTACTGCTATTGGCAGGAATAGCCGCAAAAGCATTACCCTTCGCCGCAAAGGCACTACCCTTTCTCGGAAAGACTCTCGGCGTGGGAGCTCTCACGGGACTCGCTAGTTCGGCAGTTGAGAAATTAATGGGTGGCAGCGGACTGTTTTTGAAGAAGGGAGGAGCCGTGTGTCACGTCCACGTAGACGACAGCGGTAAAGGATTGTATCTAGAACCCATTAGAGGTGGCAACTCTCTGAGAGGAAATGGTCTCTATCTGAAGACTGGACAGAACATCGAGCGACTCGGCAAGGGTTTGTTGCTCGGTGAGAATTCGCCGTTTACGAACATACCGATTTTGAATATGTTATTATAATATAAAATTATATAAAATATAAAATCATAGAAAGTATAAAATAATATATTTAAAATGGGTAAAAAGGTGGAGAAACAAATTTATCACCTGGATGAAAAGGTGGAGAAACAATTTGACGATAATGACGAACATCGCAAGCCAGAGAGCGAAAAAATAAAAAAATGGTTAGACGCTAATGATGGATATCTAAGGAAAGAACTGATGAAAGAGATAGATAGAGTGCGGGATAGACGGTTGAGAATGAGATGACTCTTTCCACCATCACCACTACCTTCTGAAGAGAATGGTGATGATGCGAGTGTTACCAAGAGATGCACAACATTCGTTCATAATTATGATTCGGATAAACAAAAATGTTGTTATAAAAGTATCATATCACAAAGAAAAAGAAAAAAAGAAAAAGAAGAATCAACGCTGAAAATTGAGAGAAAAGGAAACGTTATTACAATATATGGTAATAGTGAATAAGAAGGAAAAAAAAAAAAAAAAAATCTATACATTACAACAACATGATCCCATCGAATTGAACGAGGTCGAGACGATGGGCTTAGAGCACTACTACGACAAATATCATTTTTCATTTTTCTTCGCTAAAAATCAATCACTCTATTGTTTATATTTCCAAGTCCGTTATTAGCATGTTGACACTTGTGTCTTCTCCTTTTTCGAAAACGTGTTGAATGTTTATCTTTACTCTTTTGAGTTTTTTTTACATCGGTCAACTCGCTCTCACCACCCAATTTCTCCACGAGTTCGAATGAGATGTTTGGAAATATGTAATTTCCATAGGGCATCGACAAATCATCGTTGTCGAATTCTCTATCTTCGGCGATGACGATGTTCTGCAGATCGCTTTGGTACTCGTAAATCAAATCGAGCGCGGCTTCATCCAATTTCAGAGGAATCTTATATTTGTCGTATTTGTGCTCTAAGCCCTTCGTCTCGACCTCGTTCAATTTGATGGGATCGTGTCGTTGTAATCTATAGATTTTATGACCGAATTTCTTATTCGTTTCGACTCGTTTCAATTTCAGTTCACATCTTTTAGGTGTTGTTGTCCTCATGATCGATTATTTGGTTTTTTGTTTTTACGAATTCTTGTAAATAATGTATATTTTAAATTTTGTATTTTAATAATTTGTTTAAAAAAAAAGTTTTTTTTTTATATATATAAAGAGCAAAAAAAAACAAAAGTTGTTTTTAATTTTAATTTCTTTAATGTGAAAATTTTTTTTGTAAAAAGTAATGAGATCACTTTTAGATCTCATTACTTTTTTTCCTTCTTCTTTGCTAAAATCAATCTCTATTGTTTATATTTCCAAGTCCGTTATTAGCATGTTGACATGCGTCATTTTCTTACTTACGAAAATGTCTTGTATGTTTATCTTTACTCTTTTAAGTTTTTTTACATCGGTGAACGTGCTCTCACCACCCGATTTGTCCAAGAGTTCGAGTGAGATTATTGGATATATGTAATTTCTAAAGAACAACAACAAATCGTCCTTGTCGAATTTTCTGTCTTCGTCGATATTATTCACAAGATCGCTTTGGTACTCACAAAACAAATCGAGCATGGCTTCATCCAATTTCAAACACATATGATATTTGTCGTAGTAGTGCTCTAAGCCCATCGTCTCGACCTCGTTCAATTCGATGGGATCATGTTGTTGTAATGTATAGATTTTAAAACCTAATTTCGAACACGCTTCGACTCGTTTCAATTTCAATTCGCATCTTTTAGGTGTTGCTGTCATGATCGATTATTTGTTTTTTTTTGTTTTATGAATTCTTGCAAATAATGTATATTTTAAATTTTTGTATTTAAATAATTTGTTTAAAAAGATTTCTTTCTCTTTAAATATATATAAAAGTTAAATTTTAACATCCTTTTTTTCGTATTTATTTAATTTTTTTTTCACGAGTTTTTAGAACGGGCAAGACATCGAACGTTTAAAAATTAGCCTTCGCATCTTGCAGTTATCATCATCTATTGAGAAGGAATCGGGTGACATGAACATGCGTCTGCTTCACGGAAATTTGTTTTGAACCTCGTGCGAGACTTCGCATAAAAGTCGTAAGAGTTCTATTTGTCTTGAATCTTCTTTTTTAATAGTTCAAACGACATTGTCGATTAATTTTTGTTCGCTAATAGTATTATGATTCGATTTTCTATCGCAAATCGTATCGTTTTCTTTCGAAACGCGTAAATATAAATTACAATTTTTTTCTTCTTGGTTTTTTGGAGAATAACGATTTATTAAACAACGTTGACGTTTATGTCGAGATTCTGTCGTGGATGTTGTCGTCATGATCGATTATTTGGTTTTTTGTTTTACGAATTCTTGCAAATAATGTATATTTTAAATTTTTGTATTTTAAATAATTTGTTTAAAAAAGTTTTTTTGCTCTTTATATAAGTTAAATTTTTAACATCCTTTTTTTCTCGTTTTTGTTTTAACGTTAAGGAACATAAAAAAATCGATTAATTTCATCCAAAAATTTTTTTTCACATTAAAAAAACAAAACTTTTTAAACAAATTATTTAGAATACAAAATTCAAAAAAATATATTCTTACAAAATGAAACAAACAGATAAAAAAAAATTGGAAAATTTAAATGAGAAAACCATACCTCAGTTAAACGAGATTTGTAAACTATTAAAAATTTCACATTTCAGAAATCATAGAACTAAATCAAAAAAGACTGAAGTCATACAGAAACATTTGCGAAAACGACGATGGAAAGGCAAATGAAATGCCGATAGCAACGACGTCAAAAAATGCATCGGTTGTGAAAAATGAGAAGAAGAAAAAGATAGTAAAAGGAATCGAAATGCCGATAGCAACGACGTCAAAAAATGCATCGGTTGTGAAAAATGAGAAGAAGAAAAAGATAGTAAAAGGAATCGAAATGCCGACGTCGAAAAAAACCGAAAACGTTTCGATTGTGAAAAATAAGAAGATGACTAAACGAAAAGCCGTTGAAGAACTTCAAGTTTCCAAAGAAAAGAAAAGAAAAACGAAAACGAGTGATGCACATCAGATTCTAGACAAACGAGATATATCGAACGAACTTCGACTAGCAATAGATGAAGGGAAAGGAGAAGAATATCTAGCGCGACTCGCCACAGAACTATTTCAATCAAAGTCCGTGGAACGGGAGAGTATAATCAAAGGCATTTTTAAAACTTTCGACGTGGTTCCCTTGTTGAAGAAAATCAGTCCGAAATTGTTCATGTAACGGGTGAAGAAAAAGGTATTGGATTTGTTTCGCAAATACATGAACATGGGACTAAAAATTAAGATGATACTCCATTGCATGATGAATAAAACCGACGTGAAGTCCGGCGAGAGCATCGTGAAAAATGCATATTTCAGATCTAATGTCGAACCCGTATTTCGAGGTTTAGATTTATCAGACGTTTTTGAAAAGATGAAAGACAAGATGTTGACGTCTCTCGCGAATTATCAACATGAAGGTAGTAATTGGATGTTCGATGAGGTGTTGAAACTCGAAATTCACATAACTAAAAACGATTTGTTGAAAGGGTCTTCCTACGTGAAATTACCGTATTTCCTAGCTAAAAAATATGCCGTGATCAACGTGAAAAGTAACGATGATCAGTGTTTTAAATGGGCAGTCACATCCGCTTTATACCCTGTCAAAATAAACTCAGATAGAGTTTCTCAGTACGAGGAAACTTCTAAAAATCTCGATTGGACCGGAGTGACTTTTCCAACGCAGTTAAAACTCATCGAATGTTTCGAGGCTCAAAATCCCACCGTTGCGGTGAACGTCTTGGGATACGACAACGAAAAACGAAAGATCCATCCTCTCAGACTGACTTCGTATCTCGGAAGAGAAAAGACGATTATTTTATTATTGATTTCGAATGGTGACAATCGTCATTATTGTTGGGTTAAACATCCGAGTCGATTACTGTCGAAACAAAATAATAATCATAACGGAAAGATATCTTTATGTTACAATTGCATCAACGTGTTTCACAGCGAAGACTCGTTGGCGAAACATCAGGAATATTGCAACGAAAATCAAGGTGTCGCCGTCGAAATGCCCAAACCCAACACCATCGTGAAGTTTGAAAATGACAATAGAAGGTTAAAAGTACCATTCGTCGTGTACGCCGATTTCGAATGTTTCACTGAGAAAATAAGTTCCTGTCAACCCAACGATCTTCAAAGTTACGTCGAAAGATATCAAAAACACATACCTTCGGGCTATTGCATTTACGTGAAATGCGCTTTCGACTCGCAACACGACATGGGTCCCTTCACCTACACGAAACAGTATGAAGACGACGACGTGGGTCAAAGGTTCGTGGAAGAGTTAGAATGGAAACTTCAAATGTTATACGACAAATTCAAAACTCCGGCAGAAATGATCATCACGCGAGAGCAGCAGGATGAAAATAACAAAGCCACCGAATGACACATATGCAAACAATCGTTCGACGAGAATTCGAAGGAAAATAGGAAGGTCAGAGACCACGATCATTACACAGGTCTGTGTCGCGGTCCGGCTCACAGCAAGTGTAATTTAAAATATCGAGACGCCGTTTTCTATCCGGTGATGTTTCACAATCTCTCGGGTTATGACAATCATCTGTTCGTGAAAAATCTCGGCACCTCACACAAAGAATTAAATTGCATCGCGAACAATGAAGAAAGATACATTTCCTTCACGAAATGGAAGCTCATGGAGGAGAAAAGAGTAATCGACGGAGAGACGTTGGAACAATAAAAGTGTCAATGACACTGTAGCTCAACTTGTCAAGACAATGACATGTACATGTATAGTATGTGACACAGCAACGACGAACATCTAGGTAATGACCTGATAACAAAGGTACCTATAAAGTATTGTAACGGTCTGTACATAAATACTGACCATTGCCTGTAACAAATGTATAGGTAAAGTATTGTAAAGGTGGGTGACAGTCAGATGATAAACTAGAAAAGAAATCTTTGAGTCCCAGAGTGGATCTGACTGAACCCCAAAATATTTGTTCTCATAGCACAGTGATAACAAAGGCACCCCAAAACACACTCATATCTGTCCCAAGGTGAAAGCAAAGGTACCCAAGAAGTTTCGTGAAGATTAGTTCACAAATATGAGCTGTGTAGAAGTTGTGACAAAAAACTGATTGAACCTAATTTCGGCACAAAATGGCGACTGGTAGCCATCTTGAATTTTGGACCGCACCCAGAAACACACGTTCTCGTCCCAAGGTGATAACAAAGGTACCCAAGAAGTTTTGTGAAGATCGGTTCATAAATACAGCCTCAAGCCCGAGCCGTATTGACAAGTGCACTTACAGTGTATAAGTAGCACTGAATAAATCAAAGTTCATCTAATTTGCATAATTTCTGCACGAGAAAAAAACCTGTACTATATGTGATGTATTCCATGTTACTAAACATTCATACAAAAATTTATTCAAATCAGAACTTCCATACAGAAGTCTGTACAAAAGACTGATTGCACTAATTTTGGTATAAAATGGCTGCTGGTGGCCATCTTGAATTTTGGACCACCCCCAAAAACACTCGTTCTCATCCCACAGTGATAACAAAGGTACCCAAGAAGTTTCATAAAGATCGGTTCATAAATACGGCCTCTAGCCTGAGCCGTATAGAAGTTGTGTACAAAAAACTGATTAGACCTAATTTCGGTACAAAATGGCCACTGGCAGCCATCTTGAATTTTGGACCGCACCCAGAAACACTCGTTCTCATCCCAAGGTGATAACAAAGGTACCCAAGACGTTTCGTGAAGATCGGTTCATAAATACAGACTCTAGCCCGAGCTGTATTGACATGTGTACTTACTGTGTGTAAGTAGCACTGAAAAAATCAAAGTTCATCTAATTTGCATAATTTCTGCACGAGAAAAAAACCTGTATTATATGTGATGTATCCCATGGTACTAAACATTCACACAAAAAATTATTCAAATCAGCGCTTTCATATGGAAGTTCTGTGCAAAAATCTGATTGCACCAAATTTTGTACAAAATGGCTGCCATCGGCCATCTTGAATTTCGGACCGGACCCAAAAACACTCGTTCTCGTCCCACGGTGATAACAAAGGTACCCAAGGAGTATCGTAAAGATCGGTTCATAAATACAGCCTCTAGCCCGAGCCGTATTGGCATTTGCACTTACAGTGCTGAAAGTAACACCAAAAAACATCAAAATTAGTCTAATTTGCACAATTTACGCACAAGAAAGAAAAACGTATTATATGTGATGTATCCCATGGTACTAAACATTCATGCAAAAAATTATTCAAATCAGAGCTTTCATATGGAAGTTCTGTACAAAAAACAGATTTCTGCATTATGGGTACAAAATGGCGGCTGGCAGCCATCTTGAATTTCGGACCGCACCCCAAAACACTCGTTCTCGTCCCACGGTCATAACAAAGGTACCCAAGAAGTTTCGTAAAGATTGGTTCATAAATACGGCCTCTAGCCCGAGCCATAGCAGCTTGGCACTTACAGCTCTGAAAGAAACACCAAATAAATCAAAGTCAGTCTAATTTGCATAATTTACGCACGAGAAAAAAACCCGTATTATATGTGATGTATCCCATGGTACTAAACTTTTATACAAAACTTTATTCAAATCAGAACTTTCATACAGAAGTTCTATACAAAAAACTGATTTTTGCATCATCGGTACAAAATGGCCGCTGGCAGCCATCTTGAATTTCGGACCACACCTAAAAACACTCGTTCCCGTCCCAGGATCATAACAAAGGTACACAAGAAGTTTCGTAAAGATAGGTTCATAAATACGACCTCTAGCCCGAGCCATAGCCAATTGTTGATGTACGGACAGATGGACAGACAGACGGACAGACGGACGGACAGACGGACGGACGGACAGACGGACGATGGACGACGGGCCATGACAATAGCTCAAATTTGACTTCGTCAAAGTTGAGCTAAAAAACGAAATTCATTCGTAGAGCCATACGTTTCATCGACAGTTTTAAATTCATGTCGACCGCTCTGGAAAAATTAGTCGATAACATGAGCAAGGATAAATTTAAAATCATGAGCGAACATTTCGAAGAACGAGTAGACGTCATGTTGAGGAAAGGAGTCTATCCTTACGATTACATGAACGATCTAAAGAGATTCGAAGACACTGTACTACCTTCGAAAGAAGATTTTTATTCGAAATTATATGAATCACACATTTCCGACGAGAATTACGAACACGCTAAAAACGTGTGGAAATCATTCGATATGAAAACCATGAGAGATTATCACGATCTCTATCTGAAGACCGACGTTCTACTCTTGGGAGACGTGTTCGAAAATTTTCGAGACGTCTGTTGTCGAAATTACGATCTAGATCCCGCTTGGTATTTCACCGCACCCGGTTTGGCGTGGGACGCTCTGTTGAAGACCACCGAAGTCCAATTGGAATTATTATCCGACGTGGACATGTTGCTCATGTTCGAAAGGGCTGCGAGAGGTGGCGTCTCGATGATCTCCCACAGACATTCTGAGGCTAACAATCCCTACATGAAAGAAGGTTTCGATTCGAAACGATTGACTAAATACATACAGTATTGGGACGTTAATAATCTGTATGGTTGGTCTATGAGTCATCCTTTACCGATTGGAAATTTCGAATGGGTGAAGGAGCCGGAAGAGATGCAAAAATGGAGAGACTATCCTTGCATTTTAGAAGTCGATTTGAACTATCCGAAAGAATTACACGATCTACACAACTATTATCCGCTGGCTCCTGAACGAATGGAACCGAACGAGGGAGACGAGGAAAAACTCATTCCCAATTTATTTAACAAACGTAACTACGTCGTCTACAGCGAGAATTTGAAACAGTACGTCGATTACGGGATGAAATTAGTCAACATACATCGCATCATTCGATTCGACGAAGAGCCTTGGATGAAAAAATACATCGATCTCAACACGAATCTCAGAACTCGAGCCGAGAACGATTTCGAAAAAGATTTCTTCAAACTCATGAACAACTGCGTGTATGGTAAATCGATGGAAAACATCAGGAAGAGAACCGACGTTTGACTCGTCACGTCTGAGAAAAGAGCTAAAACATTAGTGGCGAAACCCAATTACAAACACCGAACCATATTTGACGAAAATCTAGTGGCCGTTCACATGCAAAAGACGCACCTGAAGTTTGACAAACCGTATTATCTTGGACCAATCATCTTAGATATCAGCAAGCGATTGATGTACGAGTTTCACTACGATTACGTCAAACGAAAATTTGGTGATAAAGCCAAACTACTGTTCACCAACACGGACAGTTTAGTTTACGAGATAGAGACGAAAGACATCTACCGAGATATATCTCAGGACATGGCCGAGTGGTTCGACACGAGCAATTATCCCGTCGATCACCCATCCAACATTCAATCGAATGACAACAAGAAGGTGTTGGGTAAATTTAAGGACGAGAGCGGCGGTAAACAGATCGTTGAATTCGTGGGCTTGAGACCCAAACTGTATGCTTATCGTCTAGAAGATGATGAAGAGATCAAGAAGTGCAAAGGAGTTAAAGCGTGCGTGGTGAAGAAAAACATCTCTTACCATGAGTATAAAGATTGTCTGTTAGGAAGTGGTCCGGTGTATAAGACTATGAAATCGATTCGAAGCGAAAATCACGACTTGTATACTGAAATAGTCAACAAGATTTCGCTGACGGCCGACGACGATAAGAGATTCGTGTTAGACGATAAAATAAGCACTTTGGCACTTGGATATTGGACTGTGGATCTAATTAGAGACGATATGAATGTGGATGATTGGATTCTAGATATGATTGTGGATGATAGGATTCCAGAAAATCAAGAGGAATTAGATGGATTCAAAATTATAGAAATCGATAGTAACATCAAGTGTCCAGAAAATCAAGAGGAATTAGACGGATTCAAAATTATAGAAATCAATAGTAACATCGAGTGTCCAGAAAATCAAGAGGAATTAGACGGATTCAGTATTATGGAAATCGATAGTGACATCAAGAGTTCAGAAAATCAAGAAGAATTAGATGGAATCAAAATTATAGAAAACGATAGAGACATCGAGAATGTTAGTTTAAAAAAAGAGAAAAAAACAAAAAAAAAATAACGTCATTTTTTAGTGAATTATAATAAAATAAAAAAAAAAAATATATACGCATTATGAATAAGAAAATAAAGATATCCGTAGAAGGTGTCATCTTACCTAACGAACCCCTATCCAACATCGATCTGTTGAATGTGGCAAAAGATTTGAAAATCAAAGATTTTCTAGGAGTGTTTTCCAGAGATGCCTTGCCGAAGAGAAGACCTCGACAATCGGAATGCGGAATTTTAAATCTAGACGATTCATCGGGTGAAGGCACTCACTGGGTGGCGTGGATGAAGAACGGGAAGAAGAAAAATTATTATTTCGACAGCTACGGAATCTCGCCGCCAAAAGAAATAAAGAACTATTTCAACAAATCGATGGTTCGTTACAACACAGAACAAGTGCAATCACCACATCAAGTGTTTTTCGGTCACCTGTGTCTCTACGTTCTCAAGAGATGGTCTGAAGAAGATCGATTTCAAGACATTCTCAACGATTTACATTAGAGAGAGATTTTTTTTATAGTATATATAAAGATAAAAAATTTTTTTAAAAAATTTTTAATCGAATAAAAACGAAAAATAAAATAACATAGTTCATTTTTAATAAACTGCGTTTTGAACATATTTTCTAAAAACAAAAAAAAATCCCACAACAACATGCCAGTCGATAAATTTGGTAGAAGTGACGACGAAAAAGTGAACCCGAGAAAGAAGAGGAAGACGTTCGAAGTCGACGATGGTTACGACGTTGCCAACTTGGACGAACGTTACGTTCGGAGATACGAACCTCGAGAGGAACCTTTGAACATGAACGATAAGAAGCTCTACAATCTTCCCAAGCCGATAGATCTCGCAGATGCTGCGACTAAAAAATACGTCGACAGGGGAACGCCGATTTCGAACGAATCCTGCTGGATAATTACGTGGATAAAACCATGACCGACGATCTGGATCTGAAATCCAATCGTTTGTTGAACGTCGCAAATCCCATAGATCCCACCGATGCCGCGACCAAGAAATACGCGGACGACTCTCACACGAGATTCAGCGAACACCTGAGAAATAGATACGTTACGAAAACGATGCACTCGGAATTGAACGCCAATTATAACAAGATAACGAACGTGGCCACTCCCACGAATCCCAAGGTTGTGGCGACCAAACACTACGTAGATCTGGAACAGAGAAAGTCTGACGGACGAGAAATGAAATCGGATCTGAATGCGGGATTCCACAAGATATTGAATCTGTCGAAGATCGACGACACGGATGCAGACTCAACTGTGGTCAACAAGGTCTACGTGGATTCTGCCGTGATACAATCACAAGAATACCTAGAATCGCAAGTGGACGATCTCTATCTGAACAAACAATCTGGCGGAACCATGGAGGGTGGTATCAACATGAACGGTCACAATTTATTCGGTCTCGATCACGATCCCGAATTCGATTCCAGCGCAGTCAGCAGAAAGTATGTGGACGGCAACTCGGTCTGGAGAAAGGGCGACATCATGGAAGGTAAACTAGACATGGGTGGACACGCGCTCACGAATCTACCGGATCCCGTGCACATGATGGATGCCTGCACCCTGATTTTGGTGGTGGAGAAAGTAAAATATGCTAGACAATTGATCACCGTTTGGGCCGAAGAGGCCGGCACCTTAGATGAGGGAAAAGCTGAGTGGTCTTTCGGAAATGGAAGTAGCGGATTGAAACATGGTCAGGTGGGATATCCCATGCCGTTGGGAGGTGAAATCCTTCGAATGAGTCTGGCTTCCTCGGATTTGAATAACAGAGCGGTCGTCAATCTCATGGTGAATGGTGTGGAGAGCGATAAGAGATACAGCGTCGAAAAGACTGAGAATCAACACGCGATTGTTAGCACGTTCGGCACGCCTCTCAAAGTGAACGCCGGAGACAGGATTAATTTCATTACGAAAACCAATAATCCCGAAGCCGCCACTTCCGTGGTGAGTCTACTGATCGAACTGGATCCTTTGAACAAACAGTGAACGCGTGGAAAATAATGAATTAAAAAAAATAATGTGTGATTATTAAAAACAAAAAAAACAAAAAAAAAAAAAAGTAATGAGATTTAGAAAGATGTTCAATCTCTCTAGATCACATTACTTTATTTATTTTTTTTTGTTTTTTTGTTTTTAATAATTACTCATTACTTTTTATTTTTTTTTGTTTTTTAGTTTTTTTCACACTCGTCTCTCATTGAATGATCGACATCTTATTACCGTCCAATTCAAATTGTAATTCTCTGTCCGACAGGACCAGGGCGAAGGCTTCGGTTTTTCTCGGCACGTTCCTATCGAATTGCATCTTGATCTGAATGTCTAACACGCTACTCTTAAGTCGTTCACTCTGTTTACTGATGTCGAATACAAACATGGGATACATCACCTTGTATTCGCTGGGAGACATGTTAGGGTTGCTCATCAATTCGTCTAGACCGTGATACTTCTTTCTAAAATCAGCGGCGTTGTCGTACAGTCTTCAGAAATCGTTCTTGTCGAACGGCACGTTGTAATCGATTGCTGGATATCTCATGGCGTTCAGAAACACTTGCATGTTTCTCAAACTGCAATGATCGAACAACGACGCATTCTTTTCCTGAGACCCGTCCCTATCGGTCTGAAACGCAACCACGATGAAACGCGGTCTGATTCGTGGAGGGAGGAATGCTTGCCGTGTCGCACTGTCTCATTCTAAATCCCACGGGTAATTTACTCTTGGATTCTATGATCTTGTAGAGACGCGCTTTCTCCACGATCGAAGGCTCCACGTGTGGAACGAACCACGATATCTTGTGTAGAGTTATCTTACCCGCATCGGTCGCAGTGAGTCTCACTATTGCGTCATCGTTTCCTTTTCGAATCAACGTCAGATTGTGTTTGAATCCGTACATGATCTTGTTGTAATCGTCCGCGAATCCGAAGATGTGTTTCAAAGATATCCTGAACGAAAACGTTCCTTTAGGTCTGGACGTCTTGACGACGTAGTCGAATATCAAGGCGGCGCCTGCACTAGCAGGGCCTACGGTGTCTTTCACCCACAACTGATTAAGTCCTCTGGATTTTGAAAAATCATCAGGATACGTCAAGAGTCCGAACATCGTGGTGGCCTGACCGGGATGAAACACAGATTCTATCTCTTGTCCGGATAGCATGTATTTTATGTTTCTGAATAGATGCATGTTGCCATTATTGGCTAGAGTAACCGTGTCGTCGTCGGCGTAGTCGCTCCCATCTTCCTTGGTAAGATGTCCCTGCACCACTATGTAACTCTCGCTAGGATGTACGAATAGATCTTGAGTTTCGACGTTGATTCTTATCTCTCCCGCATTGTTCAAACTCGTCCCGGTTACCGGTTCGTATTCGTGAACCTCATATTCTTGAATACTTTCATCTTTCACTATGCTTTGTGCTATATCTAGTATATTTGTCATTTTAAAGGATTTTTAGTTTTTTGTTTATTAATTAACTTGCTTTCTTTATCTAAAAAATAGTTTTTAATTATTTTTTATTATTACTTTTTCTCTCTTATATATATATGTGTGTAAACAAGAAAATGTCAAAGAGAGCAAATAAAAAAAATTTTGTCTTCTTCATCAAAACTTCGTCTTCTGTAATTGTTGTTCGTAAAACTTTCCGATGATCTCTTCTCCATCCAAAGCTTCGATTTCGATAGTCACCGGATCGGTGTGAAATATTTTGATGATCACGAAGATTTCCGAGGTCCATCGAGGAGTATAACCCTTTTCGAAGTGCTTCTTATAAGCGTAAATTCTCACTCGATCGCCGACCGCAAATTTCGACGTTCTAGACTTCTTCCTGATCTTAGATCTCTCAGGATAAAGATTCGCGTTGACCCGTTTTTCGTTTCGAGGATCGCTAGCTTCCGTGGGAGTCATCTTGATCGATCTGTGTCGCGTGTTGTAATCTTTGACCAGACCGTTCAGAGTGTATATGTATTTCTTGGTCAAATTCGCCGTGAAGTATCTGTGCATCTTTTCCTTCATCGTTCGATTCCAACGTTCCACCACGCTGGCTTTCTCTTCGTTTTCGATCGAGTAGAGGTCTACCAATCGACGAACGTGCTTGTTGTAGAATTCCTTTTCCTTATCCACCCACAATTTACTCGGTTTTCGAGAAGACAAGTCGAACACGCTCTTCAGAGCCTCGGCGACGCAAGGTCCCGATTTATCCTTCAAAGCTCTGATCCAACCGTATTTAGAAAACACGTCGATGACCGTCAATAGATATTTGACGCCCTCATTCCACCTCGAAAACGATCTCATGTCGACCAAGTCGGCAGACCAAATATCATCCAGACCCTTCACGAACACCCTTCTCTTTCGAAATTTACACACTATGGGTTTGTGTAACTCCTCGGCCAATTCGCTCGTCAATAATCGTTTCTTCTTCTTTTCCGATGCGCTTTTTTTTTTGAATGCCCCATCCGAATCGACGTTTCGCACCGATCAGATTGCCGACCAGCGAACATTCCATCTTCTCTCTCCTGGTCGGATTCGATATGCCTCTCAATTTCCCCAACATGTTTTTGTCGCAGACGTCATTGCGAGTCTTGGTGTCAGGATGTCCGGCGTAGCACAGATCGTGATCATACGTGGCCACGTCCACCCTATTCACAGGTTTGCTCCAAGATTTGGGTGTCATATCGGCGTTGAGTCTCTTGTTCAATTTCGTTCCGGGTCCCGTGAAACTGTGACCGGGCAGATGCATTTTGAAAGGTAGATTGTTGATCATTTTATTCACGATGCCTTTACCTTTGCTCGCGTTCTTTTTTTTGACGAATCACGTCTTGACAGAACCACACACGTTGCAAATTCCGCGAAGCATCCGTCTGTCATTTTTAGTTCGCACTTCTCGAGAATTACTCGTCTCGGTAACTCTCTTACACTTTACGCAATACATTTTTTTAAGAGTTATTTAAATTAATTTCGTTTTTATTTTATATATAAATTTAATATTTTTTTTTTTAAAATTCTGTTCTTATTATATATATATATATTTTTTTTTCAATCGCTGCTCTTGAGTTCTATCATCTTACTGAATTCCTCCCTGGCCTCTTTCCTACCCTTTTCCACGAGAGAATCCTTCATCTCTTCCTTGATGATCTGACGAGTCTTCATTCTCACGGCTTCTTTCATGGCATCGTATTTCGTTTTCTCGCTCAATATCGCGAAGTATTCTCCGTCCAATATCCTACCGTCTTTCAACGCCATAGAGATCATTTTGGATATCGTGTCGATCTTGGAGTCGGCCAAGCTGCGAATCTTGTCATGTTTCCTGGCCTTCAGATATAATTTCCTACTCAAAAAGTTTCCGAGCGTGCTAAACAATCTGGCGGCTAGAGCCACTCCTTCTACGGTCAACACGATCGGAATGCTGACCGCGGCCGACAAAAATCCGATGCCGGCCGCGTGTAAACCCAGGGAAATCGTGATGAGTGTCGTGTCGATCGCGTTGACGAATGTCACGAAACGTGAATACTTCTTCTTGAGGGAACGACGAGAATCTCTCTCTCGAATTAGATACTCTTGGATTCTACTGATTTGATCGATGCGATACCTCTCTCCTCTTTCTTCTTGCGATGGTGCCGTCGGTGAAACGTCGATCGGCTTCTCGTCCTCGTCGTCCACTAACGTCGGATACAATTTATTTCTGGTTCTCATTTTTTTTTGTTTTTTTCTTTCTAATATTAGATAAAAAATTTATGTGTGTATTTATTTTTATTTTCTATTCTCCCTTATTTTATATCAACGAGAAAACTTAGACGTATGCTTCGTTGAACAATAATTTCAAGATGCATCCCTTATCTCGTAAAGTCAGACTTTTATGCGCCAATTTCTGTTCTTCCGAATCTGTGGGCTTGCTTCGATTCTTACAGTAGAGTAATCTCTTCCAAAATGCGATCACTTCATTGATTTGAACACATTCGAACGCCGGTTTGAAATACTTGACGACCATATCTTCCCTTTCCATCCACAGACACGAATGATTCTCGTGATCGAAGTCTAGGTGATGCCGACATCCAACGCATCATTCTAACAAGAGACGACCTAGTTGTTCATTCACACAGAATGCGTAGGCTCTCATCAGCATTTTTAAAAGAAACCTCACTCTAATTTCCTGAGAATCGCTCATGATTTACGTTTTTTATTATCTATTCGATTTGATATATTTATTTTTTTTTAAATAACTATTTATTTATATTTTTTTCTCCCCTATATATATCAATCAAAAACGTGACAGCGGGCTCGCGAATTTCCAACACACCGACGACAACACTCTTCGTTCAAAACATTTCCATCAAGTGCTCGTGGAGATCACCTCGCAATAACGTGCGCCAGTCTCACTTCGAGAAACGCTACAGTGGGTTTGCAGATTCAAACATCACCTCTTCACGCGAGTCGATTTCAGACCTAAAAATCCGCAAGCGAGTTTCCCCCATAGGATTCAGTGTTAAAATCGTGTACGGACGCGGATTGTTAGAATCGGCAAGATGATGAGTTTGAACTCTCAAAACGTTTTTTTGCTCGCAATTTAACACTCTCCATAGGGTTTCAGTGTTAAAATCGTGTACGGATGTGGATTGTTAGAATCGACAAGACGATGAGTTCGAACTCTCAAAACGTTCTTTTGCTCGCAATTTAACACTGAATCCTATGGGGAAAACTCATCTGCAGATTTCAATCAAAACGGTACATGTACGTGTACGTAAAACTATGGATTCCTCCCATAGGGTTCAGTGTTAAAAAAATTCGAGCTCACCCTAAAAAACCGTTAAAATCTTGTACACGTACACGATTTTAACACTAAATCCTATGGAGGTGTACATGTACACGTACATGTACAGGTGAGCTCAAACTCTCATTTATTACCTACTCTCTAACCATGATTTTTAAGGATGCCTATAATTTTCATATGAACTTACAACACCATGAACAACACAAAGAATTTCAGCCTCAAGGACCTGATTTCTGGGAAACCCAACAAGCTTGATATGTATCATTCCTTGAGTGCAACAAGGTGTCATCTGCAAAGCTAAAGCAATTTCAAGCACTTTTCAATGAATGGGCCAAAATTCAAGGACTTTTCATTGGAGTGGGAACCCTGGAAATTTGTGATCTAGGTCCTCAACTGGTAGAGTGCTGGAAGCCCATATTTGGGCTTTACGAAATACCACAGGTTGTGACTATAATTATCTACACTCCATAAGTGGAGGTTTCACATCGACCAAGCAAGATTTGGATTTTTGCTATGGACATATTGCTCTGTTACATTTGATTGGATAGTGCCCATCAGCCCTGGTAATTCACCCTGAGCAATCGGCACTGCAAAGGAAAATGCTGAGGAAAGGAAAACTATCCACAGCAAAAATACTGCCGATGATGGCTTCTTCAGAAAGCCTTGTGGTGGTAGATATTGCACAACTTCCAGATTAAACACAATGAACCAAACCATGTGGGTTGCACTACTATATTGCTAATCTTACAATTTACAGTACAAGTTGCAGCATAACCGCTAGAAACTACGTGTTCTGCTTCTATTACATTTATGTGGATAAAACCAGAATCTGACATCAGTTTCTGGAAAGCTCTTACAGAGCTTTCCAGAAACTGATGTCAGATTCTGGTATTGTCAACATAGAAGCAGTGAGATACTTAGTTTGTAGTTACAAAGCATCTTATTTTCACTCATACCATACATACTGAGCAAGTCGCTGCTTACTTCCAAGATTTTTTTCTCAACATTCAAATGGTTCATGATATTGGCATGATCTAATTGAGTTAAAGATTCTGCACATTGATTGTAATTATATACACATGTATCTCCAACTACTTTCGCATGTTCAAGTTACTAAAAGGATTTCACTTCACCACATACTACAAAAACATGTACATGGCAATTGAGACTTTGCCCTGCCCCCTAATGATTTTTACACAATCGAACAGGCTTCACAGCAATTGCTGGAGAAGCACCAGTTTTCCACAGCATTTTTTTTTGCTGAGGAAACAAGGATGAATTACCAGGACTGTGCTCATTATGGAACAATATATGATGAAATGAAATCCAGGGATCGTGTGTCATACTGGAAAATACTTAGAAAATGGCTTTGCATTTTCCAGTCCTGGAAAAATACTGGAGAAATGATCTCAGACTGGTAAATACTGAAAATATGCTTGAATTGTAATTTTCGCTACCCCTACACTAATGTACCACCCCAAATAAACCCTTGCCAAAATGATAAATTGAAATTGTTTGGCACAGATAATGCTTGGTACTAGCCATTCCACAGGTGGCTCAGTTTCTCAGTGAATTTCGAAGATCTGTTCATTTCTTCTGCATCCTCTGGAATATGGTATATGCCTTTGTTATCACAAGTTCAAGTAGTTGTATAGTTAAGAACCTTGAATAAGGTGCTGAAAAATTCTCAATGGACAATGGAAATATACTGGAATTTCAACCAAATTTGAGAGTAGGAATCCTGGAAATCTGTGATCAAGTAAAATGTAGCAGTCTACCAGTTAAAAGTCCTTAGAATTCACATTAAATTTGGAGTATGAACCCTTTGGTTAAAAAAATGTGTATCATCTTGAGTCTTTCCATCCCCATATCAGTCTTGAGATGGGTCCTATTTGCCTATGGGAAAGGAAACTACAGGTAACAGTATTTGCATTTAGTAAAAAATGGGTATCACCTTGAGCCTTTCCATCCCCATATTACTCTGGATATGTGTCCTGTTTGCCTGTGGGAAAGGAAACTGCAGGCAACAGTATTCGTGTTTGGTAAAAAATGGGTATCACCTTAAGCCTTGCCATTCCCATATCACTGTAGAGATGGGTCCTGTTAGACTATGGGAAAAGAAACTACAGGCAACAGTATATGACTAATCTAGGGCCCTGAAAACCTTCGAGATTTGATTCAATTTCGAATCTTAAGTTGGTATTCAGTTCGATTTGAAATCGGCTGCTTGATTTGCTTCCTCTCTCAAATCTTCTTCAAATGAATACAGCTTGGTATCAGACCTTTTCGTCATCTCACAAAACGTAAAGTTCAGATGAAAATTGTACATAATGTTGAAATAAAAGACTGAGTGTAACTTCCGCTTCATTAACATAAATTTATTATTTATTTTTTTGTTGGTGTTTAAGGTCACATATTTATGCACAATGGCTAATCATGACCGTGACAGTGTTACGGGTGGAGGTACCCGGAGAGAACCACTGAGCAACGGCGAGCAACTGTCAGCTCCCCAACATACTAACTCCACACGAGCAGGGTTAGCATTGGTTGAAGACAAGTGCACCATCGACGTGCAGTACGCCTTAGTACACAATGCCACCATACCCCATGCGGGCAATGGAGATGAAGTGTCTTGCCCAAGGACACAACGTGGTTGCCGCAGGTGGGATTCAAACCGAGGACCTCTCGGCTTGCAGCCTGCACCTCTACCTACTGAGCCACCACGCTCCCATTAATATAAATAACATGAGAACTAGTCCCATTGTTAAATGCAAAAGTTAAAGTTTAGAAGCAATGTTGACGGTGAACTATAATCCAGAAACGGTAATATTCCAACTACATCATCAAGGCATGCAATCAACGAAGGCATGCCTTGATGATGAAGTTGGATTATTTTATCAGTCGGTACCTGAGCCGTCAGTCAGAACAAATCACATTTATAGTACAGTGGAGTCCACTTAATTGGCTATCTCTTAACTGAACAACCCTGTTAATTGAATATAATTTCCCAACACAAAACTATTTACCATACATCCAGTACAAATTTGACCTGTTAATTGAATTTTGGTTATAGAGTAAACTGTTAATTGAATAAAAAAATCTGACTCTCCCCAGTTTTCCTTTGTTTATAGACCTATTTGGCCTCAGTACATTCAATACAGGCATTTAATCTATTGTATCTTGTTTGACAGAGCTCATGGAGCTTTTGTCAAACAAGATATAATATAATAAATACTAAGTTTACCTCTAGAATACAGGAAAGTGACACAATCCCTGTTAATTGAATACTACTGTTAATTGAATAATTTTCACTGGCAAAGTGTTGATTCAATTAACAGGGTTCCACTGTACCCCAACCCTCATCAGTCATCTACAAGATGCCTCCAATTCAATTCAAGGTTTAATTAAACTTCAAATAACAGATGTGATTCAATTCAAGATTTGATTCTAATTGAAAATGCGTGATTTGCAGGGCCCAAGACTAATCTTTCTTTAAATTAAAAACATGAAAACCTATGTTTCTTTAATGTTGTATATTTTATTAAAATTTATGAAAGGTGAACATTTTATTATATGGATAACAACAGATAAGGCACTATAAAAATACCACTCGAATATATTAAAATAGAAAGCAAAGAGAAATATAAAATGAGCCCATACATATTGTGCTAAAATTAATATACGTCACAAAATAATTAAGGTTGTAATTAATTGATGTAACATCTAGTACAATACAAAACACGTATGGATGCAAAGAGTATCGTCACTTTTTCCAAGGCAAGGAAAGTGAAGCATAATCCATAGTCAAAATGGCTGAGTTTTTGACAGACTCAACATTCATTTTCGTTCATCAGAGTATATTTTCAACCCTCTGCACGCTGATATCACAATAGTAAATTTTCAAATTTTCTCATAATGCAACTGAGAATTTAACCAATTGAGTCTTGTTTGAGAGTTCAATGAGCTCTGTCAAATAGGATGGAATTTGTTAACCCTTTACCCAACGTAACAGCCAAAACTGGCCAGCGTGATTCTCAAAAATCGCCAATTAATTTTCAGTACTTTTTTTCATTTTCTTGTCTCAAACACATAGGTTATGACCCCTCGTTGGAACAAGCTTATTCCAATGAGGGGTCACTACCTGTGTTTTTGAGACAAAAAATGAAAAAAATTAGTTATTCAAGAATTATTTTTGCAAGTGTCAACTGCTTTTCATGTTAGGTAAAGGGTTAAAATCTAAGTTGCATTACAGGAAAAATCTGTAGCTTGAAATATGAATTTTTTTTACTGACATTCAATGTCACTTTCAGCATTCATGGCTACATCATGACCACAACATAGGAATGAAGTCAAATTTAGCATGTTGATTATACCATGCCACCCACTGGACAGGGGTTAGATTTTTCCATTTTCTGTGACTTCAGTTTTTATCGAACTAGAATTTTTGTATTTCTTTCAGACCATTTTCAAGTGAATTCAAAGAACCAAAATGCTACCAAAAGCAATTTTATCACTTATATGGGCACACAAAACTTCATTTTGAAACCTATCCACTTTGCAAATATGATTTCGGTTTATTTTCTAAGATTTATTTATTGGGGTTTAACATTACTTTTGAAGCCAGGGTCACCTAGTGCTGAACAGTTTTATGGGTGGAGGAAGTGAGAGTACCTAGAGAACCATTGAGCAATGGCATGCAACTATCAGACTCCCCAGTGTACTAACTCCACACAAGCAGGGTTAGATTTGGTTGAAGACCAGTGCATCATCAACGTGCAGTACACTTTATTACACAGCGCTACCATGTGAGCAATTCAGGATTCAAGGACACAATGCAGTTACCCCTGACGGGGATCAGACCATAGACCTTTCAGTTTGTTATTTTATAAGAGTGTAGTTTGTACTATGCTATCCATCTTAAAGGACTTCCGTCCCAGGCATTGGAAACCAAGTCCTATTTTACCTGTAAAGCAGAACTTGTTTACCACCAAAAACAAGTACTGTTCCACTTCCAAGGGTTTCCAACGAGGAGGGAAATTTTGAAATTTCAACATCACTGTGCAGAGGGACAATAAGTCCATGCATACCACCTAACACACTGATCTTTTACAATTCATCATGACAATGGAGAAGTTATATGAAGCCTGAACCCTCAAACATATACTTCATTAAAACACTTTGTCTAATCTTCAACCCATTGTGTGATTGAAATACCACAAACATTTGGAAGACATTTCAGACTTGGGTAGAAGTCTTTGATTCAGGCCTGGCATTCTGAAAAATGCAGGAGGGCAAAAAATCGCTCTCCTCAATCAGCTTAGGAGAGCAATTAGCTTTACACAGCATTTTAAGTATCCAATTGAACGAACTCATTGAAACTGAAACCAACAGACCACATCAGTGATTTTATTAACTTTACAAAGGTAAAGCAAAATCTCTTAGACATCTAGATGTCTCACTCAACAACCGAACACACACTTGACAAGACGTGTGTGTGTACCCAGACCTGTTGTCCAAGAAAGTCATATGCCTACCACTACCACCTTCAACCCCCTAACAGGGTTGAAGGTGGTAGTGGTAGGTGTATGACTTTCTTGGACAACAGGTCTGCTTGAATCTACAGTCACATCCTGGTGCAAGTGCTTCAAGTGACAGGATAGTAGTAATGGTAGTATATTATAGTGTCGGTATTCCTTGAATAATTACCCCTCAAACTGTGATGTCAGTTGTTGAACTTGAAACTGACAGAAAAAAAAATATTGCTGTGACCCATTTTGCTTCAAATGATTGCAACTGTGTTTGGGTATGGTTGCAGCCATTACCTTTTACCACTAAACCACTTTCAAAATGAAATTACGTGATGTTATGTGACTTCGAAGTTAAATTACATTTTTGCTTTACAACAAAAATTTAATGTGAGCATAATACATGTAATCTCAATCATCCCAGACCAAAATATTTAGGAGGGCAATTTTTCGCTCTCCTTAATTCTTTCAGGTGGGCAGTAAGGAGAGCTAAAAAATCGCTCTCCTGAAATTGCCAAGCCTGTTGATTAAGTCTTTACCTGGGGGCATGGTGGCTCAGTAGGTAGAGGTGCATGCTGCAAGCCGAGAGGACCTTGGTTCGACTCCCACCTGAGGCAACTGCGTTGTGACCTTCGGCAAGACATATCACCCCAATTGCCCACGTGGGGGGCACGGTGGCGTTGTGTACTAAGGCATACTGCACTTCGATGGTGCACTTGTCTTCAACCAATGAACCCTGCTTGTGTGGAGTTAGTATGTTAGGGAGCCTGACAGTTGCTCGCCATTGCTCGATGGTTCTCTCCGGTTTAAGAATTTTGTTTGCAAGTGTCGTCTGCCTTTCGTGTTACCTAAAGGGTTAAACTACAGGAACATGGGGATTCATAAAACTTGTCAAGTGTGAAGACTAACTAGAAATTTGGCACCGACCGTTATATGCATGATTTGTTCCAAAAATGGACTCTAATGAGCAAAGACTTACCCTTAGGCGGTAAAAACCTTCACCATTTTGACTGGATTATGATGCACACATTCTCTGCCCTGTTTTGCCATAGCAAACTATTTTGTGGCACCCTGAGAGAGCCCTTTCCAACAGTGTGTCCAAAATAACATTTCAATGGATTAATACATGGGACATTAATGCACCCTCTCACCAATAATGAATAAAAACCAAGAACAAATACATGATGAAGCATGGTTTTCCTCCTTGCATGCTGCTGGCCACTGAAATAAGTATAATTTGGGCACATTTAACTACATAGCCCTCCATCCCCACTCCCCACCAATTTGAATCGACAGTTTCGCCACTGATTTCTTGAGTTAAATTTAGACAAATGTTTCATCAAATCTAGTCATGGCTACTTCATAGCAGCCATGACTAGATTTCATGAAAAATATTTGGAAAATACTCAGCAGGTTAAAAGTTAATCCAAGACATTTTATTAGGGGCAGAATTCCTGTCCCATTCCTATTGTAAAATAGGCAGTAAAATTCCCAATTAAAATCACCATGTTTTTCCCGATCTACCATAGTAATCCAATCCAATAATTGCAGAGTCCATGTCCTGAACATTTTACATGCATACACTATACTAAACAGCCATGGATTATTAGTTGACAGGGTTACATCAAGTTCGAGTTGACAGGGCTGATACAAGTATCTCAATTCCAAGAGGCCTCCTTATATATTTGTTACACCTGCCTGACATATTGTCTGGAACCACTGATCTTTTGAGATCCCTGGAATTGTGACCGAGTTTGTTTTGAACTTGACAGGTTTTGGGGACCCTAGTGTAATGTCATTCCTTGAAAAGGCTCATTATCAATTTTCATGGATTAAACACTGACTGCAGTTGCAGAACACAGGGCAGACCCATTTCCCACCACAGAACAGATGCCAACAATGCTGACTTTTCGTTACTCAAGGTCTGTAACTCTTGGAGAATGCTAATGAGCCATCACATAAACTGAACAAGTGCATTTTAACATTGTGGGAAATATGGTAAAAATTGAAAGAAAGTTTCATTCATGTATACTCCTGTTTTTTTTAACAGAAACCCCTAAATCAACAAATTAGGTTATTGCACAATTCAAAGTCCTAACTACCAACAGGGGTAGATTGGGACAAAGAAAGTTACCCAGAAAAAATTTTGATTTTTCGAACTGAACAAACGAGGCTTCCTTGCATCTGAGAGATTGATGGCATTTTTGTATCATCTTCATCTATTATTGAGCAAATATGGTTCTGCTGGTGGGTGGGGGTGACCAATTGGGAAGATCATAGTTTTGCCCAATCGGAGATAATTTTGATTTTTCAAAACTGAAGGAATGCTGTTTCCTTTCATCTGAGCGATCAATGGCAGACTAGACTGCTGGTATATCGAAATGTCCTCTATGCAGACTGCCAATGGCAGTCCACGTAGAGAACATTTCGATATACCGACAGTCTGCGATCAGATCCATTTTGCCTTTTGGTCATTTTCATGAAATTTATGCACGAACATGTGTTTGGCTGCAACAATTTTGGGGGTCCCCTGGAGAACACAGTAGAGGCCCACCTGGGAATTTTCCCAGTGGACCTTAAGGCCACTTACCGAATTAAGTGAAATTACACAAAATGAGCTCAGTCTTCAGTTTCCTATTATGACTGAGACTAACATTTCAAGACATTCTGTAACTGAATCTAGTGATTGGAAACAAGATAACCCACCAAGATTTCTGACAAAGAACTTTGAAAACTACGGAATTACACTCACCAAATTCGTGCCGTGCAAAGCTTAGAAATTTGATTCAATTTGAAATTGTCCAAATGATTCAATCGGATTTGAGTTGCGCTGATTAAGAACATTTTGAATCATTGATATGTTCTCAAAATCCTACAAAGTGTATCCTTTGAAAGGGCCCTGTGAAGCTGAAAGATTGGATTTGATTTGGAATTTTAAGTAGGTATTTGGTCCGATTTGAAATTGGCTGCCCAATTCATTTTCCTTCAAATCTTTCACAGGAATTTCACTTGTTATCAGTCATCTTAGTTATCTCATAAAACATATAGTTGAGATAGAAACTGTACATAAAGGATATTGAAAATAGAGACTGAGTGTAATTTTCGCTAGATTAACATGAAAAAAATATCTGTAGCCATGCCACCATCCATGCTAATTCCAGTTTTACTAGTCCCTACCACTGCTGAAAGCAAATTTAACTTTACCAAGCAATATAGATGATGAGCTCACGGTTGCTAGCGGCTAGCCCAGTACAGCTTTCTTGCACCAATTTCTGCTTTTTAATAAAAATCCTTACTCTGTAATATTCCAACTACATCATCAAGGCATACCTTCGATGAAGGCATGCCTTGAAGATGTAGTTGGAATATTTTATTAGTCGGGACATCAAGTCACCTGTATTTGATTCAAGGTTTGATTCAATTTTGAATAGACTCGATTCGATTCGAGATTTGATTTGAATAAAAAATGTGATTCGAGGGCCCAACCTCTTGAACTCTTTCTATCAACAGGCCTCCTATATAGTAGACCTGATGACACAAGAGTTCAAGTAGATTCTGTTTCGGAAATTGATTCTGAGCTGGATCTGGAGTATTCCACCTTTTTGATTGACTTACCCAGATGAGGTGCTGTTGAACACAATACATGGGTGGAGAATGGTAATATTTACGCTTGTGCGTATGGCAGTGCAATATTTACAATTTGAAGAGCTGTGAGATTTGATTTGGTGTTCAATTTGATTGATACTCAAAATTTGACATTCACTGGGCCCCCCACTAAATTGCCAAGTATATGATCTGGATCTCAGGATTATCTAAAAACTTCAAAGTTTCAAACCACTCCAATATTGGAAAACTAAGTTACTGAATGGAAACCATAAAACAATTAGAATTTGCACAATAAAATGTCTTAACTGTGGAAATGCACAAAATAAATATTCTGAAAATCGCACTTAGTCTTTGATTTAAGATTGGGAATAAAACTTTGAAATTTCAATAAATTCAAAAGCATGAAACTGAAGTTAATGAATGGAAACGTTTATGTGAAGGAACAAATCACACAAATACGCAATGAAGGATCAAAACAGAGGAAGTGAATGCACAAAAATCTGAACATCAAATTTGGCATTTGGTTTATGTCTGTAACTTCAGATATCAAATCATTTAGCCAAAGAAAATTGAAACGCAGTTAACTGTATATAACTTTCAAACACCAAACCATTTTGCTCGACTTTTGAAAAATTTGACCTGTCAACTGTGTATGGCTTGCTGAGAAAATATCTGTTAACCCTCTATACACTGATACAGGGGAGCCCACTTAATTGGATATCTCTTATTTGTATATCCCTGTTAATTAAATATAATTTCCTAACACAAAACCATTTACCATACCACCAGTACAAATTTGACCTGTTAATTGAATATAGGTTATAGAGTAAACTCCTGTTATTTGAATAAAAAATTTTGTAACCTGTCGGGAAATTACCCTGACTCTCCCCAGTTTTCCTTTGTTTATAGACCTATTTGGGCTCAGTACATCCAATACAGGCATTTAATCTATTATATCTTGTTTGACAGAGCTCATGGAGCTCTGTCAAACAAGATATAATAGAATAAATACTAAGTTTATCTCTAGAATACAGGAAATTTACACAATCCCTGTTAATTGAATATTCCTATTAATTGAATAATTTTCACTGACAAAGTGGCTATTCAATTAACAGGGTTCCACTGTATTGAAATATCAAAATTGTAAGGAAGGGCGGACTGGGCCAAGAAAAGTTACCAGGAAATGATCCAAGGCAGACCCTGGCCCCGGAGAAAATTTAGATTTTTCAAACTGAACGAATGCTGCTTCCTCGCATTTGAGTGCTCAATGGCAGTTCACACAGAGGACATTATGATGGCATTTTTGTATCATCTTCATCACTAATTCGGCAAGAATGGTATCAAAAGGGGGTGTGGGTGAACAGACCCATCGGGCTGACCATAGTTTGGTCCAATAGGAGAAAATTTTGATTTTTCAAAATAAAAGAACACTGTTTCCTTGCATCTGAGCAATCAGTGGCAGACTAGACTGCTGGTATATCAAAATGTTCTCTATGTGGACAGCCATTGACAGTCCACATAGAGAACATTTCAATATAATGACATTCTATGCAATCAGATCCATTTCGCCTGTTGGGTGTTTTTACAAAATTTCAAGCACCAACAGGTGTTGGGCTGAATCAATTTTTGGGGCCCCAGGGGCCACCCAATATAGGACCCACACAGAATTTTCCTGGTGGACCATACGGCCAGTACACGTCTGATTTTAAGTAAAATTTTTTTCCAACAATGAAACTAGAACTAGGAATTAACCCTTTACCCAACGCAGACAATATCAAAATTTATGATTTTAATATTTGTTTTTTCAAAAAATTTCAACGAAACCATATCATGTGACCCCTCATTGGAACGAACTCGATGAGCTTGTTCCAATGAGGGGTCACATGATATGGTTTCGTTGAAATTTTCTGAAATATATATTTTTTTAACCTACTTTTTGTAAATTTATGTGGGTGGATGCGGCCGATTTGTTAGGTAAAGGATTAAACCAATTCAATTTTGTTTCCTCATTGATCTCTGTCAAACAAGTTTGAATTGGCTGAACTCCTAGTTGCATCCTGGTAAAATTTCCATCTTGAATTTTGGGAATTTTGACACCGATGTGAAGAGGGTTAATTATGATTAGTGCAGATATTCTAACAACCCTCAAATTTCCAATCTTTACAGACCTTGTTGGCTTTAGTGCTTGTGATAATATGAGAATTTATATAATTTAGCTTCATCAAACAAGATATAAAAGAAATGTCATTTGATCTCACAATATAGAACAAGGGCTACGCAAAGTGTGGGCCACTGCCCACGACCCATAGGCATGTTTGAAGTAAGCTTAAAGCTCTAGGGGAACAGAAATATTTTAAAAGTTGAACGATTGAAAAAGGGTGATAACTCTGGGAAAAGTATCGGACAGAACCCGTTTCTTGTGCATATCCATTTCCCATGTGGGGTATCAGCATACTAAAGGAGATCCAAATCCAAAACATTTGTATGGACAGACGGATGGATGGACGGATGGATGAAGAGACAGACGGATGGATGTCTTCACTAGATACCCACAAATCCTCCTTCGGAGGTCGGGCGCATAAAAATGATAAATTTAAAGTTATTTATATATTTTTTATACTTACCAATGGCCCAGACGAGCTGCTGCAAACTCAAAGGTATCAAGGGCCAAACACAAATTTTGAACCCCCCCCCCCCCCCACCCCCCCATCCCTAAAATTTGCTTGCAAAACGAAAAAGTAAAGGTCCTATCTGGTCCTCCATACTTTTACTCTCCACGCATGCGCAGGGGTCAGGAAGTGACCAGAATTGGAGCCAACATTATTTTTTGTAGAAGACAGTACTACATAATAACTCAGCGGGGAGGTATGAGTGCCCTCATGGGAGGGCCATACCTGTCTGGGCCATTGGTAAGTATAAAAAATATACAAATAACCTTAAATTTAGCATATTTTTATACTATAAACCAATGGCCCAGACTAGCTGAATCATAAAAAGGCGGAGGGCCTAGGACTTCAGAATTAGCAGACCAACATAGATCCCAAGCCTGTAATCCAAGGAAATTAAATTTAAAAGGAATTACATGTATGTCTCTCTATACAGTAATAGAGAAGACATATCATAAATAAGGAGCCAAATTCAAGTAATTCCATATTCTTAGCATGAATAACTATGCTAAATGGATGTAACAAGTTCCCAATTTTAAGGCTAGTCCAGACTAAGCCCTAAAAATTAGGATGGCGTATTTGAGAGTGAGAGGTTAACCCCCCACAAACATACGCCATATACAATAATACACATGCTGTATCCAGGATATATTATACAGACAAAACAGCTTCACTCATAGTTAAACATTATCAAGCCATAGGAGATTTAAAAAATCCCCCCCTCCCCTTTTTGAAGGAATCTTCTTCAAAAACAAAGAGGGGAGCGCTCTGGAATCAGTAAAAGTGGTACCAAATAACAATACATATTCGTTGAACAGGCACCCAGATATTAATTATAATTAATAAATTGGTGCTTAACATCACTTCAGAAGCTAAGGCTATCGCGGCGATCCTGGTAATTAATAGCACCCGCTTGTAACGTATACCAGAGTTGGCATACATAGATAGGTCAAAAACCGGTGATATAATATAAAAATAGGCCAATGAAATCGTCAGATTGTACCCATACGCGCAACTAGTAGAAAGCTGTATGACGGAGGGCCACCACGGATGCCGACATTATGTACACCATACATGGTATAGGTACATATAGAAATGGATTGGAGGAGTGGCTAATTTGATGGATAAAGGGTTAATATCTCCGGATCAAATTATCAGATTTACATAAAAAAAACTATACAGCACAGCACATCAGCAACCTGAATAAATATATAAAGTAAAATGACAACTGGATTGAAATTTTTTGAGTTATCTCATGCCAAAGGGATTGGAGGAATTTTCAATTTGAAGGATAAAGGGTTAATATCTCAGGATCAAATTATCAGATTTACACCAAAAACTATACAGCTTGACACATCAGTAACCTGAACACAAATATAAAGAAACTTGACAATCCACGCAATATTTTTCAAGCTATCGAATGCCAAAGGGATTGGAGGAATTTTCAATTTGAAGGATAAAGGGTTAATATCTCAGGATCAAAATAACAGATTTACACCAAAAACTATACAGCTCGGTACATCAGTAACCTGAATACAAATATAAAGTAACTTGACAATCCAAGCAAAATTTTTCAAGTTATCGAATGCCAAAGGGATTGGAGGAATTTTCAATTTGAAGCATAAAGGGTTAATATCTCAGGATTAAATTATCAGATTTACACCAAAAACTATACAGCTTGGCACATCAGTAACCTGAACACAAATGTAAAGTAACTTGACAATCCAAGCAATATTTTTCAAGTAAACGAATGCCAAAGGGATTGGAGGAATTTTCAATTTGAAGGATAAAGGGTTAATATCTCAGGATCAAAATAACAGATTTACACCAAAAACTATATAGCTTGGCACATCAGTAACCTGAACACAGATATAAAGTAACTTGACAATTTAAGCAATATTTTTCAAGTTATCGAATGCCAAAGGGATTGGAGGAATTTTCAATTTGAAGGATAAAGGGTTAATATCTCGGGATCAAATCATCAGATTTACACCAAAAACTATACAGCTTGGGAAATCAGTAACCTGAACACAAATATAAAGTAACTAGACAATCCAAGCGATATTTTTCAAGTTATCGAATGCCAAAGGGATTGGGGGAATTTTTTCAATTTAAAGGATAAAGGGTTAATATCTCAGGATCAAATTATCAGATTTACACCAAAAACTATACAGCTCAGCACATCAGTAACCTGAACACAAATATAAAGTAACGTGACAATCCAAGCAATATTTTTCAAGTTATCAAAAGACAAAGAAATGGATACGGACACCGGATGGACAGAAGGACAGATGGACGGACAAAGGATGGACGAACGACGGATGGCCACCCCGGATGCTGGCATTATGTGTACCATACATAGTATGGGTACACATAACAACATACACATGTCCAGTAGAATCACAATACACGATTTCTGGAGAGTAAACACACTTCCAAGGTTACCCAGAGGCAACCCCATTCAGGTGTACAATAAATTCCAATAAATAATACAACCTGACGTGTTCTATTCGATATCTATGCTCCCAGACACGTGCGAATATACAAGAATGTATAGACAAGTTATATTTGATTGGGTACCGAAATTTATAGAAACCTGGATTTAGAAATGGAACGAGCTATGATTAACATACTCCTCACGGACCGCCCCCGAAATAATTCATTGTTTCTAAGGTCCATAACATACAATAATGTGTCTGCCTAATAATACACTTATTATGCACGCAAGCATTGAAATCCCGCATGTAATCATCTGAATACCAATTAACTGAGTAGACAGCCTTACAGGTACCCAACGGCTAGCAATTTATTGATGAATCATATGCTCGTATATGACATATAGACGAACAACCACAGGAAACAAACCAACTAAAAAGTGGATGAGGTCGCCACAGAACATGACCCAGCTACCAATCGAGAAGTCATCAAATGCATGTATATACTTAAATGCATACGAGGCTTATGGGAAGAAAACTACGCCTTGCCCGGTAATCTCCTCTTAACACATTGGCAGTGGGGAGGGGGGGGGGGGGTTGATTTGAAATCATATCAAACCCCCCTCACCCACATTACTTGAATCGTTCTTGTGTTAGTCATCAAATAGTATAGGAACCGCAAGGCTTCCTTACGTCTGACCGACTCCATAATGCCACTAAGGGCGGAGACGGACGTGAAGAACAAATACACCATATTAACATAATAACTCACACCAAACCCTATCGGTTTGAAGAGAATAACCTCCCCTAACAAACGGTATCATGTCCTAGAGGACAACTAACTCCACCTAGCTGAAGCAGCTAAAGGTCTTCCTGTACGTGAAGACCATTAAAAGCTGATAACTGAGACCCTAGAAGCTCACTAAGGAGACTTACAATGCTAGCCATAGCTTATAAGTCTTTATCTTCATGAAGACAGATATATCGGTGTAAGTTGCGACCCTGAAGGCTAACTTACTGGAGACTTACAATTATAATCGTGCAAGGTTGGGAATGAAGAGCCGCTATATAAACAGCCCTGAATTCCCAAAGAGACCGCAGTCCCAAGAGATAATAAATTCAGTTATGCCACTGCATAATACTGAAAAAATCTCACTCATGATTTTAGCTAGGCTACTGTGGTGTAGCAACAAGACTCAAGTCAATGACACCTAGGAAAAAACAAACCAAAAAGCACAGTATCTTTATCGGTTTTATTCCCAAAAGAAAGTGGACAGAGCCTAACCCAAGAGACTGCTGTAACCGTACAGAAGGCTACTATGGTGTCCACAATGACATAATTGTCTTGACGCCAAGGCATATCTCAGCCTATCTATGCACTATTCATCCAGATTCAGGACGAGAAACAGGTGATAATAAAAAATTGGAGAATAATTTCAACGACATCTAATGCTTTTCTTCAATAGGAAAGCTTATACCTCCAGAAGGAAAGCCTCTCTTGGAAGATTTGTCTAACAAGTATTCTTGTAAGTGGAGGTTGCTCGGGCTGATAGCCACAGGCCTGCCGAGACTACATTCTCATCCACTGATCTTCCACAATTTATCCACTTTTGCGAGGTTGATAACCTACCGCCAAGTGACAAGCAACCGAAATCTATTCTCGACGACCTCAATTGTTTCCTTCAATAAGAGAGCCTTTATCTCCACTAGGAGCGACTCTCTTTGAAAGGAACTTCCGTGATTAACGCCCAGTTTCTCGTGAAGTTTATTTATTTATTTATTGATGTTTAAGGTCATATATTTATGCACAATGGCTAATCATGACCGTGACAGTTTTACGGGTGGAGGAAGCCGGAGTACCCGGAGAGAACCACCGAGCAACGACGAGCAGCTGCCAGCTCCCCAACATCGTAACTCCGCACTGCAGCACAGGCAGGGTTAGATTGGTTGAAGACATGCGTACCATCGACGTGTAGTACGCCTTAGCACACGGCATCATCATGCCCCCATGCGGGCAATGGAGATGAAGTGTCTTGCCCAAGGACACAACGCGGTTGCCGCAGGTGAGATTCGAACCGAGGACCTCTCGGCTTGCAGCCTGCACCTCTACCTACTGAGCTACCGCGCTCCCTTTTCTCGTGAAGTAGATAATCTTCCATCAACTGGCAAGCAATAAACATCATGTCCATCACCTGTACGACTTACGATGCTTACAGGAGGAGAAACTACATCCTCCCCACGAAGAAGCTCGTCTCGTCGACCTCAATTGTTCCCTTCAATAAGAGAGCCTTTATCTCCACTAGAAGAGACTCTCTTCAAAAGGAACTTCCGTGATTAACATACAGTTTCTCGTGAAGATGATATCCTTCCGTTAATCGTCAGCCTAGGGGCATCTGAGCCATAGCCTTGATCAGACCTATGCCCCTTTCCCAAGTCGTTATAATGACGACTTCCAGAGTAAATATAAGAGGGTTATTGTACCCTCGCGAGACATTCTCATGATGCTTTCTTAGAAGCAGAATGGCCTCGCTTACCCCGGTCTGCTGAAGTGTGTTGATGAGACAGCGACTTCAATAGCAGAGCATTGGAAGCTGCTTGTAGCCTGCTCCTATATCAATGCAAGCTTGTCATCAAATAGTATATTTCCGGTAACCAGAGCAACTCGGAGAGAGCTTTTCACCTTGTCATCTGTAAGTGATGACGACGCAAGGACAGGATCATGTCTTACCAACTCCAAATTCACTGTCCGTGCGGAGGTGTACGTGGCATACATGACTGCCCTGGACAGAACTCTTAGCAAGGAACCATGTCCTCATATTTCTTTCCACTGAGACATTGAACCACAGCTCTGGTAAGGTGATCTGCTTAGGACATTGTGCCCAGATTTGCCCTTTTCAATGAAATAGCACATTCCAATATTTCCGAGTATATATTAAATGATGCAGGTAGGGACATATTTTCATCCCCGGCCTGCTCATCTAAATGCAGAAGACTTATATTCAGATGGAACAATATTCTTAAGAGTTTAAGAATTTTCATAGTCTTAAAGTGCCCTTCTGTGAGAGATGGAGACTCACACTCCGTATCCCTCTCAGCATCCAAATGTTCCATCCGCAAATATGGTCAACTCCATCCGACTGAATGGATGACTGGACCAATGCAGCACCGTCTGACAGCTCACCATCAGAGTCTGTTAAACGGTAGTACTAGTCTCAAACGACTAACTATCAACTCGAACCTGCGAAGTTAGATAGCTAATCTGTGGTCAACGCGCTTCATTAATGAAGCAAGGGAAGATGCCATAGCTGCCACCGAATCCGGCCGCAGTTTGGAAGAAGCGTCCGAACAGCAAGCGTGAACGGGCGTCCCAACTCACTAACGTTCCTCGCACCAAAAACAGTCGACCCCGACTGTTGACGGAAAGGAGAAGGTTCTGCAGCTCGCAGTCTGCTCCAGACCTCGCTGAGCATTCCGTTAGAAATTTGTAGGCATCTATCCCTTATTGTGCATATCCATGAAAGAAGAGGAAGTTGTCACCACAGCCGACCCTGGGTAAAGTGTGGAAGAAGCATCCCAACTCATCATGTAGGACAGATGCTCCTCCTCACTGAAGTTTCTTACAACACAAAACAGTCGTCCCCGACTGTTAATGGGATGAAAAAATGCTCTGCACTCGCGATCTGTCCCCAGATCTCGCAGAGTATCCTGCTTAGAAACTTCTAGACTAATCCTCTTTCGTGCGCTTCCATGTAAGTAGAAGACGCCATAACTTCTGCCGGCTCCGGCTGCAGTGTGGAAGGAACGTTTTGATGCATGTTCCGACTCAATATGGTTTCTCACAACAGACACAGTCGACCCCGACTGTTAACGGGACGGAGAGGGTTCTCCAAACGGAGATCTGACTCCAGATCTAGCCGAGCATCCTGTAGAGAAACTTCTGGATTCTTCTACATGCACAATTGACCAGACCGACCCAGCAACGTCCGACAGCTCAACACTGGAGTCTGCAGGAGGCTGCTCTTGCATTAGCTGGGATGCTGCTAACAGCTGCGCAACTGTGACAGCAAATCCGCTCCCGAGGCTTGAGGAGCGAGCAGCAGTCTTCTGTTTTTTCCACCGCTTGCTGCTCCTGGGACGAAGATCCGGAGATAGATCTCTTCTCTGAGCGTCCCGTTGATCGATGCCTCAGATCGCTTGCTATTGGATGGTCCGACTTCAGGGGCGAAGAATGGCTCAGTCTTCGCACATCTGACTGGATATCTGAAGTCCGGTAGCTAACCTGTGGTCGTGTGCTATAATAATGTAGCGGCGTAAGCCGTGACTGAAGCCGTCCCCGGCTGCAGACTAAACAGAGCGTCCCGAGCGGAAGACGGACATATGCTTCGTCTTGTGCAAGTTTATCATAACATTTGGCCCCAAATGTTGTTGGGTTAGAGAGGGACCTCTCCCGCTCGCGGCCTCATCGACCTCGAAGAGCTTCCCAACAAGAAAACTTCATTTCAGCTTGTGAAACGTAGCAGAGGAAGCTGTGACTGAAGCCAACCCGGCTGCTGACTAGACAGAGCATCCCGAGCGGTGGGCAGACATATGCTCCAAGCTCGTGCAAGTTTCTCATAACAACATTTGGCCCCAAATGTTGTTAGGTTAAAGAGGGGCCTCACCCACTTGCAGTCTATTAGACCTCACCGAACCTCCCAACAAAAAACTTGCTAACTTCCTTCCTATTTCCATCGTCGTTGGGTGAGCTTATTTATATTTCAGTGCTCGCTCTACCCACATCTACACTTCCTTCGACCGCAATGGACTTACCCAGTTCCCACGGACGGAGTAACCGCTTCACCAGTCGAGCTAGCTGCTTGCAAGAGATTAAGAACACTAACTAGAGGCCTTATCCCTTGCATATCATGAGCACTGCAGCTAGCTCTATTTGGTCAATGGAGCGCGGCGACAGTAGCACACTTGGATGGGTGTCACAATATCATCACCATGTTCATGTTCCTCTGAAATAGAAACTAAAAAATGAATTATAACGTGGTGAGAGGCCTGGCCTCAGAAACTCACCACCAACAACGTACTGCGACATCCGTCTCCAACATTAGTCATTCCAGTGAACACAAGTATGACAAGAGTCCGCAGAAGTACATCGACTAAAGTTGATATCACTCCTCCAAACTCCACAACAAAATATATAATTAAAATACATGAATAATAACAATCAAAATTAAATTCAAAATATTTTTTGAAAATTTTTTTTGTTGAAAAAATGCCTAAGTTCCCAAAGGGAACATTAAGAGCCCAAAGGCATCCTGATAGAGCCTAAGTGTGGACAAAATCCCAATTTATTGAGCTACACTACCGGAATAATAATCCATGTATCCTACAGTAATTCTACAGTAATAGAATATAAAATAGTACCTATATATGAGGATGTTGTCAATGTAAACGTCAATGAAAAGACCGGAAACAAGACATCAGGCGCACAAAAAGGCTCAAAGTCAGAAACCAATTTAAATGCTACCAGATGCAAAGCTACATCTTCATACAAAGAAATGAAAGTGTCAATGACACTGTAGCTCAACTTGTCAAGACAAAGACATGTACATGTATAGTATGTGACACAGCAATGACAAACATCTAGGTAATGACCTGATAACAAAGGTACATATAAAGTATTGTAATGGTCTGTACATAAATACTGACCATAGCCTGTAACAAATGTATAGGTAAAGTATTGTAAAGGTGGGTGACAGTCAGATGCTAAACTAGAAAAAATCTTTGAGTCCCAGAGTGGGTCTGACTGAACCCCAAAATATTTGTTCTCATAGCACAGTGACAACAAAGGCACCCCAAAACACACTCATTCCTGTCCCAAGGTGAAAACAAAGGTACCCAAGAAGTTTCGTGAAGATCAGTTCACAAATATGAGCTGTGTAGAAGTTGTAACAAAAAACTGATTGGACCTAATTTCGGTACAAAATGGCCACTGGCAGCCATCTTGAATTTTGGACCGCGCCCAGAAACACTCGTTCTTGTCCCAAGGTGATAACAAATGTACCCAAGAAGTTTTGTGAAGATCGGTTCATAAATACAGCCTCTAGCCCGAGCCGTATTGACATGTGCACTTACAGAGTATAAGTAGCACTGAATAAATCAAAGTTCATCTAATTTGCATAATTTCTGCACGAGAAAAAAACCCGTACTATATGTGATGTATTCCATGTTACTAAACATTCATACAAAAATTTATTAAAATCAGAACTTTCCTACAGAAGTTCTGTACAAAAGACTGATTGCACTAATTTTGGTACAAAATGGCTGCTGGTGGCCATCTTGAATTTCGGACCACACCCAAAAACACTCATTCTCAACCCACGGTAATAACAAAGGTACCCAAGAAGTTTCGTAATGATCGGTTCATAAATACGGCATCTAGCCTGAGCCGTATAGAAGTTGTGTACAAAAAACTGATTAGACCTAATTTCGATACAAAATGGCCACTGGCAGCCATCTTAAATTTTGGACCGCACCCAGAAACACTCGTTCTCGTCCCAAGGTGATAACAAAGGTACCCAAGACGTTTCGTGAAGATCGGTTCATAAATACAGACTCTAGCCCGAGCCGTATTGACACGTGTACTTACTGTGTGTAAGCAGCACTGAAAAAATCAAAGTTCATCTAATTTGCATAATTTCTGCACGAGAAAAAAACCCCGTATTATATGTGATGTATCCCATGGTACTAAACATTCACACAAAAAATTATTCAAATCAGCGCTTTCATAAGGAAGTTCTTGCAAAAATCTGATTGCACCAAATTTCGTACAAAATGGCTGCCATCGGCCATCTTGAATTTCGGACCGGACCCCAAAACACTCGTTCTCGTCCCACGGTGATAACAAAAGTACCCAAGAAGTTTCGTAAAGATCGGTTCATAAATACGGCCTCTAGCCCGAGCCGTATTGGCATTTGCACTTACAGTTCTGAAAGTAACACCAAAAAACATCAAAGTTAGTCTAATTTGCATAATTTACGCATGAGAAAAAAACCCGTATTATATGTGATGTATCCCATGGTACTAAACATTCATGCAAAAAATTATTCAAATCAGAGCTTTCATATGGAAGTTCTGTACAAAAAACAGATTTCTGCATCATCGGTACAAAATGGCAGCTGGCAGCCATCTTGAATTTCGGACCGCACCCAAAAACACTCGTTCTCGTCCCACAGTCATAACAAAGGTACCCAAGAAGTTTCGTAAAGATCGGTTCATAAATACGGCCTCTAGCCCGAGCCATAGCAGCTTGGCACTTACAGCTCTGAAAGTAACACTAAATAAATCAAAGTCAGTCTAATTTGCATAATTTACGCACGAGAAAAAAACCTGTATTATATGTGATGTATCCCATGGTACTAAACATTTATACAAAACTTTATTCAAATCAGAACTTTCATACAGAAGTTCTGTACAAAAAACTGATTTTTGCATCATCGGTACAAAATGGCCGCTGGCAGCCATCTTGAATTTCGGACCACACCTAAAAACACTCGTTCCCATCCCAGGGTCATAACAAAGGTACACAAGAAGTTTTGTAAAGATCGGTTCATAAATACGACCTCTAGCCCGAGCCATAGCCAATTGTTGACGTACGGACATACGGACAGATGGACGACAGGCCATGACAATAGCTCAAATTTGACTTCGTCAAAGTTGAGCTAAAAATGATACATCGGATAGAAGATACAAGACTAGACGACCTAACACCCCCAGGGTGAGGACGTAACCATGGGGAAAAACAGAATAAATATATTCTGTAAGAAATTTAATAAAAAATTTCAATAAAAAATAGCCAAAAACCTTAAGAGTTTAACAGGAAGGGGTCATGGAAGGATAGGGAAGGAATACTTAACAAACAGTGGAATAATCATTATCAAAAATGATGACATCAGGCGTATGTCCCGAAACTGGGAAACATGAAATAATTTTATAATTATTATAAAGTTACAGCCCTGAATGTCTAAAACCACTGTTGAACACTTCCATCGTCAAATAACAGCCTTGGATCCACCAATTCTTGCATTGATTTGTGTCTGGCATCCTCAAAAAAGGAGATTTTAAAACACAGATGTCAGTTCATTGTTGCTGACTTTAGGGCCAAACAAAGAATGATGTTTGCGCCAATTCTGGTCACTTCCTGACGGCTGCACATGCACGGAGAGTAAAAGTGTGGAAGACAAGATAGGACTTTTAATTTGGGGGATGGGGGGGGGGGGGGGTTCAAAATTTGTGTTTGGCTCTTGATAACTTTGAGTTTGCACCAGCTCGTCTGGGCCATTGGTTTATAGTATAAAAATATAATCAGATTCTTGCTAACCCTTTACCTAACGGAGTGGCCACATCCATCCACATAATTTTCAAATTTAGTAGTTGAAAAAAAAATTTTTTTCAAAAGGTTTCAACAAAATCACATCATGTTACCCCTCACTGGAACAAGCTCGTTCCAATGAGGGGTCACTTGATATGGTTTCATTGAAATTTTCTGAAAACTTTTACAAAACATTCAGATTAATAAATTTTGATATCCTGTGCATTGAGTAAAGGGTTAATTGTATTCTCTTGTTGATTTAATATTTGGCTATTCAATTTACCAAGAACACACCGATGTCGAAATATCAAAATTTCAAAATCCAAAATTTTCACATAATGCACCAAGGAATTTAACCAATTCATTCAGATTGTTTATGAACTCTAGATCTGTGGCTGCTTGGGTACCAAAAGGAATGATCTTATCTGTTTTAACTGTGACACTATCATTAACCTTTACCCAATGCAGATAATACAGGGATTCTTTTGGGTGTCTACAGGGGCCGAATATGGGCCCCTTTCCCAATGGCATTTGGGCATGATTTTTCCCAATTCCCAGCCCAAAATTTCCCAATCTCAGTTCCCACTAAGAGAAAAACTTAAAGCACAATTGGTGACCTGAACTGGGTGGTTGTAAGGCCTCAGAAAAACATCCAGTTCCGGATACCAACTGTATCTTAAAATTAAAATTGCTTACCTGACAAAGCTTAGAAAGTGTCTGAATTCAAAGGCAAATTACAAGTTCTTCTTTAATAGTATAAGTACAGTTTTATAAAGGCTACAGAGACAGGGGTGAGCAAGATTCCATAAAGACATTTTGTTATAAAACTTCCTTGTAGTATACATGCAGTTGGTTATGTATCAGCTTTAATATTGCCTGTTTAACCCTTTACCTAACGTAATGGCCAAAACCGGCCAGTGCTATTCTCAAAAATCGCCAATTAATTTTCATTATTTTTTTCATTTTTTGTCTCAAAAACATAGGTTATGACCCCTTGTTGGAACGAGCTCATCGAGCTCGTTCCAACGAGGGGTCATAACCTATGTTTTTGAGACAAAAAATGAAAAAAATTAGTTATTCAAGAATTATTTTTGCAAGTGTCGTCTGCTTTTCAGGTTAGGTGAAGGGTTAATCTGAATGTAAAATTTCTAAGTCTTTGTATGTTTCTTCGCCTCCAAAACAAATTCCCACTTTGTGCCCCATGACACAAATTTTCCAAATGGCATGGGCCCCAGACCCCTTTCCCAAAGAGGGCAGAAGAATCCCTGCAATATCAACATTTCCTATTATTTAATAATTTTTTAACACATTTTTATGAAAGTATATGACCTCTTCAATACAACTTGCTCACTGAGCTCATTCCAATGCAGAGTTACAAAATGGTTTCTTTGGAAAAAAATTTGGATTTACCTGGAATTTGGATCCATTTCCTTTGTTATTTATACAGGGAGGAATTTCACTTTTTTGTTGGGTAAAGGGTTAACTTCATGCGTAACTTGTGCATGATTCTGGGAAACACACCAGACAAAAACCATGTTCATCTTGGTTGGTTAGTTATTTATTTATCTATTTATTTGGCTTTAACAACACTATCGACAGCCAGGGTCATCTCGTGTTGGACAGTTTTACGGGTGGAGGAAGCCAGAGTACCCAGTGAGAATCATGAGCAATGGTGAGTAACTGTCAGACTCCCCAACGTAATAACTCCATACAAGCAGGGTCAGCATTGGTTGAAGACAAGTGCACCAATGTGCAGTTTGCCTTAGTACACAGAGTCACTGTGCTCCCACGCTCTCGGTTGCAATTGGTTGGTGTCCCCTTTGATATGCCAAAATTAAACCAATCTAAAGATCCACTACAGGCCAACAGCCATAAAATCTGCAGCTGAATCTCTAAACATCCCCCCCCCCCACCCCTTCCCCCCACCCATCAGATGGTTCTCTTGACTATTTGTCTCTACAAAATATTTTGTTGCATTCTTTCATCAACAAATAAAATCTAGATATTGATTAACCCTTTGCATGCTGCTGAAGGATATTCCTGTCCAGGCCAGGAAATCTCTTGCCACTAAAATAAGAAAAATTTGAGCACATTTAACAAACATTTCTCCAGCAAATTGCATCAGCCTTTGAACCAGTGATTTTTGTAGTCAAAATTTCATGAATTTTTCACTACAATGTATTTTCATAATATATATACAAAATGACATAGCAGTTTGGATATGAATCATAGCTTTAACTATTTATTTATTTATTGGTGTTTAAGGTCACATACTTATATGCACAATGGCTAATCGTGACAGTTTTATGGGTGGAGGAAGCCGGAGTACCTGGAGAGAACCACCGAGCATCGATGAGCAACTGTCAGCTCCTCAACATTCTCTGTTCAAGCTCTGCTCAAGCAGGGTTACAGTGGTTGAAAACATGTGCACCATCGACGTGCAGTACGCCTTAGTACACGGAGTCATCGTGCCCCCATGTAGGCTACTGGGATAAAGTGCTTTGCCCAAAGACACAATGTGGATCGTCCCATACAGGGATCGAACTCAGGACCTCTAGCATATCAGTCCAACAGTCTACCAGTGTGCCACCGCACTCCCCTTAGCTTTAACTGATAGAGTGCTAAATTATTTTTGGTCATAACATTTGATCATTTGTCTTTATCTGGTTACAATTTATGGAAGAGTGCCTATAGGCACTCTCCCATAAATTTTAACAAAGCAAATCTCCACAGGCTAAACAAGAGCAACGCGAAGCATGGCCTATGCCCCCTCCTGCAATACCATGGATAGAATTATGCCATCAAAAACATGACATGTGCCTGTAGCAATCTGTACTAATAGAAAAACAAGAATAGGATCTCTTTCCCCATGTTAAGGTACAAGCATGGCAAAAATTATTTCAATCCCACGTATGATGACAGAGCTAGAGCAGCAAATATGTTGGATGGACACATTTTTCAATCATCCCCTAAGTTAAACAAGGGCAAATAACACTGTAAATGCTCATGCGAAGATATTAATTCTACTGTAGGATCCCTTCCCCCATGCTGAGGAACAAGCATATGATCTCTAAGTTAAACAAGGGAAAATAACTCTGTAAATGTTTACGCGAAGATGTTAATTCTACTGTAGGATCCATTCCACCATCATTGCCCCATTATGGGCAACCAACGTGTGAAGTATGAGCATCATGCGACCAACAATACAAAAGTTATTGCCCGGAAATGTGTGAGACAACATTTTTCAATCATCTTCTAAGTGAAACAAGGGCAAATAACTCCGCAAATGTTTACACGAAAATATTAATTCTGCAGTAGGATCTCTTCCTCCATCTTGAGGTACAAGCATGGCAAAAATTATTTCAATCCAATGTTTGATGACAGAGCTAGAGCAGCAAATATGTTGGACGGACACATTTTTCAATCATCCCCCATGTTAAACAAGGGCAAATAACACTGTAAATGCTCATGCGAAGATATTAATTCTACTGTAGGATTCCTTCCTCCATGTTGAGGAACAAGCATAGGATCTCTTCCCCCATGTTGAGGTACAAGCATGGCAAAAATGATTTCAATCCAACGTATGATGACAGAGCTAGAGCAGCAAATATGTTGGACGGACACATTTTTCAATCATCCCCTAAGTTAAATAAGGGCAAATAACACTGTAAATGCTCATGCAGAGATATTAATTCTACTGTAGGATCCATTCCCCCATGCTGAGGAACAAGCATGGTAAAAGTTATTTGAATCCAAAATATGATGACAAAGCTAGAGCAGCAAATTTGTTGGACGGACACATTTTTCAATCATTTTTCAATAATAATCCCCTAAGTTAAACAAGGGAAAATAACTCTGTAAATGTTTATGCAAAGATGTTAATTCTGCTGTAGGATCCGTTCCCCCATCATTGCCCCATTATGGGCATCCAACGTGTGAAGTATGAGCATCATGCGACCAACAATACAAAAGTTATTGCCCGGAAACGTGTGTGAAAACATTTTTCAATCATCCCCTATGTGAAACATGGGCAAATAACTCTGCAAATGTTAACGCGAAAATATTAATTCTGCAGTAGGATCTCTTCCCCCATGTTGAGGTACAAGCATGGCAAAAATTATTTCAATCCAACGTATGATGACAGAGCTAGAGCAGCAAATATGTTGCACGGAAACATTTTTCAATCATTTTTCAATAATAATCCCCTAAGTTAAACAAGGGAAAATAACTCTGTAAATGTTTATGCGAAGATGTTAATTCTGCTGTAGGATACGTTCCCCCATGTTGATGGACAAGCATGGCAAAAATTATTTGAATCCGACAAATAATGACTGTGCTAGATCAGCAAATATGTTGGATGGACACATTTGCGTTACGTTCTAAAGTACTAATGTACGAACATACTACCGAACGCAGCTCTCCACTAGATACCCCCTCTGACCAGGTCGGGGGCATAATAATATTTTTTCAAGGGTTATTTGAACTGAACCACACACACAGAATATGAAGCTTCTAAGTAGCAGTTGCAGTACCTGCACTTGAGAATAAAGCCCAAATACAGGCTTCCAGTGGTCAGTGCTGGATGGGTTTGACCAGCACATTTTTATTTCCAAACATCACCATTGTCTGGAGCTTCATTTTCAACAATTAACAAAACTCTCTCAAAATGTTAGGCTTTATAACATGGAGAGGCCTTTTGTATCTTATAGATGGATCCTTAAAAAACTTAAGTATAGCTCCAATTCTAGCAGAAATTAGTTGTGGGATAAAAAATTTAAAATATTCTGTTTATTTTGAAAACAAAGGTTAAACCTTTTGACAATGATGACCAGAATGATATTGTCATGTACACAGCAAAGTGGGTGATTGTATCATATATTTGCAGAAAGGTGCAGTGATAATATAAACCTTCATCCATGTAGGGTTGTCAGATTAAATTATGACTGACCCTCCAGTCCAGTGAAGTGCTCATTTTGTTGTCTTCTCATGGTATTCCAACTTTTTACTTTATGAAATAAAAAATGCATATCAGGTTAACTCTTTGCCTGCTACAGGCATATTTTCCTACCCAGTAGTTAGTTACCTTGTCAGGTATGTCCCAGATTCTTGTTAATAAAATACACTATTACAAATATTAGTAGCCCTATTACCACTGATTACTGGACACCAGAATACAGTGAATTTTTGTTACACCAAGCCATGGCTGCTTTACAGCAGACATAGCTTGATTTTATGAAAAATTCCAGAAAATACTCGTCAGTTTAAGAATTAAACAAGGTGCAATGCCACCGGTATCCCCTGCCAAGAAATGGTTTATTAAAAAGGGGACAAAGTTGAGGTCTGGGCTTTTATCTGTAGTTCTATACTAAAGTTATCCAACAACCATAAAAATTAAAATTTTCTTAGTTAAAAAAGTCAAAAAAGGTCCATAACTCTGGAAAAAATGATTGAACAAAACCTGTTACTTGTGAATATCCTTTCCCCCATGATGGTCCATGAGCATACCAAAGATCATTCAAATCCTGACATGCAGTGGCCGAGATACAGAGGTCTAAAATTGTTATGGACAAGTTGGGATAAACCCCATTGCTTGATCCCCTGCAAACTTTGTTTTGGCTGATAAGTATCAAATCAGCCCAAGCATTCTGTGATTCAAAACTGCAGGACATTGGCAGACTATTTTTAAACTTTATCACATCATGCTTAATAATGAGTCAACAGATGATACTGATGAGAGATATATTCAAACTGATCACAAAAGCCGCAAATAATCAGCAGGACCCCAACCCTCTTTGCCATTTACACTAATGAGCCACCACCCACCACTCTCTTCCTGCAAAACTGTTGCCTCCATACCTTCTTCAAAAGAAACCTCTCCTTCATTTTCAGCAGTAAATGATGCAATTGTAACACATTTAGGTTCACTACAAGTATTTGAACTGTCAATGCTTGTGGCTGGTTGTGTTTTCATCATTATATCTGTATGTGATGTTTTTGTATTTGAAACTTCTGCAATATAGTCAGCAGGGGCATAACCCTGATTACCATTGATAGTCACAAGCCACCATTCATCCATTTTATCAATAACATCAACAGTTTCTCCTTCATTGAATGTTAGTTCCCCATCACTTTGGCCTGTGAATGGGGCACATGTTACAAAACATTTTGCTTCTGTTCTTGATTCTGAAACTTTTTCTTGTTTATTTGATTTAAGATTATTATTAATGGGAGATGACTTTTCGATTGATTTCTTTTGAGTTTCTGGGTTTACTGATCCTGGTGATGTTGCCGATGCCGATGTCTCTAATCTCGACTTTAGTGCATTTCTAAGATTTGCTACATTAGGCTTTGGAATATCTTGATCATCTGTTTTCTTTGTACTGGCATTTACTCTCCATGTTGTTGCTTTTGGTGGTTCAGAAACAGAATTGATTGATTTGGGTACAGTTTTTGGTTTTGGTTGATTTGATGGTCGGTTTTTGGGAACAGCAGGTTTTGTTGCATTTTCAAATTTTGATGCAATTGATGAGATTTTTGGTTTGTTTCGATTTTCGTTTTGGAAAGTTGTTTGAGTTGTGTTATTTGGAGACTGAAATTTAGATAAGACAGATGCAATTCCACCTGATGGTTGTGAAGAAGTGTCATGATTTGATTCAGTGCTATCGCCAGATGGAGAATTCTTTGTTGTCTGAAATGCTGGCTTTTTACTGGCAATAGCAGGTTTCAAAGGCGCAGCAGGTTTTTGCATATCCCTAGGCTTGCTGGGCATTATTGGTCGTTCTGTTGGTATTGATGGTTTATTGGCACTAACCACAGGTTTGGGCTTCAAATTGATGGCAGGTTTTATCACTTTAGTTGAATGTTCTTCTTGTGAGCTAGCAGTTTTATCATTACTAGTCTTGGTAGGAAACTTTAAGGGTTTATTAGGAATGCTGCCCTTTGATTTAATCTCATTATTCGCTTTGGAACTAAGATTATCATCTGAACTGAAAGCTCTATTCCTTGCTTCAAACTTGGATTTGAGAACATCAGACAACTCATTGTCTTCCTTGGAATGAGTGAAATCACCACTGTGTGGCCTACCAGGACCTTTTGGCAATACTAATGGTTTAGCTGGTGCAGATTCTCCTTTCGAATTTGATGTTGTGTTTGAAGATGACGTGACTGGTTTGAGCTTTGACATCAGTTCATCTGTAACAGAACCTGTAGGTTTGCTTGGAGGTCTTTGTGGAGAGAATTCTGAAACATTATTGTTTTTTTCATTTTCTTTGCTACCTGAAATATTATGACTGTTTCGATTCTGCATTTTGTTTTTCAGTTGATCAGCAAAATTTGTAGTCGGGTGCTGAGCAGGAGAAGACTCTGTGATATCAAATTCTTCCTGATCTTCATCGAAGTCGGCCTACAAATTAAAATAAATTTAGAAACCTTTGAATCTAAGGAAAACAAAACTGCAGATTCTATTTATTTATTTATTCATTTATTGGGGTTTAACAACATGTTCAACAGCCAGGGTCACTTTGTGTCAGACAGTTTTACAGATGGAGGAAGCTGGCGTACCCCAAGAGAACCACAGAGCAAGGGCGGGCAACTGTCAGATTCCCCAACACATGAACTCCACACATACAGGGTTAGCATTGGTTGAAGACAACTGTGTATACTTATCCATGAGTGAATCTACTGCAAATAACTATTTCATACAGTGAAACCTTGTTAACTGAATAGCCAAGTGAAAAACATTCAATTAACTGATAGAGTGCTGGAAGCCCATATTTGGTCTTTAGGTAATCCATCTTTAAAACTTCATAACAGACTCCTGTGTTGTGTCCTTGGGCAAGGCACTTCACCCCGATTGTCAACATGGCGGCACGATGATTCAGTGTACTAAGGCATACTGCACGTCGATGGTGTGCATGTTTTCAACCAATCTAACCCTGCCTGTGCTGCAGTGCGGAGTTACGATGTTGGGGAGCTGGCAGCTACTCATCGTTGCTCGGTGGTTCTCTCTGGGTACTCCGGCTTCCTCCACCTGTAAAAACTGTCACCCTTGGCTGTTAATGTGTCGTTAAACCCTAATAATTAAATTAAATTAAAAAACTTCATATTCAGTGGATGTACTTCATGTTATCTTTGAAGTGATATTATTTGGTCTTTAAGGATTTACCTTGTTACAATTTATGGGCAATCTCCCGTAAATTATAGCAAGGCAAAGATTTGTTGACAAATTTGATGACCAAAAACAATTTAACACCCTACCAGTTAACAGGACAATGCTTGCAATCTTACGGTGAATCTTTCACTAAATTTCATTTATAAAGCAGGTGTTAAGCATGCAATAAATTTCAGAAATCAACAAAAGAAGCCCCACTGTACACTAAGAAACCCCAAAGAGTGTGGTTTCCACAAAAATAACTTTAAGAGTCTGTGAGAATGCATAAGAAACACGTGTTAAGTGTTAGCTAATGGACTTCTAAGTGTAACCAATGGTACATTAAGTGGAACTCTGCCTGTATTTATGAAGTTATTCCAATGACATTCAAATCATTATCTCATGGACACTCCATGCTGTGCAAAAATATATCCAGTGAATCAGACTTAATTGGATACTGCCTACCGAGTAACCCTGTTGATTTCATATAGTTTTTAAAAACCAAACTGTACACCATTTCTTCAGTACAAATTTTCCCTGTTAATTATACATGGGTTGTAGAGTAAATAAATACTTTTGGTTGGTCTCAAAGGTTTTGTTGTTTATTATTTCCGTGTGTCTTTTTTTGATAAAATTGCTGCCTCGTGACACATGGGAGACAGAATTAATGCCTGCCAGGTAATCTATAGCCAACTGGAATTATCATGGCTCTTTGTTATGAGTCAACTGAATAAACAGTTTATCCATTTAATCTGATTACTATCAAAACATTTCTTTGTTACTTAATCTTTTTTATCTTGCTTAATCTCTTTATAATCCTTCAGGAAGATAATAAATACTGCTAAATTATTTGGAGTGAATAACAGTGAGTAAATAATCGTGAAATTACTTTGTAAACGTTAACTCCATGCACTCTGATGTAAAAATACCCAAATTTCAAGTGACCATTTTTCCCCAAAATGCAACTTGGAATTTAACCAATTCAGTCTTGTTTTACAGAGCTCAATGAGTCTGTCAAACAAGACTAAATTGATTAAATTTTTAATTGCATGATGGGAAAAATTTGCACCCTGAAATTTAGATATTGTGACATCAGTGTGCAGGGGGTTAACAAGGTGCACCACCACTGGTATCCCCTGCAAAGACATGGTTTACTAAAAAGGGGAAACAGTTGTTGGGGTTGGTGGTCAGCATACCAAAGATATATACACGTCTAAAATTATCATCCAGAGACCATAACAATTGAAATTTTCTAAGTCGAAAAAAGTGGAAAATGGCCCATAACTCTAGAAATGAAAGTGTCAAGGACACTGTAGCTTAACTTGAATGTGTGTTGTTGTGTTTGATGAAAAGGATAATGTTAAAAGGTTTATGAACAGATTATGAAATAAGACAAGAATTGTGATAATTGAGAATATGTTAATTTCTGTTCCCTGTGTGTTATGTTTTCAATAAAAATAATTTGAGGTGTAGACTTTACTAAAGAATTGAGAGGTAGGTTAATGTGGCCCTTACAGTTAATGTATGTCAAGCAAAATTACCAAGTTACAGTGACATTATTCCAAAACGAGTCATCCTATCAAGTTACAATGAAATCCCTCATAAATGCAGCCTGTAGACTGTGCTAATTGTTTTCGGGCTTCGGGCCTGTGTAGCCATCGTGGATGACCGATCACAACCAAAAGGGGACGTTCTCATTTAGATACTATACTGAGTCATCCTACCAAGTTATAATGAAATCTTTTCAGAAATACAACCCGTAGTCTGTGCTAAAGGTTTTTGGGTTTTGGGCTCGGGCAGCCATCATGGTTGACAGATCGTAACCAAATGGGGAAGTTCTATAGGTTTTCAGGCTTCGTCACAGTAGACTAATCCTGACCAAAAGGGGACGTTCTCATCTAAGCTAAAAATATAAACACTCACAATACTCTCATATACCAAATCCTGCATTTGTTCTCCAATGTAAGAAGATGGAGCCCAGCCTTCTTTTTCTCCAATTCTAACACACCACCAACCACTGTCACTCTTCTCCAATATCTGTAATATTCAATGGTTAACTGTTTCAGTGTCACTCTATTCTAGAATAGGAATGACATATTTTCTGATGGAATTCTGTTAGGCCACACAAAATAAATGAATCGATTATCAGGATTTTTTTTTTCAAATCATCAAGTGAGGGTTTCATTTTTAATTTTTTTCTTTTTCTTCCATATAGTGAGTTTAGATTGCGAGGCTTTCTGTTGCCTTTTCACACAAAGAATATATAGTAAATGTATAAATATACAAATTAACTCATTTAATTTTAACCCTCAAAGGCCTAATTCTGACTTTGATCACTTTTTGCTGCAACAGAACAGGTACATCAACATTCTGTTTCTGGGGAAACTTCCAAATTATATTCTTATAATTAGTGTCTTGACAGTGGTTTCTAGGTAAATCTTGACTTACTTTATAGGCAGCCAAGACTTGCCTAGAAACAGCTGCACAGCAACCACAGAATGTCAAGTGTCCTTAGTTATGCTTTTCAAATATCAGTTACATATATCAATAAAAAACCCAAAAGTTTTGAGTTTCCCGATTTTGTAGTAACACCAAAAAACTCTCCACGACAATAAAAATGTCCAATGAGGGAGTTAAGTGACAGATTGCCTGAGAATCGAAACACTTTTTTAGGCCTGATTTGATATGATAAACTGCTGCAGGTCTGTAGTTTTGAAATTACAGAATGACTTCCTGCTGGGAAAAAGGTTCGGGGGTGGGGGGGGGGGGGGGTGTTTATGTCTCCATAATTTACAGTACAGTCACCATGGACTGGTAGTAATCCATGTGTGGGCAGTGATGTCCACAAATGCATTTACCAGGTAATAAAAATCATCATCAGCAATATTTTAAATAATCAAGCACCGGTGTGTGACCTGTGCTTCATTAATTAAATATTTTATGACTATTCCTATAATTAGTGCTTAGAATCTAATATTATTACGTCCGTGGAAATATTGCTCACCCATGGAAAGTGACCAGTATACAGTGGCCGTACTGTAACAGTCATTTCACAACAGTGGGAAACCATGTACCATTATAGCACTATTCTTTAATACCATGTATCAGCATTATTTATTAGATATCATTTTCTTTGCCCATTATTTATTTATTGGTGCTTAATGCTAAATCAGCAGCTAAAGCTATATCATGGCGATTAGGGCTGCTTTGCTGCACTGTCAGCTCAGGTGTTTCCAACAGGCCTGAAAATAAGCAATCTCACAGTTGCAGAATGAGGTCCCCAGAGGGGGAATTTGATGATGCTATTCCACACAGTGGGCCAATTTATCCTCTGGGTACCTCTTTCTGTTTAGTTTTGAGACCCTGATTCAGGTTGAGGGCCACAAAGGGTAAATTTAGTGATGCTACCCTGCTGTGCAACAACAACAGCCGATGATACTTTGTCACCATCTTTAGATCATCTGTACAGATCCTCGTATATCCAAAATATTTAAGATTTAATTTTGGCATATTTTTGTTTGAACTGCAGAGTTTGTCTCAGATTTTTTTGAAGAAGTTTGTCTCAGATTTTTTGGAAGAATCAAGATCCAAAATAATAGGAGGTTTTCTAAAATCCCAGGGAGGAATATATGGTTCACGGTTCTCTTTTATCGAAGCAGAGTCAAGTGTGGTTGACTCCATATGGAGTTTAATTCTTATTCCCAGTGGAGGAATATGATTCTGGTGTCTGTTAAAAAACAAAACATTTTGAGGCTCTTGAGAGAAGGCTCCCTGCCTTAACAAGCATTGATTCTATTGGTGATGTTCTATGAGCACCCAAGCTGATTCTAATACCACTAGAATTGCCTATTATCAAGTTCAGCTGATGTGACTTCAAACTAAGCTGATATCATGTCGACCTCTGCCGATATGAACCAAGCCAGAGTTGTTACCTTGAAGCATTGTTACTTGGTGCAACTAAATTGTTTACATACAAACCTTCGCTCGTCGAACACAATCAGGAAAGCTGGAGTAACTGGGCATAATGGAGTGGTTTGAAGCAGAGGAGTGTTTGAATGAAAAGGAATTAACCCTTTGAACACTGGTGGTATCTTCCATGTCAGTTCAATGTCAGCAATTGGAAGAGTCCACTTTCATTATTTAGGGGTAGACCAATTAATATTTTCAATGTGCAGTCTTTGTGCTGCAAGTTGAAAGAATTTATTGGTCTACCCCACATTTTCACTTAGCAGCCATTCCACTTGATGAACTTATAAAGTATCATGACCCTGGGCCAGAAAAGCGGCCTGTCAGGTTCAAAGTTTTAATGACAGCAATGAGTGAGAATGGTGTGGAGAAGAGAAGAAAGAAGAAAATTGTACAGACAATTCAACGTAAACTAAAATTCAGAGTCATAAGCCAGGATTCATCGAAGTGGGAAAAGAGATGGTTCAGCTATTTGAACATCATGGCTTCTCCAGAAGCTGAGACTTTTGGATAGCTGAGCTAGGAAACTTTGGATCATCCAGTCTGTTTGGATATTTGTCTTGTTATAATATGAAGTGAGAAGTGCACAATATCACACAATCTCATAAGTACTGTTATACAATCCCCATCCTCACTGAACTTCACTGACTTCTAGACTACAAAGAATTCATTTCAAAATTTACTTACTTGTATATAAGAGCATCAATGGAACTGTACATTTGACTTTTCTGATTTACTTTCCCAGTATTAACCATCCAGGACACATTGGCCAACAAATATTTACAGTATGGTACAACCTGCATCAAAATCAACCACTGCTTGTGGTAGAGCTTTTTCTATTGCAGGTCCAAAACTCTGGAACTCTATTCCTAATTACTTACAGGAGATCATGTATAGAGTTGAATCTTTTAAGTCAGGTATAAAAACCTAATTTTGCAGGAGGACATTTCTGAAATAATGCAACTAATCTGCTACTCTGTCATCAAAACCACTTAGTTTTTCTTTTTACTTGTACAGACATAGAGCACAGTGTGTGGGTTTCAAGCTCTAAAATTATTATTATATTATTATTATTATACACTTCATCAAATATTTTATATAACTTCATCAATTTGCCGTCATGCTCGGAAGATTACTTCCTTCTAAGCGGCTTTCATTTTTGACTAATTCTTATTCCGTTACGTTAAGTGCCATACCAATGTGTATCGTGTCATGGGAACATAAAATTTAGCGCCACGCTTAACCTAATCGTTGAATGGGAATTATAAAATTGACCGAGATACATGTACGTCTTACAGATCGATTTATTATTTAGCCTTATTGTTATTATAATATATTGCAACAAGTCAAAGACAGCCATACAAATTTTAATGACCTCAAAATAATTTTAGCCCTCTTCCAGTTCATATTTTCTCTTTGAAGCCATAACAATCTAAAGATAATGTTTTGGGTTCAGAAATCCTCCTTCTCTACATTCATTAAAAGTTCAAATATAAAACAATAAAACCTTAAACAAAAAGTTATACAACTTACTGTAACATTTTCTCCTTGCTTAAAACTGATACCATCACCAACTGTGTCTTCAAAATCAGCCAATGTTATGTAACCAACTAATGTTTTATCAGGAGCAGATTGCCTGGTCATTGATGTCCTGTTAATCTGAAAAGCAAAAGAGATTTAATAAATCAAATCCAGTACTGAAGTTGTTCTCACTTAAACTTGCACCTGAATTTTAAAGGCAAGAAAAATACTAACTGCACTCTCTTTACACAGAAAAACATATTAATTTCCTCAGCTTTACTATCTTTGTCATTCATTATTTGTTCAAAAAGATAAGTTATATACCTCTGTTAGAATGGGTAACATGATGCCTCATTGGTTACACATCAGTTCCCACTAAGAGTTTGTGAGTGTGAATCTTACATCATGGGCATATGTAATATGTCCTTGTTCTAATACTTAAGTCTTTCCAGTCTGATGTCAAAATGGCAAAGTTTTCAGTAGCAAATATTTCCCATAATGCAGTTTGGTATATAACCAAATATACCTTGTTTGACAGATCTCAGTGAGCTCTGTCAAACAAGATATAATTGGTTGAATTCATAGCTGAACAAGGACAAAAGAGAGTGACTGGAAAAAATCGTGTTGCACTAAAAAGTCTAAAGTGTCATTAAACTCCAATAAATAAATAAATAAATAAATAAATAAATAAATAAATAAATAAATAAATAAATAGCCACTGAACATCCTTGAACGTTTGAGTGATGAGACACAATACACTTTTTTAAGAGATTGTTTTTCCAAAATTCTGCCTGTCTTGATCCTTGACTGTAGGCAGTGTACTTTCGATTGGAATCCTGATAAGGTAGCGAGATTGTTCTTCTGTCTGGTCCATGTAATATAATGTTTTTTACCCGGCATGTCATTGAGTAGAGCTGCATTGGCAATTTTTTTTCCAGTTTGTTTCCGTTTTTTTCAGCAAACCAGATAACCAAACTGCAAGACCCAGGAAAGTTAGTAAATTTTGTTTCTTAACATACCTACCACAATTGTTTACAATTGGCTGCAACGTAAGTACAAGCCCTACTTCGGAACTAACTCAAGCTAAGAAATTTTTCCAAACAAGTTGGAAAAGTGATAGAGTGCAAAAGCACGAAAAAGATCGAAAAAGGGTCGAGCGAGACCGGCGCTCGACATTACAGGTACTCTCTATGTACACCTCTTGCGTTTACCGAGCGTATGCGCAACAACCGTGATGTCAATTCCGTATTTCCGCCAACGAGAAGTTTGTGATTTAGCGAGGAGGCATCAATATCAAAGATATCCCCAAGGAGGGTGGGCCTCCGGTAAACAATTGTGGTAGGTATGTCAAAAAACAAAATTTACTAAAAAATTTTAATTTCTGCTCAACCTACTCACAATTGTTTACAATTGACTGAATAAACAATAGGAGGAGGTGAATCACATAACCAATACCAACAAGCAGCAGAAAGAAATGCAAGGAGGGCAGAGAATAATCAAAGATATCCCCAAGGAGGGTGGGTCTCCGGTAAACAATTGTGGTAGGTATATTAAGAAACAAAATTAACTAAAAAATTTTAATTTCTTCTCAACCTACTCACAATTGTTTACAAATGGCTGAATAAACAATAGGAGGAGGTGAATCACATAACCAATACCAACAAGCAGAAGAAAGAAATGCAAGGAGAAAATAATAGCGAAACCTACAATGAAGAAAGAGAGAAGGCACCTGAAAAGAACAGGGCTGAGCAAAGCACAAACCCGATAAAAACAAATTTAACGAGGATGCTCAACTACCTGAGCAAAAACGAGAGGGCCTAAAGAAAAAAGGTCATCAGATTGCTGCTGTAGGTGCGGAGATAAAAGGAGAAGGTAGAAGCATTCTTCCAGTAAGCCGCATTCATAACATCCCGGAGCGAAACAGAATTGGCAAATGCCCAGGATGTAGAAATGGCACAAACCTCATGAGCATTAAACCGGTTCGAAACAAGATCCAAAGCAGACATGCTGGAAGAAGCCAGCTTGATTGCAAGCAGATCCACCTGGAAATAGAATGGGAAGAGACAGACTGCCTCCTAGGAATGAGAGACAGAAAGAATCTCTTCCAGCCCCTCCAAATGAACTGAGTGTGATTAATGTAAGTCTTGATTGCACAAACAGGACAAAGAAGAGGCCTCCGGCCATCAACAGCAGGGAGAGCCCAAATGCAGATGGAAGCAGAATCAACAGACAGCACATGAAGCTCACTGACATGTCTGGCAGAAGCAAACGCTACAAGGAAAGCCATCTTAAAGGTGAGAAAACACATATCGGTCTCAGATAAAGGCTCGAATGGCGCGCCCTCCAAACAATGCAACACCCATGTCAAGTTCCACTTGGGTGTAAGACGCAAAACTCGAGGCCTCTTCAAAGAAAAATGCTGAATTGGTTTGAAGAGAAAAAGATTACGACCGATGCACCGCTTTCCCACATATGAGAAAGTATCAGACAGCATAGACTGATAGCCCTTTATCGTAATAGGCTGGAGGCCCTTGGAGTCAAAAAGGTATACCAGAAAATCTGCAATTTGAGCGATTGACGGATCATGGTAATCCACGTTTTGAGCTGTACACCAGCGGCAGAAAACCTTCCACTTAGCAGCATAAGTCATGCCAGTAGAATGTCGCCGCGATGCAGAAATGCACTCCACTGATCGTCTCAAAAAAACTCTACGTCGGAGACAGGACCTGATAAAAGACAGGCGTGAAGGGACAGGCTCTCCAGGTTGTGATACATCCTGGGACGACCCTGGGAAAGAAGATCGCGACATAGAGGTAGATGAATCGGCCGATCTGCCAACAGAGGCTGCAGCAGATTGATCCACACCGTCTGTGGAGACAGAGGAGCGATCAGAATGATCCTGCAACTGCAAGCACGAATCTTTGTCAACACTTGAGGAAGAATCGGTGCAGGAGGGAAGGCATAGCCGATCCAACCTGTCCAGTCCAGAGACAGAGCGTCTACAGCAAATGCCAGTGGATCTGGACAAGGAGAGACAAAGGTCTCTACATGATGATTCCAGCGAGTGGCGAAAAGGTCGACCAGAGGATGCCCCCACCGCTTGCAAATTGCCTGAAACACCGACCGATGCAGCATCCATTCAGTGGGAAGGACACTGTTGCGTCAGGACAGGGAGTCTGCTAGGACGTTGAGACTCCGGAATGTGCCGAATGGTCACCCGAGCGTTTACATCCCACGTCAACAGTAGAAGATCCCAAGATAGCTGATTCATGGGAATCGAATGTGTGCCTCCTTGATTCTGTATGTAGGGGAGAGGAGACTGTCGATCTCCTGTACCAGAAGGTCCCGACGCAGAGAATCAGAAGGGACCCGAGTCGGGAGGGGAACCCGAGATAAACAGGGGTGCCGATGGAAGGACAGTCGCAGACCGGATTGGATGACGTCGAGGACCCAAGTGTCCTTCATTTGCAGTCTCGACGAGGCCCCAAGAGGTGAAACCACACCATTGGGAAGCACTTAGACTTTTTTTCCTGAGGCTGCCAGTGAGCCTGGCCGTGTCAGCGCTTCTTCTGAGCAGAAGGAGAAGATGGAGCCGAAGGCGTGGCCGACGTCACTGACGTAGCAGATGCAGCGGGATGCTTGGCAGGCCTTGAACGACCACCACCCGCAGCAGCAGATTGGTCCAGCTGTCGTAGTAAAGGCTGGTCCTTAGAATGATGAAGAACCTCACCACGGTCAGCTTCCACGGAACCAAGGAACAGCTAAGGTCCAACCAAAGAAGCAGACATCAGAACAGCATGCTGCTCAGAAGGAAGGGATGGAGAAGAATCCAACACTGCATCCCGGCGTGCAAGCTCCAAATTAGCCGTGTTACAGGCATGAGCATGTGTCAGTTTCATAAGAGCCTGTGACAAAACGTGCAAAGGCATCTGAGCATCATCAAACTCCCCTGGTGGCAAATATGTGGCCAGGGCTGCAACGACATGGTCCGCGAGAGATAACATACCCAGCATCTCTCGGGACAGGCCCACCATAGACTAAACGACCGACATCGGGAGAACTGCCAACTTTGGCTTAGTCAACCCGAGAGAAAAAGAATCTTCGTCTACAGTAGTATTCCCTTTGAAGACTGGCGGACAGATGGAATCGTAAATACGAAACCACGACGGAGGCAGAAAAGCACCCGAGGGAAGAAGAATCTTCGTTCACAGTAGTCATCCCTTGGAAGACTGGTGGACAGACGGAATCGTAAACACGAAACCGCGACGGAGGCAGAAAAGCATCAGCTCGAGAAAAGAAAGTACCCTTGAGGGCCTTAGAACACATTTTGGCATCCAAGCCATGGAAGGACTCAACAACCTGAGCTGATTGCAGACAACGCAAAACCCCAGAGCTAGAAGGCTCAACAGGCTTACGGCGCTCCACAGAGGACTGCGGCCGGACCGTCGCTGATGGCTGGTCTGAAGGCTGAATGTCTGGTACTAAGCCAAAGACAAAATCCAAAGCCTGCCCCAAGACTGACGAGGGGGCCCCATCGCCTTCAAGAAAATCGTCATCCTCTGTAGCAGAAGAGACGTAGCCCAACTCGGGCTGACCAGCAGGAACATCCTGTGAATACTGAACAGTATCCAAAGGGCCAGGCGAGGAATCTCGGTGACCGACCAAAGGAGGTTGCGCCTCAGGAGGCACAGGGAAGCCAACTTGAGGGTTGCTAGAAAGCAACTGGGTGAGCGCCAAAATGGCCTGACACAGCTCACTCTGAGAATCCGTCGTTGCAGTATCGGAGTGTCTTCCCAATGGACCCTTCTAGCAGGACCCAAATCCTCAGAAGAGACCGATGATGAACATCGATCAGCAGACAGAATAGGGAGACGGTGAGAAGACACTGGAGGATAGTCCCAAGAGTGACACTCAGGGGCAATCACTGACCTCTGCAGAACAGAAGGCCCTGTCTGCAAATCCTCTAGAGAGACCAACGGCGTAAGTCGATCGGTAGCTGGACCTGGGACACAATGAGAAGACATTGTCTCAAGACTGACAGGAACCTGCTATTGGCCTCTGCACGGCAGAAGGCCCCAACTGCCCATCCTCTGAGACCGACGGCAAGCATCGGTCGACAGCCAGACTCGGAACACAGTGAGGAATCACCAGAGGAAGGTTCCAAGAGTGACAGCTAACTGGAGCTGTCACTGGCCTCTGCCAAACAGTAGGCCCTGGATGCCAATGGCCCAGCCCATCTTGCTAGTCGGCACACCAGCAGGGGAAGGCGGAACAACAAACGATTCGCTCGAGGGGTGAGGAATCTCTGCCGAAGCGATCGAATGGCCAACCGACCAGGAGCAAACCTAGCCAGATGAGACAAAGCAGACAGTAAACCCGCACAGCTTCACAGAGAAGCCAGGGGAGGCTGAGAGCTCAGAGACACACCATCAGATACAGTCTCAGACCCCCGAGACTGTACACCATCCCCAGAAAAGATGGAAGAGCCACTATCATACAAGATAGGATCAGTAGTAACAACTTCCCCAGCAACTGTCCACGGTGCAGGAGGCAAATCGGAGAGTGTCACTAAGCTGACCTCGGAGAAGCTCTCGACGAAAACAGCCACCTCAAGAGTGACATCAGAATCCAAAGAGACCACAGTCTCCACTTTAGGCATCACAGCACCAGCACCGTCAACAGTTGCAGAGGAACTTGCTACAGAGAGCGACTGATCAACATCCAGCGTGACAGTCACCATGTGCACTCCAAGAAATGTCTGAAGAGGCACGGCTGCCCTGACCCCAGAGAACGAGGGTTCTAGCCCTGGAAAGAACCATCTTGTTCACGGATGCCCAGAATTTTGAGGATCAAACCCCACAAATAACTCAGGAATGGGCCTGTGTGCGATTGTTGCAAGTGACACATGTAGCATGAGAATCGTCTACATGTTTCACCTGCAAAGAAGAGGTGCAAGGAATTGTTTTAGGCATAATTACAATATGATTAAATGAAAACAAGCTTCCCGCCGAGGGAAAACAGAACAACAATGGTTGTGTTGACATGCGGGGGAAAAGCAAGAATATGTATCAGAAGACAAGCAAAAATGAGCATAAATATCATCAAATAATAATCAATTCTAGAGCTTGAAAAGGATACAGTCCACTTGCACATAAATAGATAAGAAGCGCCATACAAATATAAGTTGTTCACGAAGATAACAGCAAATAATAGCATGAGTCACAAATTTCCGACCATCACAATGGCAGAAATAAAAGGAATTTACATCATGGTTGCTTGGTAAATGCAAGAGGTGTGCAGAGAGAGTACCTGTAATGTTGAGCGCTGGTCTTGCTCGACCCTTTTTCAATCTTTTTCGTGCTTTTGCACTGTATCATTTTTCCAACTTCTTTGGAAAAGTTTCTTAGCTTGAGTTAGTTCCGAAGTAGGGCTTGCACTTATATTACAGCCAATTGTAAACAACTGTGAGTAGGTTGAGAAGAAATGGCTGAATGATTTTACTGTGTTTATATTATGCATAAACTGATCAAACTATCTTACTGGGAGGGAAGTGACTAGTGGGTCCTATGGATTCTCATCACTTAGTGTATGCGGCAAATGGGTGACTATGCTGTGATCTCATTGTAACAGTTTCTCTATTATTGTCTCGTCCACCAGACGACTCAATGAGGGAGAAAATGTGACAATGAGAATGCAACATAGATTAGATGAACTGTATTCATTTCTTACCCTAATTTATGTTTCTTCTGACTCAATAGGCTTAGAAATTGATCCCTAGAACCTCTAAGAAATATCAAAGGATAGTTACGCTGAACCCAATGGAGACTTACAGACAGGGTTTTCTGTAGTGAATGGTGTCATCCAAACTATTGTGGATTTTTCCCAAGTTAAGGTGCCTAAAGTGTTTTTTACTGCATGTTCTTCACCAGACCTGTTAAGTCTCTGGATTCTGGTCGATGCCCAGTCTCCCACCCTCAGAGAGTCTATTTTGAAGTGGGTGGAACAAATATTCTAATGTGCATAACATGTAACACAGATGACAGTAGAAGTTAAGCCTCTAACTTCAAAGCCCAAAGACATACATCAAAACCAAAATCACAGCCCATGCCATCTATTAGTATTTTTATCGTTCACTGAAATTACTTAATCCACTGTGAGTAAACCATTACCAAAAATAACAAAATCACCAAAAAGAGATTATAAAAAATCAGGAAACAATTAATTTTGATAGTTTCATGTTTTTTCTCAAGAGTTCAAATGTATATATTTTCACCTATTGGATTTAACCCTTCACCCAAAGTAATGGCCAAAAGTGGGCAGTGCTATTCACAAAAAATCATTATTAATTTTTCAATATTTTTTTCATTTTTTGCCTCAAAAACAAAGGTGATGACCCCTTCGGTGGAATGACCTCGTCGAGCTCATTCCAATGAGGGGTCATAAGCTATGTTTTTGATGCAAAAAATAAAAAAGATTAGTCATTCAAGAATTTTGTTTGCAGGTGTCGTCTACCTTTCATGTTAGGCAAAGGACTAAAACGAGCACTGCTATGTACCATATATCAAATTACATTTTCAAGCTGGCTGTAAACTGAATATTAACCCTTCACCCAATATTTTTTAAATTTTTGCCTTAAAAACATAATTTATTGGCCCTTCTTGGAACAAGCTTGTTGAGCTTGAACCAGTGATGGGTGACAAACTCTGCGTTTTTTAAGCAAAAATAAAAATATGTAGAAGTGCACACATTCTTCTATTCAATAACAAAGTTTTAAAGGTAGTTTTTGTGAATAGTGCGAGACGGTTATTGCCATTATGTTAAAGGGTTAATCCATTTTTGACGACAAGAGTGAAGTGATTCCGATAAATAAAAGTAAGCTGATTTGGGGTAATATTTGGATTTGGATTGAAGGGTTTATCAGTCAATCCAGACCCTAATCTTCCGCCTTTACTCATATTTATTTACATTACACACCAGGTATCACAACTCCACTTTTCTTATTTTACTCGCTATTTCTGATTACGCGTTTTGCATATTTCGCAATTTGTCATTTTCACACTGAATTTGAATTTTCAGTGCATCGGCTATCACAGGTTTCACCGCCACAAACCCATGCAGTACACTTATTGTGATACTGCCTGGCAGTTTGGAAACCTGAAAGCTTCACTGCCACAAACCTGTGTTGTATGTGGATTTTTCTGCATATACCTCCTGCCTGCTCGGAAGCTTTCTCGATAGCTTGGAAGTTTCACCACCACAAGCCTATGTTGTACATGTACTATGTGCTTCTTGCCTGCTTGAAAACTTTATTTTTATAGCATTCAGTCGAAGGTTCATACCACAAGCCCGTGTTATACACAGTTTACTGTGTATCTACTGCCAGTTTGCAACCTCCTGAGACCACACATAAGTCACTGAACTTCAGACAGTCTGACAAACAGACTGCAAAATGCAATATAGCTCTCAGTCGATGGTTAATACCACAAGCCCGTTTTATACACAGTTTACTGTGTATCTCCTGCCAGCTTGCAGCCTCCTGAGGCGCCACATAAGTCACTGAACTTCAGATTGTCTGACAAACAGACTGCAAAAAATACGATAGTTCCCCAATTGGAGCTAATACAACAATGCCAAAAAGGCACAAACAGTAAAGTGCAAAACATAGACGACAAGTCTAGCACAATACCTGGTCCCCACCCACCAGTATTATAGGGTGTGAAAAATAAATAAGTGAGTGTCAAACCCACGCCTTACAAAATCATAACACAAGCCACTATTGGTGCAATAAACCGACAATCATATAGCAATAAAATATCGACACAACAAATAAATCGATACAGTGCTTACCAAAAGTACAGAAGTGTTCAAATAAAATGTTAGCCTATTCGATAGGCAATACATTGAACGAATTAGTGTGAATTGGTCCTCACAAACAGCGACCGATATTCTCTGACACACAATAATAAACCGCCTACCAGGCATATATGATTTCAGACTTATAAAAAAATGTGAAGTCTAGAGATATTTGTTTATTTGATAAAACCGTAAAGATTGAAACTAGTCATACATTGCGGATTAAATTCCGGGCAAGTACCGGTCAGCTTCAGGTCAAACTAATTATATACCGAAGCAAATATAAATTTTAATACAGTACATTGAAATCAGCTCTTTTATTCTGAGCTTCAAGCGCCACAAGCTTAGAAAAGACAAAAATGCATTGCGCTGTGGTTCTCACTCCAAGTACTTGCGGATTAAAGTCCGGAAAAAGTACCAATGGGCTTCAGTTCAAACTAATTATATATCGAAGCAAATATTAATTCCAATATAGTGGAATGAAATCACCTCTTTTATTCCGAGCTTGGAGTGCCACAAGCTTAGAATAGACAAAATGCATTTCCCTGTGGCTTTCAGTTCAAGGATCATATTCCTTGATTGTTGACAGTTATTTACTTAGGCAACGGTATGAGCCTACTAATTAAAATGCGCATTCCCCCAACAATGCAGCATGCACATAAGCCTTTTTGAACGACCACATATCATGCTAGAAACTGATATGCTTCTATATGCTAACCATTGTAACGACCTAGTAATGTATAAAGGTTGCCGATAAATTCGAACTCATTTATCGTATCATCAACGTTAATCTGAATTAAAACTGATACGACTCAACTGGTAAACATTGTACCTACCTAATAACAGGGCTGCATCCATTTACTGGAAACATTGACAGCCCGGCATCGTAGTTTGCAAAACAACAAGTGGAGCCCATACATTTGCAATGTAGCATGCATTCACAGATGAGCCTTAGAGTGAGGGTTAAGGGTGGATGAAGGAAATGGGCAGCTAAGTCATTCACCCTTGGTCTTCCACCAGTACCATCGACTCTTATGCATGCCGGATACTAATATGTGTCACCAACTTCACGTCATATAATATGGGCTAAATCCACTTAGTGAAAAACATACGCACCCATGAAGTAGTTACTCATGATCCACAAAATCATGCTTCGTGTAGTGGAGTAACGTGTGCTTCTCTTATTCGGTGGAAACCACATGCATGCTCAACGCCTATATCACTGTTAACTGACCACCAATTGTATAAAGGTCGCAGATAAATTCGAACTCATTTATCATATCATAATGTTAGCCTGTATTACCAATCTGTCTCCAGACAAATACAGCACCATAAGCTTAGAAAAGACAAAATGCATTCCGTTGTGACTCTCCCACCAAATACATTGGGGATTAAATTCCGGAAAAGTACCAATGGGCTTTAACATATGCACTACAGTACTTTGGAGACACAGTATGCAATACTCAATTTAGGTACATACTGCATTGCCAAGCCATTGTATAGTGTTGTACTAACATGTACAATTATAGTCTTATCATTTCGAACCAGTCAGACTGGATTTGATTCTAGCAATGGATGCGAGTCAGATACATCTGGGCATTGTTTCATCAGCCACTATCCAAACAGTGACTTATCCAAACACTACTTACATATACTGGTCCTCTCCAAACAAACTAAATACACAATGAGGACTGCCTACATGACTCCAGTCCTTGATATATAATTGCAGACTGGAATAATACGGGAACTAGTCCTATGTGGATTACACTTACCATGGCCACATACTCAATGGGTTAACAAAACAACTCCCACAGTTGCTTCCAGTGACTCTGTGGTGCCTGCCCCCACCTTTACTCACACTTGAACCAAATGCATAAAAAATCGATAATTTTTTTTTCACATTTTGGTCCAGAATTTCTAAGTCCGAACCAGACCCAAAATTTGTACAAACTTGAATCTGACCCCCCTAGAGATGATGTATACCAAATGTTAAAGGATTCTGACTTGAGGATCTGAAGAAGAAGATTTTTAAAGAAATTTCCTCATACTGCAGTAATTTAAAATTTGGGTTCTCCTAGGGAGCACAAATATTAACTGAGGAACTCGTTTTGAATAAACTTGAATCTGGCCCCCCTAGAAATGATGTATACCAAATATGAGAGGATTCTGACTGGTGGATCTGAAGAAGAAGATTTTTAAAGAATATTCCATGTATTGCCCAAAGTTAAAATTTGGGCTCCAACAGGAAGCCCAAATATTAACCCAGGCACTCGATTTGAACAAACTTGAATCTGGCCCTCCTAGAGATGATGTATACCAAATATGAAAAGATTCTGGACCACTGAATCTCAAGAAGAAGATTTTTAAAGAAATTTCCTCATATTGCACTAAGTTAAAATTCGGGCTCCCATATGGAGCCCAAATATTAACCCAGCAATTCAATTTGAACAAACTTGAATCTGAGCCCCCAGAGATGTTGTGTACCAAATTTGAAAGGATTCTGACTGGTGGATCTGAAGAAGAAGAAATTTCCTCATATTGCACTAAATTAAAATTCTGACTCCCATAGGAAGCCCAAATATTAACCGAGAAACTTGATTTAAATAAACTTGAATCTGGCCCCACTAGAGATGTTGTATACCAAATATGAAAAGATTCTGACCACTGGATATGAAGAAGAAGATTTTTTTGGTATTTTATGGGTGTTATCAGAGTTATGCCCCTTGTGGAGTCCCTTGAGTACGTAGCAACTTTATTTGAACAAACTTGAATTGACATATGATAAGGAAGATGCACAATGGATTTGGTTCGATTTGGTCCAGGAGTTTGTGAGGAGAAGTTGATAATGTAAAGTTTACGCCAGATGGACAACGGATGACAGACAGACGATGGACAGAAAGTGATTAGTAAAGCTCCCCTTGAGCTTCGCCCAGGTGAGCTAAAAAAAAAAAAAACACACACATAAATATTAAAACATACCAACATGGAACAGTGTTCTGAACATCCTCTGTTTAGTTGCTAATTGGGATTCATTTCAGGTGGGAAATTTTAAACACAAAAAACACGAGGATAATTTTAAACTGGCTTCAAAATCCACTTATGGAGTGCTCCAGCTATATTTTGTTTTGTCAGAAATGATTTATGGACTTTAGTATTTTGCTTGAAATGCATAGCAAAATGAACAATCCATTTTTATCAACACATAGAATTTGTGAATGACCACACCACAGTGATAGGTTCAAAGCATAGCGAGGTGCCCTTGAAGCAGGGGCCATATCATATGCTACTTTTTCTAAAAGGATAAACGACATTGCATATTTCAAGTACTAGTAGTAGACAGGGAAAGAAAAGGTGCATCTGATTTCCTTGTAATGTAATGTAAGCTGTATAAGCAATCAACAGTAGAGCTGAAAGATAAGAGCAGAGCTTGTAAGCTGTTTAACCCTTTACCCAACGTAACGGCCAAAACCGGCCAGCGCTATTCTCAAAAATCGCCATTTAATTTTCAAAATATTTTAATTTTTTGTCTCAAAAACATAGGTTATGACCCCTCGTTGGAACGAGCTCATTGAGCTCGTTCCAACGAGGGGTCATAACCTATGTTTTTGAGACAAAAAATGAAAAAAATTAGTTATTCAAGAATTTTTTTTGCAAGTGTCGTCTGCTTTTCATGTTAGGTAAAGGGTTAAGCAATCCAAGGAACAAAAGCCATGCAAAAATACACAACAGCAACTGATGCAACAATATACAAACACTGAAACATCAGAACCTTTTCAGTTGAATAACTAATTGCATGATTACATGAATAAGTATTCAAATGAATAAGAAGGAACTTAACATCACAGATTTCTGGAATCATTCCTTTAATGATTACAATAATAACTAGACTTTATGATTCTGGAGAATCATGGCTTTTCCTGATGAGATTCCATGATTTGTCATGACCCCACAGTGTATGATGAATTGCTTTTGACTGTCTCACTGAAGTTCCTTCATTGGTGTCATGAAAAAGGTGAGTACAGAAGTCTCAAATGACTCAGTTTGATAAAAAAATTGTTTAGGTAAAAACCATCATTAACGGTGGAGAGAGTTAATATCAATATCACCGACCAACAAGTTAATGACCAACAAAAGGAGTTATGTTTGTTTGACACATACCCACTGAGTGCTGTATCTATTTGAAAATGGTCCGTTTTATCTCAAATGTATCCAAAATATTGTTGTCAGGTAGCTTGTTAAGGGTTAACAAGTGCTAACAGAAATATTTATTTATGCAACTTGTAATTTCACACCAAAAACTGTGAATGTCCATTTTTACTTAAAAATCTATGAGATGTTTTCAGAGAAATCCGGGAAGAACATGAATTTTAAGCTGTTGATGGGTATAATTGTTTATCCAGCCCAAAAGGGGTTAAAGGTTGTTTTTTCAATACGCTTATTACTTATAAAAATAATTCTCAGTGAATTCTACTTCCACTTATGTTGATTTCAACTCTTAACTTTGGGTGCTGCGGGTATGCAAACACGGCCCACTTTTTCAACATTTTGATGTTTGAGAACCAGCACAGGGTTAACAAATGCTTACTGAAATATTTTATGCAACTTGTAATTCACACTATGATCTGAGAATGGCCAATTTTTCTTGAAAATCTACATGATGTTTTTAGAGAAATCCTCAGATAACCTGAATTTTTAACCTTTTGAGGGGTATCACCCTGTAACCAGCTCTAAACGGGTTAATGCTTGGTTTTATGAATACCTTCATTACTTACAAAAATGATCCTTGGTGAATCCCACTTCCAATGAAGATGGTTATGTTCATCTCGCTGGTACACATTGGGTGCAATGGGTGGCCAAGTACAGCCCATTTTCTCAAAATTTGCTGCCTCTGGAGGGTTAACAAACGCTTACCGGAATCTTTTGTTCATGCAACTTTAATGTCACTACAAGACTTGCAAATGGTCAAATTCTCTTGAATACTTACTAGATTTTTTTTAGAAATCCACAGAAAATGGGAATTTTAAGCTTTTAAGGGGTACATCTCCTTAACCGGGCGAAAATGGGTTAAGACCTCAATTTTTGAATACCCTTACAATCTTTCTCTGCAGCATTCCCATTTGATGTTGTTGGTGTCCAAAAACAGACTATTTTTTTTCAAAATTTTGACATTTAGCAGCCCATGGAGGGTTAACAAATGCTTATCTGAATATTTTATCCATGCAACTGGTAATGTGACTCTAAGACCTATCAACGGCCGTTTTCTATTGAAACCCTACGAGACGCTTGTAAAGAAATTCAGGGAAAACATGATTTTTTAGGCTTTTGAAGGGTATTGCTATTAACCATCCCAAAAGGGGTTAATGCTTGGTTTTTTGAATACCCTTATTACATAACAAATTTGGTCCTCGGTGAATTCCACTTCCAACAAAGTAGATTACGTTTATCTCTCGAGTATGCATAGGGTGCTGTGCGCATCTGAAAACAGCCTATTTCAACAAAATTATAATGCTTAGCAGCCTGTAGAGGGTTAATAAATGATCACCGGAATATTTTGTCCATGCAACTTGTAATGTCACACAAAGACCTGCGAATAGTCAATTTTTCCTGAAAACCTACAAGTTGCTTTTAGAAAAATCCACAGAAAATGGGAATTTTAAGCTTTTAAGGGGTATGTCTCTTTAACCAGTCCAAAATGGGTTAAGACTTCGACTTTTGAATACCCTTACCACTATCAAAAATGTTTCCCCATCAATTTTGCGTCTGATAAAAGAAGGAACCTTTCTCGGTGGTACACCAAGTGGGTGCTATTGGTGTCCAAAAACAGCCCATTTTATCACAATTTTGACTTTTAGCAGCCTGTGGAGGGTTAACAAATGCTCACCGCAGTATTTTGTCCATGCAACTTCTATTATCACACCAAGGCCTGGGAGTGACAAATTTTTCTTGAAAATCTACAAGACTCGTTTAGAGAAATCCACGGAAAATAAGAATTTTTGAGCTTTATGGGGGTATTACTGTTTAACCAGCCCAAAACGGGTTAACGCTTGGTTTTTTTAACACCCTTATTACTGACAAAAATGATCCTCAGTGAATTCTACTCCCAGTAAAGGAAAGTTATGTTTATCTCTTGTGTATTGTTTGGGTGTAGTGGGGGCCTGAAACTGACCTAATTCATCAAAATTTTGATGTTTGGCAGCCTGTGGAGGGTTACCATATGCATCGCCTGATATGTCGTGTGTATCAAAGGGCATGTCACAGACAGGTCTAGCAATGATGAATGTATAAAAAAAATCTACAAGACGTGTTTCAAGAAAGTGCCGATAAACCCCAATTTTGGCCGTTTTTTGCCAATTCTGACAAAATAAGGGTTAAATCGAAAATTCCACTTCAGTACATTTTTAGATTTTGTGCCCCTCTGTGCGTGTGCAAAATTTCGTGAAAATTGGTTTGAAAATGGCTTCTGAATCGTACGGACAAAATGTGTGAAAAAAAAAAAAAAAAAAATAATAATCCGTAGAAAAACAATAGTCTTTTCCAGAGGGAAAAGCCTAATAACACTTTGGTTAGATGCTGATTTGTCACGCAAATGTTGTACTCGCAAATGCTGCTCTGCCCCCCACCGCCTTCTCTCCACCCAACACATAGAAAAGAAGTATTTAATGTTATGGTTGTTACCCCATACCTCATCCTTCTCAATTTCACTTATCAGCATGCATACTCTCTCCTTTGTGTCTCATAATAAAAACCTTTGCTTCATTCTCTCATCACATTTCCTCATTACAGTCGCAGTGAATATTGTTCTGTCAGACTGATATTTCAGACATTCTGAGGGAAATTGCTCCAGCATCTCCATTAACTCCCAAATTACACATTTGGCACACTTGTCAATCTTTTCCAATTTTCCGTATAAGCTCCAGTGACCCTGACCTCAGTCTGAACAGCCATTACCCATCCAAGGTAACATCCAGGTACGTCTTAAATATTGGCTTTTCCTTTCTGCCAGATGCTATATTCTGCAAGTGCTGTTGTATTGTGAGAAATCTATTATTTTTTCCTGCGTTGAATCCTTTCAACGCTATTCATCAACCAGTATTGGTGTTTAAGGCAATATATTTCTGCACAATGGCTAATCATGACTGCAACATGGATTTAAAGTCATGTCCAGCCAATCCACAGTACTACAGTAAACAAGAGGCCCCAAGTGGCCTGAGGGCGCTCACCTGACATGGTAGCCTAAATATCAACCCAGAGAATTGATTTCAACAAGTTGCATCTGCTCCTCCTGAGAAAAACTTATACCAAATATCCAAAGATTCTGACCAGTGGATCTAAAAATTTTTTTTTTAAAGAATAATCCTCATATTGAATCCCACAGGGAGCCCATATATGAACCCAGGGACTTGGCTTTAACAAACTTGAATATCACCCCTCTAAGGATGCTGCATGCCAAATATCAAAACATCCCGACTGCTGGATCTAAAGAAGATTTTTAAAGAAAATTCCTCATTTTGAATAAGTTATAATCCGGGATACCACAGTGAGCCCAAATATAAATCCAGGGACTTGGCTTGAACAAACTTGAATCTCACCCCCCTAAGCATGGTGCATACCCAATATCAAAAGATTCTGCCTGCTGGATTTTGAGAAGACGATTTTCAAAGAAATTTGCCTGAAATGTACTAAGTTCAAATTTGGGCTCCTGTACTGAGTCCAAATATAAACCCAGGGAGCCGATTTGAACAAACTTGAATCAGATCCACCCCACAATGTTGCATACCAAATATCAAAAGATTCTGCCTACAAGATCTGGAGAAGAAGATTTTTTTAAAAAAAATTTGCCTGAAATGCACTAAGTTCGAAATCGGGCTTCTATACTGAGCCCAAATATGAATCCAGGGGGCTGATTTGAACAAACTTGAATCAGATCCACCCCACAATGTTGCATATCAAATATCAAAAGATTCTGCCTGCTGGATCTGGAGAAGATTTTTGAAGAAATTTGCCTGAAATGCACTAAGTTTGAATTCGAGCTTCTATAGTGAGCCCAAGTATGAATCTAGGGAGCCGATTTGAACAAACTTGAATCAGATCCACCCCACAATGTTGCATACCAAATATCAAAAGATTCTGCCTGCTGGATCTGGAGAAGAATATTTTTTAAGAAATTTGCCTGAAATGCAGTAAGTTCGAAATCGGGCTCCTATACTGAGCCCAAATATGAACCCAGGGGGCCGATTTGTACAAACTTGAATCAGATCCACCCTACAATGTTGCATACCAAATATCAAAAGATTCTGCCTGCTGGATCTGGAGAAGAAGATTTTTGAAGAAATTTGCTTGAAATGCACTAAGTTAGAATTTGAGCTTCTATAGTGAGCCCAAATATGAATCTAGGGAGCCGATTTGAACAAACTTGAATCAGATCCACCCTACAATGTTGCATACCAAATATCAAAAGATTCTGCCTGCTGGATCTGGAGAAGAAGATTTTTTAAGAAATTTGCCTGAAATGCACTTAGTTCAAAATCAGGCTCCTATACTGAGCCCAAATATGAACCCAGGGGGGCCGATTTGAACAAACTTGAATCAGATCCACCCTACAATGTTGCATACCAAATATCAAAAGATTCTGCCTGCTGGATCTGGAGAAAAAGATTTTTGAAGAAATTTGCCTGAAATGCACTATGTTCGAATTCAAGCTTCTATAGTGAGCCCAAATATGAATCTAGGAAGCCGATTTGAACAAACTTGAATCAGATCCACCCCACAATGTTGCATACCAAATATCAAAAGATTCTACCTGCTGGATCTGGAGAAGAAGATTTTTGAAGAAATTTGCCTGAAATGCACTAAGTTCGAAATCGGGCTCCTATACTGAGCCCAAATATGAACCCAGGGGGCCGATTTGAACAAACTTGAATCAGATCCACCCTACAATGTTGCATACCAAATATCAAAAGATTCTGCCTGCAGGATCTGGAGAAGAAGATTCTTGAAGAAATTTGCCAGAAATGCACTAAGTTCGAATTCAAGCTTCTATAGTGAGCCCAAATATGAATCTGGAGAGCCAATTTGAACAAACTTGAATCAGATCCACCCCACAATGTTGCATACCAAATATCAAAAGATTCTGCCTTCTGGATCTGGAGAAGAAGATTTTTTAATAAATTTGCCTGAAATGCATCAAGTTCGAAATCGGGCTCCTATACTGAGCCCAAATATGAACCCAGGGGGCCGATTTGAACAAACTTGAATCAAATCCACCCTACAATGTTGCATACCAAATATCAAAAGATTCTGCCTGCTGGATCTGGAGAAGAAGATTTTTGAAATTTGCCTGAAATGCACTAAGTTCGAATTTGGGCTTCTATAGTGAGCCCATATATGAATCTAGGAAGCCGATTTGAACAAACTTGAATCAGATCCACCCCACAATGTTGCAAACCAAATATCAAAAGATTCTGCCTGCTGGATCTGGAGAAGAAGACTTTTTACGAAATTTGCCTGAAATGCACTGAGTTCGAAATCGGGCTCCTATACTGAGTCCAAATATGAACCCAGGGGGCCGATTTGAACAAACTTGAATCAGATCCACCCTACAATGTTGCATACCAAATATCAAAAGATTCTGCCTGCTGGATCTGGAGAAGATTTTAAAATCTTTTTCCCATTGCCTACAGTGTTAAAAAGTGCTGACTCAGCACTTTTTCAAAGTCCTGAAAAAAGTACCTTGTGATCAAACCGATAGGGACTTTTTTTAACCATTCTATTCTACTGGATAAAAGTAAGCTTTATACAAAATAAGAATTCTCTGTGCCGTGTAGTTTTGGAGATATGGCAGTTTTAAGGTTTTTCCTATTTTTAGCCCCCTAGGTCCCCACAGGGCAATGAGAAAAATTTTTTTTGCATCAATCAACTACTTATGACCCATTATCATCTCATATCAAATTTGGTTCAAATCGACCTTGCGGTTCTGAAAATAGAAATTTTAGGTGTGGCCAAAATTTTTGCCCATCCCATAACGAAGGCAAATAATGCCCGACAAACTTCTCTTGAACAAACTTGATTCTAAACCTCAAAAGGACTCTGTATACCACATATCAAGTCTCTGCTACTGGTGGTTCATTAGAAGATTTTCAAAAAATTTGGCCATTTTTTCCCCACCCCTCTGCTCAATATGAACCGAAATCTAATTTGCATAAAAATCAAAATGCCCCTATATAACCACTACTTACATGAAATTTAATTAGAATGTGGCCAGTGGTTTAGGAGAAAGAGGCTCAAACACCACCTTCACGCAGGAAGACGGATGGACGAAGAGTGATAAGAAAAGCTCACCCTGACTTTCAGTCAGGTGAGCTAACAAGCACAGCTTCACTTCTCAGGGTTCCCACCTTTTAACACTGAGTTCCTGAATGTGAATTGTATTGTCATAAATAATACAAGAGGCCCCAAAGAGCCTTAATCGCTCACCGGCCAAAGTGGTTCAAAGAAGTATTTGGGGTCACATTCAGTTAGTCAACACTACAAAGGAATGAAATCATGAGAGACAAATTTTATGGAACTAGGGACATGGCTTGAACAAACTTGAATCTCACCCCCCTAATGATGCTGCATGCCAAATATCAAAACATTCTGACTGCTAGATCTGAAGAAAAAGATTTTTAAAGAAAATTCCTCATTTTGAACTAAGTTATCATTCGGGCTCCTGAAGTGAGCCCAAATATGGACCTAGGGACATGGCTTGAACAAACTTGAATCTCACCCCCCTAAGGATTCTGCATAAAATATCAAAACATTCCAACTGCTGGATCTGAAGAAGAAGATTTTTCAAGAAAATTCCTCATTTTGAACTAAGTTATAATTCGGGCTACCACAGTGAGCCCAAATATGAACCCAGGGACTTGGCTTGAGCAAACTTGAATCTCACCCCCTAAGCATGCAGCATACCCAATATCAAAAGATTCTGCCTGCTAGATCTTGAGAAGAAGATTTTTAAAGAAATTTGCCTGAAATGCACTAAGTTCAAATTTGGGCTCCTATACTGAGCCCAAATATGAACCCAGCGGGCCGATTTGAACAAACTTGAATCCGATATATACCGCACAATGTTGCATACCAAATATCAAAAGATTCTGCCCACTGGATCTGGAGAAGAAGACTTTTTAACAAATTTGCCTGAAATGCACAAAGTTTGAATTCAAGCTTCTATAGTGAGCCCAAATATGAACCCAGGGGGCCGATTTGTACAAACTTGAATCAGATCCACCGCACAATGTTGCATACCAAATATCAAAAGATTCTGCCCACTGGATCTTGAGAAGAAGATTTTTAAAGAAATTTGCCTGAAATGCACTAAATTTGAATTCAGGCTCCTATACTGTGCCCAAATATGAACCCAGGGGGCCGATTTGTACAAACTTGAATCAGATCCACCCCACAATGTTGCATACCAAATATCAAAAGATTCTACCTGCTGGATCTGGAGAAGAAGATTTTTTAAGAAATTTGCCTGAAATGCACTAAGTTCAAATTCGGGCTCCTATACTGAGCCCAAAATATGAACCCAGGGGGCCAATTTGTACAAACTTGAATCAGATCCACCCCATAATGTTGCATACCAAATATCAAAAGATTCTGCCTGCTGGATCTGGAGAAGAAGATTTTTTAAGAAATTTGCCTGAAATGCACTAAGTTTAAATTTGGGCTTCTATGGGGAGCCCAAATATGACTCCAGGAGGCCGATATTAACAAACTAGAATCTGACTCCCCTAGAGATGATGTATACCAAATAGGAAAGAAATCTGCCTGGTGGATCTGAAGAAGAAGAATTTTTTTTAATTTTGGAAAGAAATTCATGGGTGCTATCAGAATTATGCCCCTTGTGGTGCCCCCTGTGGGTATGGCACGTTTCTTTGTAAAAGTTTGAATTGACATATGATGGGGAACATGCACACCAAATTTGGTTCAATTTGATCCAGTAGTTTGTGAGGAGTAGTCGTTAATGTAAAGTTCACGACGGACGACGACGGACGACAGATGGCAAGTGATAAGTTAAGCTCCCTTCGGTGAGCTAATAATTTACAGCAAAGAGCGTAAATCTATTGGTATCTATTGAGAATGTCAGTAATAATTTAATCCTACAGCCCTATAGCTGACCCTCCTTACTTTTTTTAATCAGGGTTTAGGGACACTTTTGACAGCCAGGGTCATTGCTTGTCGGGAAGTTTTATGGGTGGAGAATGCTGGAGTACCACCGACAACAGTGAGCAACTATCACACTGCCCAACACACTAAATCCACAGGGTTAGCAATGGTTGAAGACAACTGCACCATCGATGTGTAGTGCACCTTAGAACACAGCACCACTGCGCCCCCCAATTGGGCAGTCGGGATCAAGTGCCATGCTCAAGGACCAAATGCAATTACCCCTGGTGGGGATCAGACTGTGGACCTTTTGGTTTGAAGTCCAATGCTGTAACCACTGAGCCCCCGCATGACCCTCATTACTAATTTAGTGTGTATTGTGTCATTTAGTCATGAAGTAATAAGCACTGTTCCACATCCCCAGAGTTCTGACAGCATGGCTTTGATCACAGAAGTAAGTGGAGGGGGTCGGATGCATCCAGAACTTTTTAATTTCTGATTATAACTTTGGGCAAAAAAGGCCTTTTAACCAGCACAAAATATCCCCAATATCATATTCGGCTCTATATTTATTTATTCATTTATTTGTGTTTAAGGTCACATGTTTCTGAACAATGGCTAATCATGACTACAACATGGATATAGAGCCAAGGCCAGACTATATTTATATCATGTTGCCCATTTTAGAGAACTTACATCCCAAGCATTGTTTACCAGGTCTTATTTTACCAGTAAAACATAGCTTGATTACAACAGTAAACAAGAACTGCTTCACTTTCTGAGGTTCCCAAAGAGATTGGAGCTCCATAGATACCATTATAAGATGCATTTAGTTACCAATTGTCCGGCACTCAAAAATGTATGGGTAGAACCCTGCACAGGGAATGAGAAGACTAATTTAGTGCATGTAAAACAAAAATAGTACTGGAGATGTCTTTCATAACAGACAAAGAAACCGTAAAAAATAAATCACTCAACCCTTTACCCAATGTAATGTAAAAAAAGTGTCCAGTGCTACTGACAATGATCACTGTTCAAATTTTATTCTTTTTTCAATTTTTGTGTCAAAACATAGCATATGACCCAAAATCAAACTTTTCAGTTATTGAAAATACATTTTATTTTTTGCAAGGGACACCTCAAGGTCAGTCCTAGGTAAAGGGTTAAAACCTCTGCACAATAACAAGAACTAAAGTTACTGGGTGAAAACTGAAATTCTATTTATTGTAACAGTGGCCTTGACTTTTGACTTCCTGACCGCGAGCAATCCTTAGCAACCATTTCATACAAGCTTAGTGTAAAGTTTAAATGTTTTGTGCATTAGGAAACTAGTTATTAAGTGAGATTGAGATTTGTATATGGTATGAATGACTTTAACCTTTAACCTACAGATGGTAAAAACATTAACAAATATCCATCCCTTACAGGCAAGCTATATATGAAATTTGAATGTGGTATGTCCAAGTATACCAGAAACGAGAAAAATGGATGGCTGAACAGATGAATAAAGAGAGGAATGAAAAGGATGAATGGGGCAGATAAGCATTTGGGTGACTTCCTTCATCTTTGCAAAGATCTCTTTTAACCTTTTACCTAACAAATCAGCTGCAAATTGAGCAGTCGAAAGATTTGATTTTCCAAAATATTTTTAAAAAATCATATCATGTGACCCCTCACATCATATGGTTTTGTTGAATGTTTTTGAAAAAAAAATTAATGAAAAGAACAAATTTTGATATTGTGTGGATTAAAAGTTAGACAGGCTTCAACAACTAAACTGTTAAAATCAACTTTTTACACCAAAAAACTGAGTTCAGTTAATTCATTCTTTTAAATCTCGACCTGTGAAGTATTTTCTTTAATTTTTTGTTTGTTTTTTGGCTATTTGATTTTGAAGAAACATTTAACTATATAGCCAGTAGAGTGAAGGAAGCCCATATGTGGGCTTTAACCCTTTACCCGACGTAATGACCAAACCCAGCCAGGGCTCTTCTCAAAAACCGCCAATTAATTTTCATTATTTCTTCATTTTTTGTCTCAAAAACATAGGTTATGACCCCTCGTTGGAATGAGCTCACCAAGCTCGTTCCAATGAGGGGTCATAACCTATGTTTTTGAGAGAAAAAATGAAAAAAACTTGTTATTCAAGAAATTTTTTTGCAAGTGTCGTCTGCTTTTCGTGTTACTGAATGCAGCTGTCAACATCAAGGCTTTGTATTCTGTGGAAGTGCTTCGTATTATCTTTGAAATGAAATCAGACTAGATGGATTTACCTTATTACAATTTATGGGAGAGAGCCCAGAGGCACACTCCCATACATTGTAACAAGGCACAAGCATGTGAACAAATTTTGACAATCAAAATAAATTCAGCACTCTACCACTTGAACAAATGAAGCCTTAAACTCCTTCATAAAATGCTTGAAACATCCAACTTAGTGGGATATATTTTGGATGGATTTTCCCTTCCTAGTGTCAATGGTATTACTGTTCTAGCAGGAATATCTGGCAGGATCATGCAAAGGGTTAAACCATACCTTAATCTAATAACACACATATCTGATAACTGGGGCTTTGAGATAACTTATCCACAAAGCTTTATCAAATAAAAATGACTCAATTTCAACAATGACGTAAAGAATAACTGAAGATTTGAATTAATGAACAAAATAATGGAAAAAGTCAGGTGAGTAACGAAATGAGTCATAAAAACAATGACCAAATTGTGCTATATTATTTCTACTTGTTAACACTTTATCTAATGCAGGTCTGCAATGGTACAGTATTGTAATGACAACAGCCGACAGAGAATTTTGACCGGACCGTGATCCAGTCAAAATTATTTGTCGGCTTTCCTCCCTGCAGCACTGTAAAAACTCACAGATAGAAAAAAGAAATGCAGGAACATTTGAGTCTGAAAAGTTGTTTTTGTGCTGGTATAGATGTGATGTGATCAGATCACAAGAAAGAATGCTGTTGTGATCACAAAAGGCAAAAGCACTCTCCAATGAATTGCAAGCAAACAATTTCATATTCAAAAAAATCCTTCTACTGCTGGTAAAACATCAAGCAAATACACAGTGTAAAGCCACTAAAGTGGCTTCCAGCACTTTTTCAATAGAGCCATGATAGTATCTTTAAGCACTCAACCAGTTAATATTTGTGTTTGCTTTACAACCATATTACGTATATCAGTGCACCTCAAACTTCTACAGTACTTTGATCATGAAATCAGTATTTTTTCACAATTAGATCCTGATTTGATACTTACACTAATGGGTTGAGACCAAGCCTGAATATAAGCAACCTGCCATTTGCAAAATGGGGTCCCCAGATGCTATCCCATACAGTGGGCCAATTTATCCTCTAGATACATCTTTCTGTTTTGGCTTGAGACCTTGATTCAGACTGTGGTTCACAGAGGGTAAATTTTGTGATGCTACCCATCACCAAATTCACCCTCTGGGGACCTCATTTTGCAGATGACAGTCTGCTTATTTTCAGGCTTGGTTGAGACTTTCTCAACAAAATACTGCAAAATCAAGCCTGCATCAAGAGAAACATTCAACAACTGTATCTCAGATTCAATATTCTCGCATTCCTGTTTTAGACAGGTGAGAGTCTACAGTGTTACATGGAGGAAAGAGGACAGAGAATTGTAACTGATACATTGCTGAATTATTTTTCAAAGGTGAATTTTAACAAGTTTATTTTTTACAAAGATAGCATGCTGCTAGCAAGTGGAGCCTTAGTTTAGCTTGATAATGTTCATAAATGCTTTATTACCATTTATTGGAGAGTGGCTGTTGGCACTCTCCACTAAATTGTAATAAAACAGTTTTACTCACACAACAAAATTATATTGCTGAGCAAATAGCCAGCAATTGCATACAGTGTAAATCCACTACAGTGGCTTTCAGCACTTTTCAATAGAGCCATGATACTGGCTTCTTGTACTCAACCAGTTAACTGGATCATGACTAAGTCATGATCTGGTAGAAATTCCGTTTGCTTTTGTGAGCACACTGCTATAGCTGATTACATAAGTGAATAGACTTCTGGGCACAAACACTTGTTTTTGCAGCAGCATATACTTTTCGTGCTGATTGAAAACAAAAATTGGAATGAGATGCAGTCATAGAGAGTCGTAAAGTATGGAAATCCCCTCTACTTAGAATTTAAAAAAAGATGAAACCATATGAAGTGAAGTGAATCGAATCAAACTGAAATGAACTGAATCCTTTTGATGATATTCAATCTAATCAAATTGTAAAGCTTTGCAGGCCCAATGGTTGATTCTGTATGTTATAGATAAAGAGTTAACAAACACATACAATGAAGCGCATACAATAATTAATTCCACAGTACCAGTGCATGGTCAACTAGAAAAAAAAATAACTGAAAACACCTATATTCGATGCAAATAAAAAAAAAACATTCTACCAAACCAACAAATGCTGCTCTGACTTACCAACTTTGATTTCTGTCAATAAAGCAAATTTCAAAAGTCACAAAATATTGTACTCTACACCCATATGTCATTATTGAATATTACTAATATTAGTCCATATAAATTGTTTATTATATAGTGGAACCTGTTAATTGAATAGCCACTTTGCCAATGAAAAGTATTCAATTAACAGGAGTATTCAATTAACAGGGACTGTGTCACTCTCCTGTATTCTAGAGAAACTTAGCATTTATTCTATTATATCTTGTTTTACAGAGCTCCATCAGCTCTGTCAAACAAGATATAATAGATTAAATGTCTGTATTGGATGTACTGAGGCCGAATAGGTCTATAGACAAAGGAAAACTGGAGAGAATCGGTAATTTCTTGACAGTTTACAAGATTTTTTATTCAATTAACATGAGTTTATTCTACAACCTATTTTCAATTAACAGGTCAAATTTGTCCCGGAGGTATGGTAAATGGTTTTTTATTGGGAAATTATATTCAATTAACAGGGTTACTTAGTTAAGAGATATCCACTTAAATGGGCTCCACTGTACTTTATTATTATTTTACACTCGCTATCACCTCCTCATTAGTACTGAAACTATGTTGAAAATGGCCAGGAGCTAGTGTTGAAATGACTCTCAGATTCTGGAGTCAATTAGTCAACATCCAAAAGTCAAGTTGACTTGTGGGCATCCCACTTTTTGCTGACAAGATTTACATAGCAATACCTCTGCAGCTGAATATTTTCTCCACTTGAACACCTTACTGATGCTATTTCATGGGTGATATACATTGGCATGATGGGCTATATTTGAATAATATTTTGGTGGTAAGTTGTGAACAAGAACATCCATTTCGTTAGACAATTCGTCGCCTGAGTGCTACAATGTTCTATGTCTCGTATGGGACATAGAACATTCTAACACTCAGCCGACGAATTACAAGATTAATGATTCAATTCAAGGTACAATCGACTGCAGATGTGGAGAGCAATCATGATTAACGATTATTGTATGGAGACAAGTTCAAATAACTATGCTGTTAACAGTATTAAGGCAAGTGCAGTACGACTGCTGCTAGCGAGCAACACAGGTAACTTTCACAGTTACTTTCATCTCAAAGTCTGTGTCAGTTATCTCATTAGGCCAAAAAAAAAAAGTTCTGTTTCCGGTAACATGTCAGAAAAAAAGAGGAGTCGGTAGGTCGGCAGATATTTTTTTTTATTATTATTATTTTTTTCTAATTCAACATGTAACACATACCCACATATTACAAAAAAAACCCAAAAAACAAACAAACAACCAGCCCCGTCGTGAAGGTGTTTTCACAGTCCATACTTACTGCCGATACATTTTAACGAGGTAAACGATCTGATATCTTTAAACTAAACCGAAACTTTGCGACCTTGCATTTTAAAAACATAAACTTCGAAAAACGGACCTTGTTTCCAACACAATAAGTTCTGATTAATATTTAAAAAGTCAATCACAAGTCTGTGATCTTAAGCCCACGTGTAGTATTTTTCACTCGGAGAAAAACAAAAACTGTGACAAGACGGGGATTATTCTCAATGGGGAATGGTCGATTGGTACCACAGTCGATTGGTACCACGGTCGATTAGTACCATCGGACAGTCGATTGGCACCAACCGTAAAGTCGATTGGTACCATCTCGAAAGTCGATTGGTACCATCCAAAATGTCAATTGGTACCGTCGGTTCGGTTGATTTGCACCAACCATAAGTCGATTCGCACCACCACAAATGTATGACAATATTCCCCCGTTTGAAATGTAGAAATTATAGTCAAAGGTCGTTTTCTCTTGGTGAGTGAGAATATTATCCAAACAGTGGCATTTGTATCGACCATACCTCATTTCAATGAATAAGGCTTTGAGTGAGTGATGTAAACTACAAACGCCACTGTTTTGATAATATTCCCACTTATCAAGAGAAAACAACCTTAGAATATACTTTCTACATTTCGTGGAGTAACGTTGTCATACATTTGTGGTGGTGCGAATCGACTTATGGTTGGTGCGAATCGACCGAACCGACGGTACCATTCGACTTTTTGGATGGTACCAATCAACTTTCGAGATGGTACCGATCAACTTTCGAGATGGTACCGATCGACTTTACGGCTGGTGCCAATCGACTGTCTGATGGGACCAATCGACCGTGGTACCAATCAACCAAGATTCCTCTCAATACCTAACTTGACGAAGAACCCACCAGTGCAGTACTAGCCTATACGATCGCCTTTTAATATATATTAATTTTTTGCTTTCAAACATTGGTTTATATGACTCCCTCATGAAAACAAGCGTGTCACTCTCGTTTAAATGAGGGGGTCATCAGTGTTCGGAAACAAAAAATAATTTTTTTTTGTGTTACAAGTGTCGGCTGCAAACAATGTCATTTGCTGAATACTAGCGATATGGGTTATGGATCAATAATGTTTGACTTAAAATGTCAGGCCAGGTTCGCCCCAAAACACATTCACTGTCTATTTCATATCTAAATGATCCTTCAAAATAAATCTGCACAGACACACGGTTCTTCCGGTGTGCAATATGGCAATCCTACACAGATCCGAATCCACAGAGAGACATTCATCCATCAAAGTTTCTACTTCATAAAAAATAGCAGCAACAGCAAACCATCACCTCAGAACCTTTCTTTCCCAAATGCACTTTCAGTGCATTTTGGACAGAAGTGTTCTAGGGTGGCGAGTTCAATGTTTATTCCGGGAATAGTTTTTACGGGGGAAAATGACAAAATGCGAATTTGACCCGTTGATGATATCAAAATGATAACATTATATCGTCCATGAGAGTCATGGTGCTCTGTGTTTCACAGAGGAAACAAAGAACATTATATCACTCATGTACTATATGCACAGTTGTAGGAAAAGAAAGCGCAACAGAAACATTTAAATGATCAGACTAAAATTGTGAAGAGATGATTTACTGTCACGGGGAAGTAGCAGACAGAGATTGTTTGAGAACTGCATACAAATATTTCGAAACAAAATATAAATATGTAGTTCTAAATACATTTCAGCTGGCTACTTCACCTACCCAGTGGAATCTATTCAGCCTAATAATAAGGCTCGCATACAAATATTTCAAAACAAAATTAAATTATGCATTTTCCCCAGCACTTGGATTTATACTTTATTTTTGTTTTCCGAATGGTCGCATGCAAATCGCCTTTAGACCCGACTTCTCACACTCTTCGCAAATGGGCAAAACTGTTTTGAATTGCTTTTTCAAGTTTGGATCAATGTTGCTCTCGGGAGCACAACAGTAGCAACATAAGTCGTGCCTACCCACATCGGCACTATAATAGGAAACCTCTATAGCACTTCCGCAAGTCAGTCCCGAACGAACGTGAATGTGTCCATGAAGCCGATCACCAGGTACTGACAAATGAGCACCACAAGAATACTCAAATGAACTTAGCAGTAGAGCCAGGTGAATCTTTTGTCTCTCAGTCAAACAAGTTTTAGAGTAAATAACTCTTGGCTTTCTACATTCGATACACTCGCAAATGAAACGTGCATTTTGTGCTGTAAAAATTGATGCGGGAACAGATGTATCTGTCAAGTCGTCAGAGTCAGATGTCTTGGGGGTCGATTGTAAAACAGTTTGTTTTAGGCGTCTATCAATATTTGGAGTTGCTTTGCTGAGTTTTGAAATGGTAGCACTGGGCCTGTCTCTTTCGTCCGTGTCAGTTCCATTTAAATCGTCATATGTCTTGGAGTGTTCTTTGTCTTCACCTAATGTCGGGTCTGGGAGCCATTTCATGAGCTCTTGGGGTGTCGTTGCCCCTTCACAACATTCAGGGTTATCACATCTTCGAATCTGAAAATTGTACATTCTTTGTATACAATGAGTATTTAACCAGTCTTGGTAAGATTTCACTTTTTTTGTATGGTGTTTCTGTAACTTTGACAGATCCAAATCAGGGAAAAGGTCTGCAACTTGCTGTTTAATGTTATCAATGTCTGTGTCAGTTACGGGGTCAATAACATTGAACGGTTTGTCTTTCAGCGCAAGTCGTTTGAAACGACCGCATACTACCTCTTGGACGTCCTCAACGGATTTTGTCCAGGTGTCAAACAGGGCGGGGTTTTTGGACACCTTTTCCCTGATTAGTTTCATGCTCTGACAAGACTTAAATGTTCCATCATCGTCAGAACGCTCCAGAGCACAGTTTTGTAAGCCTAAGTTTAAAATAGACATCACCCGCTCGGCAGGATTCACCCAACTATTTCCAGGTGCACAACGAGCAATGGCCAACATATCCAGTTTCAGTTCTTTAAAAATTGCAATTGATGTGCATTTAACTGACTCGAGTGTATTTCTCTGGTCCGTCCCACCGTCACTGAATTTCAATAGAACCTTTGGACAAGGTGAATCGTCGCTTTTCAATATTTTACAAAGAGTTGCAGCATGTCGAAAGGGGTTGGATGTCTGAAAAACTGAGTCATTTACAGAGACATTAACTTGTCCTGATACAAAGGATTTCTCCGCACTACTAGGGACAGAACATTGCAAGTACACAGATGGTGTAAGACTGGCCTTTGACAGGTCATGATCCGCTGCCACCAGGGTATCCTGACAATGAGCTAGGGTCTTTTTACCCCTGACTCCTGTAGAGACAGGTAAACCGTGTTCGCCTATTGGAATTTTGGCTTTATCGTCACAACAAAACAGTGTGCCATGTTCACCAAGTTCTATTGCTTTACTTTTGAGGTACTTGAACTGCGCTGCACAGTAATGTTGGTCTTGATGACTAGCTCTGAGCTGTCGTAACTGAATTTTGTATTGTACAGGGAACCTACTTGTGAAATTGAGGGCCTGGTGTGTGTAAGCATTTCTTGGGGTGAATTGCAAACGAACAAGTGCTTTAGATGGAATGGGTGTGCCTTCTGGACATTTTTCAGCTGTATTATTGATCAACTCTTTCATGGAGATCCACTGACTCAAATGAAGTTCTCCGTGACGCCTGTCATCCACAGCAGAGATAACCTCAACTTCTTCTTCCAATTTTTGGAAGAAGACGTCAAATTTATCTGACGGCCTGCCTGCATTTAAGTTGCGCAGGTCACTCACAAGTCCAGTATTGCCCAATGCTATCAACTGTAGTCTTTGTTGGGTTACTGGGTGACTAGCGGCAGATGCATCTAACGTCAATTCTTTATATATAAAATCCGCGACAGCTGGTTTTAAAGTACAAATATTGTTTAAAGTGTTTTTGAAATTTGTCTTTTGGGCACGAGTGTGGTACTCGGGAAGTTTATTTTCTAACTTAGCAATTACATGCATGGGCTTCGCCAAGGATTCCACATTTGTCCCGTCTTCCTCAGATACCTTAGAAGCAAAAACAATTGTCACAACACTCCCACCTGGACAGTAGCGAAATAGGTATATTGGAATTGATAACTGCAGTTCATCGAAATATCAGAGTCTCTGCATTGAGTTTGTAAAAGGGTGATTCAGGTGTTCACCTTCATCAAATATCAACGGCTCATAAATATCCTTTTCTATCAGTGCTGCATCGAAAATTTTGAATTTTTCCTTGACACCAAAAAATACTTTGGGCCTAAACTTGACCGAAATATTCTCCATTACAGTGCGACAAGGATGAACTTGGCTTTGCCTTTGCCCTTGTTCAGAACATTGCTTTTCAATGTAGGTGGCATATTTACTCAAACATTCTGCCAGCGACTGTACATCGTCTTTAAATTTGAGCCATTCGGGACTACTGTTGAAGATGGGTCGCATGCATAATTTGTAAAGACATTCTGAATGACTTGTCAATTGAATCTTATCCATTGGCTTTCTTTTATTTTTTTCCTTTTAAACTCGTTATATCCCTGAAATTCGTCAAACACGGGAGGCACGGGGATGACATCTTTTTTTTTCAAAGATGCATCGTGTATTGTTGTATGCTGATTGGTTATGTACCAAAGGCTATTTGTTATGGCTTGAAAAATGTAGCCTGACTCTTGTTCAACCGTGCTTTTACTAAAAAGCAAATTTCTTTCTTTACATGTGGCGATGAGACTATTGTACAGTTCATCCTTTCGGTTTATACCCCGGGGTGTTTCACCACAATGCCTTTTCCTTTGGGGGTAACATTTGGTGTCGGTCATCAAAATATCAAATGCATTTCGAATATTAGTTGCCAGGTTAGATGTGCCAGGCGTTTCGTCAGTCATGCTTGCACTTTCATCTGAACTTATTTTAGGCTTGCAAGAAAGGTTGAAAAACTTTATTTGAAACTTCAACAAATCACCAAACAGAGTATCCGCGATACATGGGATTTCAATGAAACTCTTTCCATCTTCTGATCCTTTTATGACCACTTCACTGACATCACTGCCCGTCGGATGGAAATTCGAAACTAGCAAAGATAAGCTATCACCAGAATTAAACGACATAAAAGTTTTTTTAGATGTAAGGTAGTGTTTACATTTTTCGCGTTCGATGCAGTACAGTGCATTTTGGACAGCCATTTTGTCTGCTTCATCCGCGTTACCATGGAAGATATATTGAACAACTCCGTAAGTTTTTCCCGTGTCTACGAAACTCGCTTAGTGGTTTTTCCAGACCTTTAACTTTCGTTCATGCCAAAAGAAGGATTTGAGTAGACGTATTTTGAACCAGTTCTATGTGCCCCCCCCACCCCCACACCTCCCCCTGCATCGCGGCTCAGAGGATGATGCGCATCATGAGTCCAGCCCCCCCCCCCCCCCCCCCTTAAAATTTACAGGCCCTTCTTATCTCGAAAGCCTGGCGCCGCCACTGGGTAACAAGGGACGAATATTTGGCAGTGGGCTTAAGCAACAGCGTGAAGGTATTCAGCACAAATCCCATTCACTTCTACTGTTTGGAAAACCTGGTGTTCTCTGAGAGCCTAGTTCTTCAGACTTCTAATCTCCTTGTGTTAAGGGCAGATATTTTTTTAGACAACAATATGTATACAGGTTACGGTCAAGATAATTTAATTTTCGGGGGAAACTTCCCCCGAAAATTATCTTGACTGTACCCTGTATATTGTGGTCTGAAAAAAATATCTCCGGAAAGTTGAATTTTGCTTTATTTTTATTTGATAGATACTCTTCCTTAGTGACAATTCACAGCTTTGAACACACCACCGTTGTGTGCAATTCCATCGAGTACAGCTGTGTAAACTGTAAAATGTTGGCTAGCTTCTAAAGTGAATGTATGCAGCTGGGCTGTGTAGGCCTGGTTTGGGGGTCCAGGCGGAGGCGACGTCCCCCAGAAGCTAAAAAGATTCTCAGACATCTTGAGACAGAATCGTAACTCGTTTTTCACGTGATATTAACGATGTACACATTGTAACTTCAACAAATTTCCAAGATGATTCACATATGAAGTATTCACGCTACACAAACTACGCAACATTTTCGGTATAAAAAAAGCCTGTACTGAGCACCGTATTGCACAAAAATTAATGATACACTTTCGTCTTGCACCTTTGACAAATCCGACATCCGCGAATGTTAATCTAATTCGCATTTTATACGGAAGAATATTTATTTCAACACAAATGTAATTCTTATTTCGTGGAATATGGAAACATCGGGACAGAAATATTTCATCTTGAAGGTAAGTAGTAGAGCATTGGGGAACGCGGATGGGAAAAAAATATTGGAGTCGGCAACAAAATCGGAGGGTCGATCGGGTTACCGGAAACACAGGATTTTTTTTTTTGGGCCTTATTTGTGTTGTTGATTTCACTCTCTGAACAGATTAACTGACAATCATTTTAACTCTTCCATAGTAGACCTTACATCGAAATTTAGAAACACTGTAATGTTTTTATAGGAAATACTACAATTTTCAACTAGTCAACGAGGAAATCAAGATTCTGGGTTGGGCTATATTGGCATCGACAATCACTAGTTGACTAATCATTTCAACACTAACGGGAGCTTAGAACAATTCATTCTAAGGTCAGCTGGTCATAAAGCAAAATAATTTTTAAAAAAATAAAGCAAATTCTCCTCTATTTTGAAAGCCATTTTAGTCTGGTCAATAAACTCAAATTATAGCATCAACCTGGACCAAATTTGGACTAAGTTGGTTTTCATACCATTTTGAACAGGAGTGTATCCTCTATAGCATATCCAAAATCCACTAAAATGTGCTATGAGCATTTTTTGTAATCCAAGATGGCATCCCAAGATAGCTGCCATTTTCCGATAAAATGACCCTGTCAGTTTAAAATGGAATTTTGCCAACCAGGGTTATGATTGTGGACAAATATTGATGGTAACATAGTGAGCATATGTTCTTTTAAAATATCCGACCAAAAGTCTGTTGAAGAATCCAATATGGCCACCAACACGGCAACTGAAAGTTGGAAAGTTAAAAAATTTATAGTAATTTATATATTTTTTATACTTACCAATGACCCAGACTTAGCTGGTGCTAACTCTTAAATTCTAGGGCCAAACACAAATTTTACCCCCAATCCCCAAAATTTGCATCTAAAACTGAAAATTACATGTCCTATATGGTCCTCCATACCTTTCCTCCACTGCGCATGCACAGTGTCAAGGAGGTCTCGAAATTGGCGCCAAATGTCATTCTTACAAGCCGTGCCTGGAAAAGCGTTATGTACTCAGCGGGGAGGTATGAGTTCCGAACTCATGGGAGGGCCATCCCCGTCTGGGTCATTGGTAAGTATAAAAAATATATAAATTACTATAAATTTTTTAACATTTTTATACTGTACCAATGACCCAGACTTAGCTGAATAGTAAAAAGGTTGGAGGGCCTAGGACATAAAGCAATCCAATAACTCAACTATATATATACAGAATTATCCCCTCAAGGAGAAAGGAAAAATAGGCTATTCTGCATCAAAACGAGAAAGACACAACACCATTCTGTATTTGAGCATAATAACATCACTGATGTCTATTAACCTCCAGTATAATCCATTATGGTAATTATTTTTAAATGAAAGCCGATAAATAAAGTAGTCCAGATGAATGAGACTCTAAAGTTCATTAAAAGTGACGGATAATTGTATATTAACGTCTGCATGATATGTGACATATACAAATACTACACACCGAGGTACACTTAAAAATATTACATGGATGAGTAAAAAGATTATTTTTACACTTTAAAAATCATCCCGGTACCGACTAGAATTACTGACTCTAGGGGAGGTATTCCCTTGCTTTTCACTATAAAGCAGGTGACCTAAGGGAACACCCCCCCCCCCCCCCCCCCTTCCACTTGCCCTGGGTAAAATACCCCAGAGCAAAGAGGGCGGCAGCACAGAGTCACTGCCGGAACCAAAAGCCTACACAACTATAGCTGCAAATGTTTAGTGGACGACATTCTGAGCAACAGATAACGAACCTAAACAATGCCGGCCTCTAGAAATGGACTCAATATTTCTGAGGTATAAATTCATGCAAGTGAAAGGCTAAAACCAATATGCAGTCGTCATTAGAACTGTAATAGCAACGCTATTAGCATAAGCCTCTGAAGTAGAAAGAACTCTTACTTCAAGAGCTAAAATCTTAATCGCAGACTGCTGTGTTGAAGATATTATCATAAGCAGTATTGAAAGCTAATAGAATCCATCTAGCTATAGAATGGACCGAAATGTGGAGGAAGCTTCCACAGCATAAGCCACAACAGACACCTAAATAGATTAATGCACGGTCTTTGTGGAGACAGAGGTGCTACCAACAGAATTGCATTGAGATTATTTAACTTAAGCAATATCTGCTGAATCAACGGCGCTGGAGGATACCCATATCCTATTATCCTGACTCACGAGATGGATAGAGCGTCAACTGCAAACGCTCGAGGATCCGAACATGTTGATACATACACTTGCAACTGATTGTTGAGATGCGTCGCAAAAAGGTCCATCATTGGCCGCTCTCATATGTAGCAAATCTGATATAAATACTCGTTGTTAAAAGTCCATTTGACTGCAAAAAGCGGCCCTTTCGTGAAAGGGAGTCCGCTAATACGTTCAGACGACCCGGAATACGATGGACCGATAGGAGAACTTGATGTTCTAGTACCAACAGATGGATTCATTCCGTTACAGTGAATAACAGAATGGAATGAGTACCTCCCTAGTTCTGAAAATATGCTTATGTTGTCGAATTGTCGGACAGAATTGCCTGTGGGCATTCTGGATAACATTCATGCAATGACGTAACGCAAGCCAAAATAACATCAATTCCTGATGTTTATGTGCTTGATTAGGAACTATGGATCCCTTGGACCCTGGCACTTAAAAACCGTTGGGCTCAATGTTGGGTCCCAACCTATTAACTGGCATCCGTCAAAACTGTAAAACTCGGATCCGGCAATTGCAGTGGAAGTTATTTCCCTGAATAAACCACTGAATATCCGCCCAAGTCTGAATCTGTTTCACTTGACTTACAAGAGGATGTACGTAACGAGCGAAAGAATCTTCACCCTCCAACTCTGCTCTTTTTGAGTCAAAAAGATTTGGAGAGGACAAGTGCATAGCTGCCCCATTGGAATAAAATCCGCGGCAGCTCCACACAACCCTATCAGTCTGATGAATTCTCTCGCTGTAACTTTGTCTGAGAGAAGACAATAGCGAGCATAACAACGGATTAATTTCGCTCTGGGTAACGGCAGACCAACGAGATTGTTGCGCGTCTCGAAGCTCATTCCCAAGTGGGTGAATGACTTGGACGGCATCAGATCCGACTTCTCCTCGTTTATTATAAAACCGAGACGTCGGAGTAATAGAAGCAGATTCTGCACATCGTTCTGAAGCGTTAAGTCGTTGCCGCACCCCTGAAGAATGTCGTCCAGGTAGGCCGACGTTACCGCAGACGAATGAGCTCGGAAATGTATCATTACCGAGTTCATTATTCGAGTGAAAGCCCAGGGCGCTAGGTTCAAACTGAAGCACATCGCTCGGAACTGATATACAACTCCTAGGACTGCGAAGCGTAGATACTTTCTGAATGTCGGATGTACCATGACGTGAAAGTACGCATCCTTGAGATCTATGCTTGTAGCATAGTCGTTCATCCGAATACTCGCTTTGACTGATCGATTGTCTCTATATAGAACTTCGGAGCGACGATCAGCTTGTTTATCCAGCTCAGATCTATGAATGGACGAGCCGTCTGGTTTCGGAACCAGAAACAGATGGCTGTAGAAACCCGGTGATTCCTGGTCTTCTACGACCTCTACCGCGCTCTTCTCCAGAAGAGACTGTACTTCTGACAGGAGAATGTCTCTTTTCTGCGGATTTGACGGAAGCTGAGTCCATTTTGGACTTCGAGTTAAAGGAGGCTTTCGTTTGAAGGATATTCTTAGTCCTTCCGAAATTACCCCTCAAACCCAGGGGTCGTCCGTAACTGACGCCCAATTGTTATAAAACTCGACAATCTTCCGCCTACCGGAACACGATAGAGGTTCATACCATCACCTCCTGGACCTGCGAGGCTTGCGGAAGGAGAAACTACGTCCTCCACGACCCGCACCTCTCCCTGTCGACCTAGGGACATCTAACCGGTTATCTCGGCCAGAATAACGTCCCCCACGTGAGTCGCTGCCTTGACGGTCTAGAGGACGCATAGGAACCTCTATAGGAACTTCTCCTGGGCGTACTTGTCCCAGAAGTGCCTGTCTTACTCTTTTCTGCTGTATCCGACTTTTTAGAAGCGGATTTGAATAGCAGAGAATCCGAAGCTTTCTTAGTTATCTTATCATAGATTGCTGAAAGCTTGCCGTCCAAGAGAAGCTCTCCGGAGACCGAAGCGACTCTGAGAGAGTTTTTCACCTTACCATCCACGCACATGGATGTAGCTAGGGCTGCGTCACGTCTAACCAACTCCAGGTTTGCCACTGAAAGGGCGGAGTTATACATGGAATAAGCTATTGCCCTTGAAAGAACTCTTAATGAGGATTGTATATCCTGGAATTCTTTCCCTTGAAGACGTAATGATAACGCCTTAGTAAGGTGATCTGCGTATGATAAAGCATCTAAGATAACTCTGTTAGACATTATTGTCGTTTCCAACATCGTGGTTGGAATTGACATAGACGACGGAATAGACAATTCTAAGTCTTCAGCCTGGTCGTCTAGACGCAGAGGAACTCTCGGTATGCCCTGTCCTGCCGTTTCGAATTTATTCCTTGAATTGATGAAAGGCAGATTTAGAGCATCTGTGGACAAGAAACCAGCCTTGCTCGTTTGGTAGCATGCTTATATATAGCGTCATTCAATAATTCAAATGTTCTTGTGACATTATCGGACTGTGTCGGAAACTCAGGGATGATGTCCCTGAACCGATCAAAAAATTCTGTGTCCAATGACGCTATCAGTCTCTTATCCGGTATCACAGCATTCTGGTCCGACGGAACAACCTCTGGAAGATAATGCTGGATAAAATCTACTGCAGCTTTATGTTGTTCCGAAAGGGAAAGCTCCAAATCCTCTGAATCCCTTTCGCCATCCTGTCGGACCCTATGAAGTTCTGGGTCGTCGTACCTGATGCTTCAGCAGAGCGTACCGAGCCAGTGTCATCGGATAATTCCTGATCCGACAGAGATTCTGTCGTCTGCTGGGATGCTGCGATAAGTTGTGCTATTTGGGATAGCACATCCGTCACTGAGGCCTGTGGAGTAGTGGTCTTACGTTGCTTTGCCGATGGAAGCTCCGTGTACGTTGACTCCTGCATACTTCTTTTATGCGAACGTCCGGAGTCAACAGGCCTCGTGTCCCTGGCTGCCGGATGGCGTGACCTGGTCGCCGTGGAATCCCTGATCGGCGAAGATGGCTGGATATCCGTGGTGACGTAGCCAAGGTGCGGTCGCGTGCGCTGCCGTGAGGATGAGGAAGCCTTATCGACAGTCTCTCCGGACTGTCTATATAACGGAGCATCCCAAGCGGCGGACGTATGCTCCGAATGCGAAACGTTTTGTATCACAACATCTGGTCCCAGATGTTGTTGTACGAGAGAGGGTCCTCTCTCGCTCGCAGCCCGGATGCACCTGGACAAGCTAGGAACCGGACTAATAGGCTTCCTCCATTCTCTCCTCTGATCCGTCGTCACTGGGTGTGCACTTTGTCTTATTATAGTGCTCGCATCACCCAAATCTCCTTCCTGGACCGTAACGGACAAACCCGGCTGCCGAGCCATTTGATGAATGGTCGCTACACCGGGCGAGCTAGCAGACGCCAATGCCGTCGATCCTACTAGGGACCTCTTAGGCAATTGACGTAATATCATGAGCACTTATCCGCTAGCTCTTCATTTGACTGTGACGACGGAAGAACACTTTTGAAGACATCACAGAAAATCACCGCATTCTTATTCCTGAATGAGGCCTGTAGAGCCGTGACTTACATAATATCCACTGTCAGCTCCAGGGATGTTCATTCCTGCATTTATATAATATGCGAACGTCCCATCAGGAAAGACCTCATATCCTTGGCTAACAGATGAAGTAACCTGGTTGACAATATTCCCTGGTCGGTAAAGCAGGAGCTCTAGGAACGTTCATTCCTGCATTTATATAATATGCGAACGTCCCCTGAAACTCTGTGGTCACAAGCCAAGGTGCGGTGGTGTGTGTTGACATGAGGATGAGGAAGCCCATAACACAGCCAGTTCGGACTGTGTATGTGACGGAATGTCCCGAACAGGAGGATTGGACGTATGTTCCGACTAACAAACAAACATACAACAACATTGCGGCTCAAATGTAGTTGTAAGAGAGAGGGGGCCTCTCTCGCTCGCGGTCCGGATAGACCTGGACGAGCTAGCTACTAGACTGACAGGCTTTCTCCGTACTATCCTCGGATCCGTCATTGCTGGGTGTGCACGTTCCAAGTTTATAGTGCTCGCATCACCCACACTGCTTCCCAGAACCGTAACGGACAAACCCGGCTGCCGAGCCATTCGATGAATGGTCGCTACACAGGTGGACTAGTGGACGATCAATGCCTTCGATCCTACTAGGGACCTCTTCGGCAATTGTCGTATTACCCTGAGCACTTAACCCTAACACTGCAACGACGGAGACACACTTGTTGAAGACATACGAAAACATCACTCTAAATTCTGAAAAATAAAATGATAATATAGAGTGACCCTACGGAGAGAGGACCGGTATGGACCCCTCCCCGCAAACACAATATCGTGACACACGTTTCCAACGTTGTCATTTCAATCAACACACACAGAGCAGGAATTAGTGCGAATACATTGAACCTGAGAATTAGAGGAAGATATCCTCGCATATAAATAAAAAATATTTTTTCATCAATAAAAAAATATACAGTCATATTAGTCGCACTATCCCTTGAAATAAAGATACATAATATAACATAATCCATTATAATCTTTGAAAGAAAATAATTTTCAAAAAAAAATTTTTTGAAAAAATTTTTCAGAAGAGCCCAAGTTCCCAATGGGAACACCGAGCCCAAATGGATCCCAAAAAAGCCTAACTGTGGACAAAAATTTTTAAAACATTTCAAAAAATTAATGCAACACTTACATACAATATTAATGTATCTTGCTATGTCTAAACTAATGTAAAGACAAGAAATCACTATCAGTAGTAACCGTTGTCAATGTAAACAAGAAGTTGTACTAAAACCGGAAACATGACTCCAGGCACTGATAAACATGGCCCGAAATCAGTTACCAATTTAAACACTATCTGATGCCAAACAGAGATTTCCATAGAAGAAACTGCAGAACATCAGATGGTAGATGCAGATCACAATGCCTAAACACCTAAGGGTGAGGACGTCAACATGGGGAAAAGAACAGAAATTCATTCTGTTACGAAGCCAAAACTCCCAAGAAATTTTAGTAATAATTATTACAGAAAATATGCCAAAAGCATGGGAGAATAGCAAGGGGGAATAAAGTAAAGGGAGAGAAGCAACACTGATCAAGCAGTGGAACTTTCATAGCAAGAATGATAACAACAGGCTCATGCCTCAAAATTAGGGAACATAACATAATTTCGTAAAAAAATTTAAGTTACAGCCCTGATTATTTCCTGCCACTGAATTTTCCTCTCATCCATCTATTTCCTCTTTAGATCCACCATTTCTCTCATTTTTATGTGTCTGGCATCATTTAAACTGAGATTTACAAGCACAAATATCAGTCAGATGTGAACTGATGAAGGGCCAAACAAAGAATGACTTTTGGCGCCAATTTTGAAACCTCCTTGACACTGTGCATGCGCAGTGGAGGAAAGGTATGGAGGACCATATAGGACATGTAATTTTCAGTTTTAGATGCAAATTTTGGGGTTGGGGGTAAAATTTGAGTTTGGCCCTAGAATTTAAGAGTTAGCACCAGCTAAGTCTGGGTCATTGGTACAGTATAAAAATATTGTCATTTTTTTTAGAAATATTTTGCATTTACACACTTTTTTCACTCTTTGAGTCAACATTTCTTTGTGATTCTATATGTATCCGATGGGAAATCTTAGTTGTGAATCTTGCAATATCATAGATGTCCTTGTCGAATCTATAGGAGGTCAAAATGGCGACTGTGATGATGTTATCTTGAAATTCGCAAATTTATCAAATTTTAGTACTATCTGCCTTTTGACTTCTACATCTACTATATATTTAAATTTATGCTCTTTCTATGAACAATTTAATGTGTTCTGCTGTCGCCCATTGGCCTGCATGCAAAACTCAAAAGGAACAATTTAACGCTCGTTTTATTTTTCTCAACTCCATCCAAAGTTTTCTCTCACTCTATTGTCAGTTGGAATATTGTCACTGTTCCATTCGTTTGCTCACATTGATAATCTGTGACTGTAGCCTGTTCGAATCTTGCTTTTGCATTTGATTGTCTTCTGCTGAAACCTAGTGGTGTTAACATACTCAGAATACTTTGATTTATAGACATATTTTCTTTTGGGTGTTTCACTGGTGATCTTATCCCGGCATTGTGTTTTGTGTATATATACTTGAATGTTGATTGGATTTCAGAGCTTAGTGAAATGTATTTTCTTTCTTTATAAATGCATGGACCGGTGGTGACACAACATCTGCTATTTTTGGTCAAGGAAAGACGAATATGGTGCGTAGAATGCTGGTTCCCTGATGTTTGTTCGTATGTTAATGGGAAAAAATCTGACTCTCTGAATATGTTACAATATGCAAAGTTCATGGAAAAGGTGTCCTTGGGCAAAGGGTCTCTGGTCCCTGAAAAATTACCACCCACCGAGCATTCAGCTCATTACAAATAATGATTTAGAAGACTTTGAAAACCAATATTCTAGACCCCTGTGAATGGGGTTGGCAGGCGGAAGGTGAATAGCTCGTTTCAATTATGACTGACATTGCTCCAGCACCGGAAGCTCAATTTTAGTTTATACATTGTAAGTATAAGTTGTCGAGCAAGTACATTTTTGGTATGAAAATATGCATGTGTACCTTAATAAAAACTAACTTAGTCCAAATTTATTCTAGGCCAAGCCTTATATCGACCAGACTATTTTGGGGGGTACAATGGGGTAATTGCAGATGCTGACCCCTGTCAAGCAAGCTTCTTATTGTACATATGTAAGGAGTTTGGAGACAAAAGGTACATGAAATAACCCAGGTCCACAATACTTGGTATTTATCTAAGGCCTGGCCACCAAACCAGTGTATTGGGGATACAATACAGTGGAACCCTGTTAATAAAATAGCCACTTTGCCAATGAAAATTATTCAATTAACAGGAGTATTCAATTAACAGGGATTGTGTCACTTTTCTGTATTCTAGAGTTAAACTCAGCATTTATTCTATTATATCCTCCATGAGCTCTGTCAAACAAGATATAATAGATTAAATGCCTATATTGGATGTACTGAGGCCAAATGGGTCTATAAACAAAGAAAAACTGGGGAGAGTCGGTAATTTCTTGACAGGTTACAAGATTTTTTTATTCAATTAACAGTAGTTTACTCTATAACCTATATTCAATTAACAGTTTAATCTTTGAACATTTTAAAAAAAAACAAAGATGTTTTAGAATAGACAAACAACATAATATGACATTCAATGATGCAACTTTTGTTGCACAAGTTCCCCAAAATAACAGAAAGTTTATGACAAGTTAAAGCTATTGCAAAGCAACCATTACCAGATTTCAAAACAAGAGCTGGACTTTCGTCCGGTGCATACCCCCACGTGGTGTACTGCAGTGTGGGCATAACTATAACCAACAAATATTATTTATGAATATTCTCGTACGGACTGACGGATGGCTGCACAGATGGATGGACGCAATCCAGTATACTCCCCCCCCCCCCTTCCATTTTCTTCGAAAGTTTTCAACAATTTCCAACAATTTCTACGTCAAAAGGTATAGTAAATTGTTTGGTGTTTGGAAGTTTTATGCAAGGAGGCAGAAGCCTTTGTCATAGGCAAACTGCATTCCATATTTCACTGAAATCCGATAACCCCAATCCAGTATCCCCCCCCCCCCCCCTCCCATTTTCTTCGAAAGTCTTCTACAATTTCCAACAATTTCTAAGTCAAAAGGTATGGCAAGTTGTTTGGTGCTTGGAAGTTTTATGCAATGAGGCAGAAGCCTTTGTCATAGGCAAACTGCATGCCATATTTCACTGAGATGTGATAACCCATACCTGAGATACAGGCTGAACAGACAAATAATGTCTATTTCCTTCAATTTCTAAGTCAAAAAAGGGGGATAACTCTAAAAAGGAAAACGTGAGAAATATTGTTGAATCCTTTTTTTAAAGCCTTTCCCATAAGCAGTGTTCATGGAAAATTTCATTGCAATAGAACATTTGATACCCAAGATACAGGCTGAACAGACAAAATTTGGCTGGGACGGGCTCAATTTCTAAGTGAACAAGTAATAAAAAAAAAAAATAATAATAAAAAAAATAACTAGTGTGGGCATACCTATGACCAACAAATATTATAAAAAATAATAATTTACTTAAGTTATTAATATTCTCGGACGGACTCACACACGGATGGTCGCTCCAACATTTCGGGTTTATGGGCTACCAAAAAAACATTTTGTATGTCCAAAACCTTATTTTACCCAGAACCCCACCCCTCCACCCTAGAATTTATATTTAACCCTAACCCCACCCTCCACCCAAAAAACACACCCTAACCCTAACCCTACCCTACCCTACCCCACCCTGACCCTAACCCCCCCCACCCCAGACCCTAACCCCCACCCACCCCAGGACCTAACCCCCCAACCTTAAGCCCTACTCTGGGGCTACCCCTAACCCTAACCCCCACCCCATCCCTGACCCAATCCCACCCTAGCCAAACCAATAGGATTAGGAGCTATTTTTCAGTTTAGGGGCTACTAAAACTAAAACTCCACCCCTGACCCCAACCCTAACGGGACCTAACCCTCCCCAACCTTAAGCCCTACTCTGGGGCTACCCCTAACCCTACCCCACTCCTAACCCTAAAACTACCTTAATTTGGAGGTAGCCCCTAATAATAATATCCCCTAAACCTCCAATGTTGGCCCACACAGGAGGACGGACGGATGGACGGACAGACGTTCTTACACATTCTTACTTGTGGGGTTTTTCCCATGTTAATCCCTAACCCCACAAGGTCAAAAAATTAACCCCACAGTGCAAAAAATAACCCCACAAGTGGCCACTGTACTAACCCAACCACCACTGACCCTAAACTGTAAATCCCACAATATACCTCTGCTAATCCCGGACAGATGTACGTACGGACGGATGCATGTAATCCAGTATACCCCCCATTTTCTTCGAAAGTGGGGGTATAACAAGTCTATCGAAAAGCAGACAGGAATTGCCCCACCATTTTATTAGCCTCTTCAATCAACGTTTAACCCTTCAAGACTTATTTCCGCCTTTGACAAACCTTGTGACTTCAAAACAGGTACCCCAATATAAGAAGACTCAAAGGTTAGGATAAATTACCTTTTTCAGTTTCTAGTTAAGTATTGGCTGCCAGTATAGGCAGCCAAGACTTGTCTAGAAACCAATACTATGTCTGTAGACCAACAGGTTGCGTTGTAGTGTGGAAATTCTGGCAAATTTCCCAGGCCCTTAAGATCTATAAAAAAAACAAGAATAATTCCATGCCATCACACCCCATCATTATAGATGCCCATTGGCCAATTCACCAAGCAATACAGCAATCCACCACTTGGGTCTATAGGACACTAAAGCCCACACTTATTAGAAACCTAAGGAATATATTGATGGAAACATTTTTTGATGGAAATTGAAGAAAATCGATAGCTTCCATCTAGAGGTCACCCCAAACAAGCATACCAAGTTTCAAAGCGATCTGATCATAAATGCGCCCTGTGAGGTGTGACAAAGGAAATTGTGGACGTATGTACATATGTAGGTATGCCCAGACATACGTACATACGTACATACACTGACGGACGTGAAGTGATGGCAATAGCTCAGCTTGACTTTGTCAAGTTGAGCTAAAAAATCTCTCAATGCACCCCACACACCTATGAATCCAGGGTGTATAGACTTTATCAGCATTCTCCATGTTTGGTCACGTGGGGGTGGACCCATTTCACATTTGTTTCCAAAGTAATGAACATGTGTGTGGCAAAGTAGGGAGTCAGTGATGGCAGTTAGCATGTCCAACAGAAGAGAAGATTGCAGAATCTTCTGTACTTATTCAGAGGAAGCAAGAGAAATGAAATATTCAATACTCACTGAGTTTTGTCGTGGAGGTGGTTTAACAGCAGATGTCCTTTCTAATGATCTAGATTTCAACAATACAGCAACAGATGCACCTCTGGGGCTAGACTGTCTGTTTCCTTCTTCAAAGTCCCCTGACTTTCTAAACAAGTTACTTACATCAGACAAACTACTGACAATTTGTACACCTGGTGCCTGTACCATCTTCGATAGATTCTGAGACTGAACAGATTCTGTTTTAGCCAAGTACATCCCTGGAGCAAGACCTTCTTTGTCTTTGTACCTGAAAAATACAATTTTCTAATTCTTTCTTTTCAGATTCTACACAAAATTAACCCTTAGAAGATTTGATGTTGAAATAACCAAATTTCAACCTGTAAATTTTACCTCTAATGTAAATAGAAGGCAGAATAACCAAATTTCAGGTGGCAAATTTTTCCCAAAATGCAACTAATGGTTTACCCAATTCAACCTGAAAAAAAGTTAATACAACTTTCAAGAGAAAAAAAGGTTTTAGAAAAGAAAAATGGCTGAACAGAACTAAAAACAAGATGAAGTCTCAGACCTAAAATTTAAAACTATAACCTTTGTCCAGTGTTATAATTATTATTATTATTTATTGGTGTTTAAGGTCACATACTTATGCACAATGGCTAATCGTGACCGTGACAGTTTTACTGGTGGAGGAAGCCGGAGTACCCGGAGAGAACCACCGAGCAACGACGAGCAGCTGTCAGCTCTCCAACGTCGTAACTCTGAACTCTGCACCGCAGCACAGGCAGGGTTAGATTGGTTGAAGACATGCGCACCATCGACGTGCAGTACGCCTCAGTACACAGCGTCATCGTGCCCCCATGTAGGCAATCGGGGTGAAGTGTCTTGCCCAAGGACACAACGCGGTTGCCGCAGGTGGGATTCGAACTGAGGACCTCTCGGCTTGCAGCCTGCACCTCTACCAACTGAGCCACCGCGCCCCGTCCAGTGTTATAAAACAAGATATTTATTTATTGATGTTTGAGGTCACTTTCAGCATCTTTGACTGCAGCATGAACACAACATAGGTATGAAGCCAAGTTTAGCCAATCGTTTAATCATCTGCTGCCTACTTTTCAGGACCACACCAGGCATTGGTTCTGGGTTTTACTATGCCTCAGACCTCCTTAGAGGAGGTTCGGTGGGTATATAGTTGAGGTCTCCACCTGCACATCCATCTGTATGGGCCATCCATCTGTCTATCCATCCATCTATCCATCTGTACATCTGTCTGTCCATCCATCCATCCATCTGTCTATCCACCATACAAACATTTTGTTTTAAAACACTGGCAACGGTCTCAGCTTTTCATTTCCTTTAGTGTGATGATAGACCAGCATGGGGGAAATGAATCCACAAATCACGAGTTTCGTTCAAACATTCATACCAAAGATACAGACCTTGTAGAATTTAGACCCATACATCTGTCCTTCTGTCCATTCATCCATCCTTCTGTCCATCTGCCCGTCCATACAAACATTTTGTACTATAATTGAGGCATTGGTTGTTAGATTTTGAGGTCCTTTGGTATTATGATAGATCAGAATGGGGGAAAATGATATCCACAAATTGCGTGTTTTGTCCACACATTTATACCAGAGTTATGGCCCTTGTACGAGTTGGAAAAATGATAAATTTAACGTAATTTGTATATTTTTTGTACTTACCAATGGCCCAGACTTAGCTGGTGCAAACTCAATAATATCCAGGGCCAAACACAAATTTTGAACCCCAATCCCCAAAATTTGCATACAAATCCGAAAATTAAAAGTCTTGTCTGGCCCTCCATACTTTTCTGTACTGCACATGCGCGGTAACCAGGAAGGTACCGAAATTGGTGCCAAGCATCATTCTTTCTAGTTGAGCCTGCTAATGTTATAAATCAGCGGGGAGGTACGAGTTCCCACTCATGGGAGGGCCATCCCCATCTGAGCCATTAGTAAGTATAAAAAATATACAAAATAGGCCAAAAAAAAAAGAAGGAATTGATTCTCAGGCACCGCCGCATTGAAATAAATGGCCCGCGTTGGGCCTTTTTATTTGGACCGTCATTGCACGAAAACGGGAAACGGGGAAATTGAAAAGGGCACATTGGTTTTAAGGCCCAAAACCAACAAATAAACAGGTAAATAGGCACAGGCGTGTGTTGAGAATGGGGAAAGGTTATCGCCATATTTTCGAGAGGTCGGACGCACACGGCAGGGAAATTCAAACGCAAACTTGACTCGGTGTTTGGTGAGCTATCCAACCCAAGGGTAATCCACCTTGTCGAATACCAAACGTTAATTTGCCAGGTACTGGCGTCAAGTAACCTTTTTTGCTGTGGAAACACGAATGAGAAATAGTGAGAATAATCGGTACAGGTATCAACTGATTGATGCACTAATCAACAAGAATTAGTTGCAAGTTACGTTTTGCCAATTTGGGATGCAACGGAAATAGGAAAGTTTTCACGAGTTATCACATGTTGAATAAGATAAAAGAATAAGGGAAAATTATCATTAAAGATTTAAAAAATCCAGCAAGAGGATCACAGATCCAGAAGTCGAGTTTTGACATTAAATTCTGAAAAAATAAGCTATTTATAGTAACAGTGACCTTGACCTTGGAGTCCCAGACTCCGAAATCAATAGGTGTCTTCCCTTCCTATAAGGTAACCTCTGGTATAAGGTTGGTAAATGTGCGTCAAATAGAACTAAAGTTATTGCCCGGAAACCAATTTGTCACAAAATATTCTATTTATAGTAACAGTGACCTTGATCTTGGGGCACAAGACTCTGAAATCGATAGGTGTCTTCCTTTCCTATAGGGCAACCTCTGGTATAATTTTGGTAAAGGTGCAACAAATAGAACTAAAGTTATTGCCCGGAAACCAATCTGTCATAAAATATTCTATTTACAGTAACCTTGACCTTGCAGTCCCAGACTCCGAAATCAATAGGTGTCTTCCCTTCCTATAGGGTAACCTCTGGTATAAGTTTGGTAAAGGTGCATCAAATAGAACTAAAGTTATTGCCTGGAAACCAATTTGTCACAAAATATTCTATTTATAGTAACAGTGACCTTGATCTTGGGGCGCGAGACTCTGAAATCGATAGGTGTCTTCCTTTCCTATAGGGTAACCTCTGGTATAATTTTGGTAAAGGTGCATCAAATAGAACTAAAGTTATTGCCCAGAAACCAATTGTTTACGCCCGCGGCCCACTGCCATCTGCCCGCCCGTCATTTCATCATATTCATTTATTTATTTATTGGTGTTTAAGGTCACACATTTCTGCACAATGGCTAACCATGACCATGACAGTTTTACGGGTGGAGGAAGCAGGAGTACCCGGAGAGAACCACCGAGCAACGGCGAGCAACTGTCAGCTCCCCAACATACCAACTCCACACAAGCAGGGTTAGCATTGGTTGAAGACAGGTGCACCATCGACGTGCAGTACACCTTAGTACACTGCGTCACCGCACCCCCACGTGAGCAATGGGGGTGAAGTGTCTTGCCCAAGGAAACAACGCGATTGCCGCAGGTGGGATTCGAACCGAGGACCTCTCGGCTTGCAGCACCTCTACCAACTGAGCCACCCCCCCCCCCCCCCCCTGTCATTTCATCAAACTATAAGTTGAGTTTGACTTCGTCAAAACTCAACTAAAAATACTCGCATTTATTTGTTTTTCGTTGTTTGTTTATCACCCCAATGTCTTCATCCCTGTCAAGAAAATCCAACACTCATTTGTGACTGAAACTTCTTAGTTTCAGAATCAGAGCACCATTTGTGGCATAACCTGTGCAGTTGTTGTGTTTATGTTGGTTTTTCCTGAACGTGACAGGAAAAACAAATATAAATACAACAACTGCGCAGGTTACAGAGCAAATTGTTTTCAAATTGTTGACCTACATAAGCATTCTTGGTGCTATTGAAACTAATATACACGGACATATGCGGTAAGTATATTTTCGGGGTGGGGAATTATCACTTACTAAAGAAATACAAAAAACCAAATTCTGCTAATGTTTCGTGAACATAACCTGGGAAAGAGTGGGTAAAACACTGAATGGAATCTGAAATCAGATTTTTCAGAGCAGTTGTGCATCAAGGGAGATTACTCAAAATACATGTGTGTTTCCCAATACGAATGACATCTTCATTCAAAGTAAACAGAAACAAAGTCTTTACGGGTTGATACGTCCAGCTTATTTTGTGTATTGAGTTGAGCCTATCCATTTATTATTTTCACCCATGGACCCTCGGATAGTGATATGAATGAAAGGGCTTCACCACAGTGGAAAAATAAAGTGATGTTTCCATTTGTTAAATATTAAAGTTGGTCACTTGGATGTATACAGGGTTCCAACTATTTTTAATAGGCGTGGTCTTTGGGATGGGCTCTTGACAGACGGCTGATGACGTTACAAGTGTTGTGTAAATTCCATACTAAATTGACACCGGAAGCTTTCTTCCATTCTCAGTTATTTTCATTCGAAATTTTCAATCGTAAAAATCCTAATTTCTATCAAAATAATAGTTTTAGTTTTCAATAAAATGAGTTTTATTTGTATATCATTTTACAATATGCACTTTCCATGCTTTTTTAGGTAAAAACAGACATCAGAAAGTGACTTTTGCCTCTCAATCCTTGCTGACCATCTGGAAGAAATAAAAATAAAAATAAAACTATTACTCCAATTTTAAAGAATAGCTCCTACAGGAGAATAGGAGATGACAGAGGAATTACATACCATACAGACCCGTCGGTAAGCTCACTCTCGTGGATAAGCCCACCCCCAACTTTTTAGAAAACATATTTTTTGGGCTATCACCCCAAAATAAGTCCACTCTATATTTCTCTGAATTAAAGTTTTGACCACCAGTACTGGTCATCATGAAAATGTGCACAAAAATTTCAATTGTTTAATCAAAATAAAATTATGTGAAAGTGTTTCGGGGTTGTTTTTTTCTCAATTTAATCTTTTCACATTTTCAGCTAAAAAAAATAAAATTCCCAAACTACATGCTTTTGTTTTATTTATTATTGGCAGCCCTCATGTTTATCAACTTATGTTGAAGACGAATGGGAAATTCCCAGTTCAAAAATTATTAATGACATCATGTTCAGTGACCCAAATTGTTCATTTTTATTTCTTTAGAAAATGAGTTGAGAAATTACCTGATGTGATCCCTGCAAAAATAGCTGCTCAAAAATAAATATGAATTAATACCCCCGAGTTGTAATATCCAGTTTGATCTATGCTACATGAAAGGCTGTTTTGAAAACAAAACAAGGGAAAGCCATATTGTTTACAACAATGTGGACACATTATATACACCAGGGCGGTTAGTTTAAACATAGTTTGTTTATTTATGAAACATGCCCACATGTTTTTATCAATGCATTGCATGCCAAATATATTCTCATACTGTTGCGGTTATGTGAAATCAAAATTATATAAACTCAAAATATAAATTAAATAAAAACATGACCTCTCAAGTATAATTAACTTCAGGTGACCTATTATATATACTATTGTTATGGTTCATACCAAATTTATCCATTTTGTGTAAAAATGAAAGTGTCAGTAACACTGTAGCTCAACTTGTTAAGACATGTACATGAAAAGTATGTGACACCGCAATGACAAACATCTAGGTAATGACCTGATAACAAAGCTACATATAAAGTATTGTAACGGTCTGTACATAAATACTGACTGTAGCCTGTAACAAATGTATAGGTAAAGTATTGTAAAGGTGGGTGACAGTCAGATGCTAAACTAAAAAAGAAATCTTTGAGTCCCAGAGAGGGTCTAACTGAACCCTAAAATATTTGTTCTCATAGCACAGTGATAACAAAGGCACCCCAAAACACACTTGTTCCTATCCCAAGGTGAAAACAAAGGTATCCAAGAAGTTTCGTGAAGATCAGTTCATAAATACGAGCTGTATAGAAGCTGTGACAAAAAACTGATTGGACCTAATTTCGGTACAAAATGGCTACTGGCAGCCATCTTGAATTTTGGACCTCACCCAGAAACACTCGTTCTCATCCCAAGGTGATAACAAAGGTACCCAAGAAGTTTCGTGAAGATCAGTTGATAAATACAGCCTCTAGCCCGAGCCGTATTGACATGTGCACTTACAGAGTATTAGTAACACTGAATAAATCAAAGTTCATCTAATTTGCATAATTTCTGCACGAGAAAAAAACCCGTACTATATGTGATGTATTCCATGTTACTAAACCTCCATACAAAAATTTATTCAAATCAGAACTTTCATACAGAAGTTCTGAACAAAAGACTGATTGCACTAATTTTGGTACAAAATGGCTGCTGGTGACCATCTTGAATTTCGGCCACACCCAAAAACACTCGTTCTCATTCGGTGATAACAAAGGTACCCAAGAAGTTTCGTAAAGATCGGTTTATAAATATGGCCTCTAGCCTGAGCTGTATAGAAGTTATGTAGAAAAAACTGATTAGACCTAATTTCGGTACAAAATGAGTACTGGCAGCCATCTTGAATTTTGGACCGCACCCAGAAACACTCGTTCTCGTCCCAAGGTGATAAAAAAGGTTCCCAAGACGTTTCGTGAAGATCGAAATACAGACTCTAGACGAGCCGTATTGACATGTGTACTTACTGTGTGTAAGTAGCACTGAAAAAAAATCAAAGTTCATCTAATTTGCATAATTTCTGCATGAGAAAGAAACCCGTATTATATGTGATGTATCCCATGGTACTAAACATTCACACAAAAATTATTCAAATCAGTGCTTTCATATGGAAGTTCTGCTCAAAAATCTGATTGCACCTAATTTTGTACAAAATGGCTGCCATCAGCCATCTTGAATTTTGGACCAGACCCAAAAACACTCTTTCTTGTCCCACGGTGATACCAAAGGTACCCAAGAAGTTTCGTAAAGATTAGTTCATAAATACGGCCTCTAGCCCGAGCTGTATTGGCATTTGCACTAACAGTGCTGAAAGTAACACTAAATACATCAAAGTTAGTCTAATTTTCATAATTTACGCACGAGAAAAAACCCCGTATTATATGTGATGTATCCCATGGTACTAAACATTGATACAAAAAAATTATTCAAATCAGCGCTTTCATATGGAAGTTTTGCACAAAAATCTGATTGCACCTAATTTTGTACAAAATGGCTGCCAGCGGCCAACTTGAATTTCGGATCGGACCCCTAAACACTCGTTCTCGTCCCACGGTCATAACAAAGGTACCCAAGAAGTTTCATAAAGATCGGTTCATAAATATGGCCTCTAGCCCAAGCCGTATTGAATTGTTGATGGACAGACGGCCAGACAGATGACTGGCCATGGCATAAGCTCAAGTTTGGCTTCGCCAAAGTTGAGCTAAAAATGGAATTGAAAGTTTGTTGAAAACTGAAAAAAATTCTGTTGTGAGATATTACAAGAATTAAGTTATCTCCTCTTACTTATATACGAACAGATTCGGTACATGTCCAGCTGTGTATTTTGTCTTCATTTTGAAACAACAGTGTTTTCCGCCCATTCCATCCACATGCAGAATTCAGTTACCCCCTCTCCCCTTCCCCACTTCTACAGGCAACAAACTGAGGGCAAGTGACATGGTTCATGAATTATTTTTTTTTTGCTTGTTGAAAGAATCAATGACGAAAAAACGGGAGGAAATTCTTTGTGACTATCTTGGAACTTATTGGCCTGTACAGATAGGCAGGCCTGCCTGTCTGAGCCCCCCCCCCCCCCCCCTGCCCCCCTCCCCCCAGGGAAATGGGTTTCTTTGACAAATAAACAAATAAACAAGTTTTTTAAAAGGGAATTACTTCTTTTTACAGGATGTACGCCACTTGTCCAACCAATGGACACCCATGTGAACTGTGTGTTCAAAATGAAACTGAACCGTTCCCTGTTCATCTTGCACTTGGAGAAAGTGAATGCCACAGGTTGTGAGGGGGAGGGGCTGCCATTGTCCGAGAAGCATCCACAACTTATTACCAATGAAATAAGTTGTGTGGTGACCGTAAGAAAAATTCTCAATTTTTTTCTTCTCTGGCAATAACAGCCAGGTTCAGTGTCGATACATCAATAACTGGGGAAAGGATAGTGCAGATAGTTATCTGGAGCCAACAATGTTGGTTGCGAACTGCCCCCTGTTCATCTTGCACTTGGAGAAAGTGAACACAACAGAATTTACTGAGAAGCGATCCACTGATGCATACACATGTAAATGCTCACACGTGAAAGGACTATTTTGTTTGTTGTATTCACAATGGGAGTTATGAATACTGAGGGCACCTTCTCTTATGTGAGTAATACAAAACACAGTTCAAATATTTTTTTTAATAAACACAATTCAAAATGGAAATGTAATGACCGAACAAACATGTTTCCAGGTGAAAACAAATTGACCAAGTGTGTTTTTGACCTCATTCGTCATTACATTTATTGAAAAGTATTTTTGAATGATTGATGATTCCGATGGAAAAAAATGAATAAAACAATCACATAAAACTTTATGTACATTATTAATTTATTTAATATCAATGGGAACACAACATACACCGACAAGATCAACTGTCCTGTACACAGATCATTCCTGGCTGGTCAACTTTTCATTTTACATTCGGTCTCATTCGTGGATAAGCCCACCCCCATTTTTTTCACGTGTCCCCTGGGCTTACTGACGGGTCGGTATGGTATGTTTTTCTCTTATAAAACTTAGATGTGAGTTTTCCATGGAAGACATGTGTAGCCTGGCGTTTCAGACAGAATTCTAAGTGGAAAAGGGGCATAACTCTGGAAAAAATACAGCGGATCAAAAAATAAAATAGGAGGTGCACAATGCCATTATGTGATAAAGAATCACTGAAAGTTTCATCAAAATCCATTCAAAGGTTAAAGAGGAGTGGCGGATAAGAGAAAGTGTGACGTGGACGACGACGAGGACGACGCAAGACGACAAAAGTAATCCCTGTATGTCGCTCCCCACTTCGTGGGGTGGCGACACAAAAAGAGAATGACATAACACCAACAATATACAGGAGTAATACATAATAAATTCTCCATTTAATGCAAGTATAACTGTTCTGCTAATTCGAGAAGGAAACCAATTATAAAGCTAGTCCAGAGAATGAGATGCTTTATACTCATTTAAAAGTGTCCAAGGATTGTATATAAATGCTCATATGACACTTGACATATACATAATCCTTCACAATGAGCTACACTTTAAAAACAATAGATAAATGAGACAAAAATGAAAGAATTTAAAGTAATTTATATATTTTTTGTACTTACCAATGGCCCAGACTAGCTGGTGCTAACTTGAAAATATCTAGGGCCAAACACAAATTTTGCCCCCCATCCCCAAAATTTGCATGCAAAACCAAAAATTAGAAGTCCTATCTGGCCCTCCATACATTTACCCTCTGCAAATGCACAGACACCAGGAAGTCACCGAAACTGGCTCCAATATCATTCTTTGTAAAAAAAGATTATAATATAATAATTCAGCGGGGAGGTATGAGTGCACAGTACTGCCCACTCATGGGAGGGCCATTCCCGTCTGGGTCATTGGTAAGTACAAAAAATATATAAATTACTTTAAATTTTTTCAGATTTTTATACTGTATACCAATGGCCCAGACTAGATGAATCGTAAAAAGGTGGAGGGCTTAGAACTTCTGAAATAGTAGATCAACATAGATCAAATCCTTCAATCCATGAAGAGATGAAGAAAATTAGAATAATTAGAATTTACATGTATGTCTCTTTATACCATAATAGAGGAGATCCCAATTATGTAAATTCTAAATCTGAGTATGAAATCATGCTAATGAAGGATGTAACGAGTTCACAATTTTTAAGGCCAGTCTGCACTAAGCCGTAAAAATTAGGATGGCATATTTGAGAATGAGAGAAAATTGCCCATAATCCTACGCCATACAATAACACTACAGCTGAATGCGGAATATAGTACGGATAAAACAGCTTCCTTCATAGTTACATATCCAATAAGCCAGAGAAGTTGAGAAAATGACCCCCCTCCCTTTTTGAACATATCTTCAAAAGAAAGAGGAGAGAGCTCTGGAATCAATAAGCGGTACCAGGAAACAATATAAATAAATATCGATCAGGCACTCAGGAATTAATTCATGAATAATAAATGGTGCTTAATGCCACTTCACAAGCCAAGGCTATAGCGACGATTTTGGTAAATAATATTGTCTGCTACAAAATATGCACTGCAGACAGCTGCAGATGGCATATACTGGTGCGACGAAATCACTGATATGAATATAACATACTCATATTAAAATGAGATACATTGAACAATCTCTGTAGAGAAATCACACTTCAAATATCATCCACAGGCGGCCTCTGTACAATAAAATCCAGTAAGAACACTCTCCAATGTGTACTATATGATATCTACAACTATAAACACGTGGAATATGCGATTTGAGAACCGACAAAATAGAGACCAGAATCTAAAAATGGGGGTAGGTATGATTAACAGGCTCCAACATGGACAGCCCCCGAAATATATAATAATTTCAAGGTCCACCACAGCGATAGCCTAATAAAATATTGCGCGAGTGCATTAAAATCCAGCATGCAATCATCTAAAAACCACTAACTGGTTATGCAGTCACCTATGAACAAAAACAGAAGCAATTATGATGATTTAGTAAGCGCTTGTATATCAGAAATCAGAAAATAAACACCGGAAACTAATTCAACAAAAACTGCATATATGCCTATGAGGGCGCCATTCAACACGACCTCAAAAGCATAGTATGTATGTATAAATATATATATACAAGACAAAGTGTGAGTGTGTGTGGGGGGATTCAAAGACATGTCGAAACCTCCTCACCCACATTACTTAATCATTGCTGGTCCAAACAGCAAAAATATAGGAACCCTAAAGGCTCCCTCACATCTAACAGACTCTGTTATGCCACTATGGGCAGAGAATGACGTGAAGAACAAAACTTCCCCTGATGAAGATGGTCCTCTCGAGGAGGAAGCTTCTGCGAATCTTCAATAACAGGCACTTAGAAAACTGACAGAAGGATATTGTGATGACAGCTATGTTATTAGAAGGAATCACACTGAGATTATTAAATCTTAACGTAATCTACTGAATCAAGTGAATTGAAGGATACACTTATCCTACCATTCATTCCCCTGAATACGGCTGAACGTCAACTGTATGCGCTCAAAAGTCTAACACTGGCAACACAAATGAAGGAAACTATTGTTCCTATGCATCGCAAACTTAACTATCCTGGAGCGATCTCACATGCATGTTCGCTAATAATATAATCCAATGATGTAGCGTAAACAATAAGACATCATTCTTGATGAATATGTGATCTCCAAGAACTGAGTGTCCCAAGAACTCTGCATATAGAATCCGTCTGACTCAGGGTTGTAACCCAATTATGAACTCAAACCACTGAATATCTGCCCAAACTTGACCTTATGTTTACTACATCCGTTAAAACAATACAGGTCCTGAGCGAAAAAATGCCTTCACACTCCAGTTAAGGATAACTGGAGGCGACATGTGCGTTAGCGATCCATCGGAATAACATTCGTAGCCGCTCCGCACAATCCCATCCGACTCATAAAATCTTCACTGTTAATGTGTCAGATAGAAGACAAAAGCGAGCCTAACAACTGGCTAATTCGGTCAACGAAAAAACAAACGAGCCAGCTTGTTGATAATGAATTGTAGGATACGTGTCCTATCATTCATCCCATGAGACATTATCTAGTTCATTCTTCAAGTGATCTTAAGAACTATAATTGCCAGACAGTCGAACATTCGAACGCTCGCTTTTTCGACTGAATGATTATCCTAAATAACCTTTAGAGCCATGATAAACACGTTATCCAGTTCCAGTTAATTATCGGTCGGAGCGAGCTTTATAAGAGCCTCGAGCCACCGACTCAGGGGTGTCTGATCAGTAAACTCAAACAGACCTAAACCCCCTATCCAAGTGGCTGTATAGTCAGTCCCTAAAGTAATATATAGGAGGGATAGCTATACCTTTGCTATGTGTCCTTATAGACGATCTGCATCTAGGACAACCTCTCCTACTCTTTCTGCTGGTGTTAGTCGATTAGACCCCCACATCAGAATAGCTCCCACTTAACAACTGTTAAGACAGAGATATATGTGATAAATAGGCCTGGAAAGAATTTTTAAAATTGTACAAACGTCCACAAAATTCCTTTCTGTATAGACGCTGCGTCACAGTCCTTAACAGTGAAGTACATAAGACTGTGAGTCTAAATTCGCTCTGAATAAGAAATTATCTTCTCAATTGTGTCCGAGCAAACAGTGAAATGATGAAGGTAAGGTTATACTAAGACCTTAGCCTACTCATTCAACACAGAGAAACTCTCAACACATCTTCCCCGGTCGTTTTTTAAATGTATGTGATCAAAAAATAGTTAAAAATACAGAAGATGGTGATAAGAAACCGTATTACTTCTTCCCACAGGAAGTTAAATATGGCATCGTCTACATAATCAAAGGCCTGTGACACCCGTGTAGACTTAACCGGAAAAGAGATCTTATTATCCTGCTCTTTGTCCGGATGAAGTCAGCGTCTAACAATGCTAGTGGTTTCTCACAATTACTCGCAGCATTGAGATTCACTGGAACAAGTTCAAGGAAATGAAAATGGATAGTAACCATATCATCCAGAAGTTGTTCTGAAAGGGAAGGATATCCTCCTCCGTATCCCTTTCATCACTCATCTAAATCAGTTTTAGAATCACGGTCACCGGCATCTGAACAGGCAGATGACTGGACCGATCAGGCACCATCCGACAGCTCAAGTTTTGAGATTGATGTTGAGCGCTTCTGCATTAGCAGGAATACTGCGATGAGCTGTGCAATCTGCGACAGTAAGTCCGTTACGGAGGCCTGAGGAGCAGCGGTCATGTATTGCTTATCCACCGGCTGCTCCTGGGACAGTGCGTCCGAGATGGATCTTAACTGCGGATGTCCCGATGAATGAGGCCTCATCTCCTTGGCAACTAGATGGTGTGACTTCCTCAACAAAGAGTAGACCTATTGACAATGCAGACTAAATATCCGAAGTCACGTAGCCAAGGTGCGGTCGAGAGTGTGTAGTAGACGCTGAAGAAGCTGAATTAAACGGAGCATTCCAGACAAAAGGCATGTACGTAAGCTCCGAATGATGCAAGTTCCTCCCAACAGCATCTGGCCCCAGATGTTGTAAAAAGAGAGAGGGGGCTCCCTCTTGCTCGCGGTCCAGGGTGACCTAGCCGAGCGTACTTCGGAACTTGCCGGCTTCCTCCTTTCCATCGTCGCAGGGTGAGCTTGATTGGATTTTATAGTGCTCGCTACACCCTTGTTCTCTCCTCGACCACTACGGACATATCGGCATCACCCATATTCTGAGTGAAAGAAGCACCGGTTGAGCTAGCTGGAGACAAGGTCGTATACCCTATATTCTAAGGTCTAGGCCCTTGTCTTATATCATTGAGCACTTCTGCCGCTAGCTCTGATTTACTATGTAAATGCGACACACCCGGTGTCATGGTCCTCATATTCAAGAGTAACTGCTTCATCGGCGACAGGGAACTGAAACCACTCATCACGGTTTATAGCCCTGTGCAAAATAAAGAGCACTTTAGCCTTATGTAGTGGAAGCTGTAAGACTAGCCGACCCTGGCTGCCTATTAGATGGATGATGCTGTAAGAGAGAGAGACCTCTCTCTTGCTCGCGGTCCTGCCAGACCTGTACGAGCGTACCTCAGAACTTGCCGGCTTCCTCCTTCCGTCATCGCTGGGTGAGCATAATTGTATATTATAGTGCTCGTTCCACCCTTGTTCTCTCCTCGACCGTCATGACACCCATATTCTGAGTGAAAAAAGCACCGGTTGATCTAGCTGGCCGACAAGGATGAAAATCACATGATCTGTGATCTGGGGCTTTCTCTTATATCATTGAGCACTTTGCCACTAGCTCTAATTGAATATTGTAGTCCAACTGCGTCAGTTCTCAGATGCCTGAGTACCTGCTTCACCGGTCGAGGTAGCTGGTGAAAGGGCCCTAAAACCATACGCCGTGGTTTTTAACCCTGTCTAAATGCCATAGAGGAAGCCGTAAGACTAACTGACCCTGGCAGCCTATTAGAAGGAGCGTCCCGGACAGGAAGGCATGGACATAAGCTCCAAGTGAGGCAAGTTCCTACCAACAACCTCTGATCCTAGATGTTGTTATAAGAGAGAGAGGCCTCTCTCTTGCTCGAGATCATGGTAGACCTGGACGAGCATACCTCAGAACTTGTCTGCTTCCTCCTTTCCATCATCACAGGGTGAGCATGTTCGGATTTTTATAGTGCTCGTTACACCCTTGTTCCTCTTCTTGACCGCTATGGACATACCCGTCGTCACACCACCCATATTCTGCATGATAGATCTGCCGGTTGAGCTAGCTGGAGACAAGAACATAAACCTTATATTCTAAGGCCTAGGCCCTTGTCTTATATCATTGAGCACTTTTCGGTTAGCTCTAATAGTATAATGCGATGACGGAAGAACACTCTCTGATGGCATCACAAACCACACCATGTTCTTGTTCCTCTGTAAATAGAAACTAACAAACTATAGTGACATTTTGGCGAAAAGTCCAGCAGTGTCTCCTTGCCATGAGAGGACCGCTAGAGTCCACTTGCCTAACAACAAACCAAGAGTCCACTTGCCTAACAACAAACCATGACACCAGTCAGCAACATTGTCAAAATCTGGCATATGGTACAAGAATTAGTGGTAGTACATCGACTATAAATAAGACAACGACCATGTAAATAGAGGAAAGGCTTCCTTTTATTTGCCCTGCTATTAGAGAAATATTATTACCTAAGATCTAATATATAGGTCAATTGTACCACCACCAAATCTATATGAATATAAGATAACATTAAAATAATCGATGAAATAAATACATCCAAAAGAAAAATTCCTTCAAAAAATAAAAAACGTTTTGAAAATTTTTTTTTTATATAAAAAAAGCCCAAGTTCCCAAAGGGAACGATGAGCCCAAAAGAGCCTAAGTGTGGACAAAATTATAATAATATGTAATAAAATTAACTGCCACACTACCAGAATATTTTATGTTACTTACAACCGTTGTTTCTCTAAATGAAAGTGTTAATGACACTGTAGCTCAACTTGACAAACTTGAACTTGGTAAGTTATAAATGAAATGGAGAAAATTGAAGATCATTGGTACCAATGTTATTTGATGAAATTTCAACATAACAGCATTGTGTGTGCACAACGACAGAGTAATTTTTAAATGTAAACTGTAAGACTGGCTAAAGGAAGAATGTTGATACACAAATGCAGTATGTTCAGAGGTTATTGTAAATGGCAACTTTTTTCACAGAAATGAATGTTAATCAATAGCTCTTTTCTAAAGTTCTTGCCTAATGAGCACACCAAGTTCAAAAACAATAACAATTCTATCATAAATATGGCCTGTAGGTCATGTCAAAGAATGTTGATACACAAATGCAATAAACTTAAAGATTGTTGCTAACAGCAACAGTTTTTGATGAAAAGAAAATCAATAGCTCCTATCTTTGTCACCCTGCATAAGCATACAAAGTTTCAAAACAACCTGATAATGAAGGTGATTCTCTGAGGCATGCCAAAGGAAGATGTTAATGCACAAATGCAATAAGTAGAAGGTCATTACTTGTGGCAATGGATTTTTTTGTTTGTTTTTTTATGGAAATTCATAAATATACCCTGCAGAGAGTGCAAAAGGGATAAGTTGATGCACAAATGTAGTAAGTTCAAAGGCTGGTGATAACGACAATAATTTTTTATGGAAATGAAAAAAAACAATAGCTCACATCTAGAGGTCACCCCGAACACACATACCAAGTTTCAAAGTGATCCGTTCATAAATGTGCCCTGAAGGGTGTGTTAAACGGAAATATTGAGGTTTGACTAAACGAAGTTCAAAAGTCAGCGCCACCATTTTTTGACAGAAATGGAAGAAAATCGACAGCTCCCATATAGATGTCACCCCACACAAGCACACCAAGTTTGCAAGCAATCCAATCATAAATGTGCCCTGCAGGGTGTGTCAAATGGAAATATTGATGCTTAACTACACTAAGTTTTTACTAAGTTCATCGAAGGTCATTGCCAGTGGCAACATTTTTTGACAGAAAATTGATAGCTCCCATCTAGAGGTAACCCCAAACAAGCATACAAAGTTTCAAACCGATCTGATCATCAATGTGCCCTGTAGGGCATACCAAAGGAATACATTGATGCCTGACTAACCTAAGTTCAAAGATCGTTGCCAACGGCAACATTTTTTGACAGACGGAAATGGAAGAAAATAGATAGCACCCATCTAGAGGTCACCCCAAACAACCATGCCAGGTTTCAAAGCAACCCGATCATAAATGTACCTTGTAGGGTGTGCCAAAGAGAAATATTGAGGTCTGACTAAACTAAGTTCTAAGAACGTTGGCCGCAGCAACATTTTTCAATGGAAATGGAAGAAAATTGATAGCTCCCATCTAGAGGTCACCCCAAACAAGCATGGCAGGTATCAAAGTAATCTGATCATAAATGTGCCCTGTAGGGTGTGCCAAAGGGAAATATTGAGGTCTGACTAAACTAAGTTCTAAGAACGTTGGCCACGGCAACATTTTTTGAAAGAAAAGGAAGAAAATCGATAGCTTCCATCTAGAGGTCACCCCAAACAAGCATAACAGGTTTCAAAGCAATCCAATCATAAATGTGCCCTGTAGGGTATGCCAAAGGGAAATATTGAGGTCTGACTAAACTAAGTTCTAAGAACGTTGGCTGCGGCAACATTTTTTGACAGAAACTTAAGAAAATCGATAGCTCCCATCTAGAGGTCACCCAAACAAGCATGCCAGGTTTCAAAGCAATCGAATCATAAATGTACCCTGTAGGGTGTGCCAAAGGGAAATGTTGAGGTCTGACTAAACTAAGTTCTAAGCAACAGTTTTTGACAGAAATTGAAAAAAATCAATAGCTCCCATCTAGAGGTCACCCCAAACAAGCATACCAAGTTTCGAAGCGATCTGATCATAAATGCGACTTGTGAGGTGTGCCAAAGGAAATTGTGGACGTACGTACATATGTACTAACGTACGTAAGTACGCCGACGGACGAAAAGTGATGGCAATAGCTCAGTTTGACTTTGTCAAGTTGAGCTAATAATAGGAAACTACCTAGAGCATTGTCAAGGCAAACAAAAACTGGAAACAAGACCCCAGGAAACACAGCACAAAGTCTGTAACAGAAATAAACTATCCGATGTAAAGCAATATCTTCATCAGAAGAAAAAATGATACATCGGATGTATGATGCATGACCAAAATGCCCCAACACCCCAAGGGTGAGGACGTAACCATGCGGATATACAGAATAACCTTCTGTATAATATGTTAAACTCCCAAGAAATTTTATAAATGAAAGTGTCAATGACATTGTAAAGGTGGGGTGACGAAGGCACCCGAAAACACTCGTTCCTGTCACAAGGTGACAACAAAGGTACCCCAGGAAGTTTCGTGAAGATCGGTTCATAAATACAAACTCTAGCCCAAGCCGTATTGACATGTGTACTTACTGTGTATAAGTAGCACTGAACAAATCAAAGTTCATCTAATTTGCATAATTTCTGCATGAGAAAAAAAAACACGTATTATATGTGATGTATTCCATGTTACTTAACATTCATACAAAACTTTATTCAAATCAGAACTTTCATACATAAGTTCTGTACAAAAAACTGATTGCACTAATTTTGGTACAAAATGGCTGCTGGTGGCCATCTTGAATTTTGGACCACACCCCAAAACACTCGTTCTCGTCCCACGGTGATAACAAAGGTACCCAAGAAGTTTCGTAAAGATCTGTTCATAAATATGGCCTCTAACCTGAGCCGTATAGAAGTTGCGTACACAAAACTGATTGGACCTAATTTTGGTACAAAATGGACACTGGCAGCCATCTCGAATTTTGGATCGCACCCAGAAACACTCGTTCTCATTCCAAGGTGATAACAAAGGTACCCAAAAAGTTTCGTGAAGATCGGTTCATAAATTCAGACTTTAGCCTGAACCGTATTGACATGTGCTCTTACTGTGTATAAGTAGCACTGAATAAATCAAAGTTCATCTAATTTGCATAATTTCTGCACGAGAAAAAAACTCATATTATATGTGATGTATTCCATGTTACTAAACATTTATAAAAAAATTTATTCAAATCAGAACTTTCATACAGAAGTTCTGTACAGAAAACTGATTGCACTAACTGAAGTACAAAATGGCTGCTGGTGGCCATCTTGAATGTTGGACCGCACCCAAAACCACTCGTTCTCATCCCACGGTGATAACAAAGGTACCCAAGAAGTTTCATAAAGATCGGTTCATAAATACAGCCTCTAGCCCGGGCAGTATTGGCATTTGCAGTTACAGTGCTGAAATAGATCAAAGTTAGTTTAATTGGCATAATTTATGCACGAGAAAAAAACCCGTATTATATGTGATGTATCCCATGGTACTAAACATTCACATGAAAAATTATTCAAATCAGCGCTTTCATATGGAAGTTCTGTGCAAAAATCTGATTGCACCTAATTTTGTACAAAATGGCTGCCAGTGGACATCTTGAATTTCAGACCGGACCCCAAAACACTTGTTCTCGACCCATGGTAAAAGGTACCCAAGAAGTTCCGTAAAAATCAGTTCATAAATACGGCCTCTAGCCCGAGCCGTATTGGTATTTGCACTTACAGTGTTGAAAGTAACACTAAACAAGAGCGCACATATCACTGAAGCAATTCAATGTCCCCTACCGGATTAATGAGCATTAATAATTATACAAATGTTATAACCTAAATGTGATCAGCATGAATTCCGTTGAAGTGTTTCCAAAAAAAGTCTGGAAAACTGATATTTTGGTGCTTTTCCATATTTCCAAGGGCCATAACTCACACAACAATAATGCAATCCGCATGAAACTCAAACTTGATCTGTAAGTCATCGTTCTATAGTAGGTTACCAAGAATGAAATCATTCGGTTGAAGCATTTCTAAAAAAAAGTCTGGAAAACTAAAGTATGACTGACAGACTGACTGACAGACTGACGGATGGACAGAGTGCAAATGAAACTTGATCTGTAAGTCATCGTTCTATAGTAGGTTACCAAAAATGAAATCATTCCATTGAAGCGTTTCCAAAAAAAGTCTGGAAAACTGATATTTTGGCACTTTTCCATATTTCCATGGGCCATAACTCACACAAGAATAAGGCAATCAGCATGAAACTTAAACTTAATCTGTAAGTGATCGTTCTATAGTAGGTTACCAAAATTGAAATCATTCCGTTGAAGCTTTTCTAAAAAAAGTCCGGAAAACTGACATTTTGGCGCTTTTCCATATTTTCAAGGGCCATAACTCACACAAGAATAATGCAGTCAGCATGAAACTCAAACTTGATCTATATGTCATCGTTCTATAGTAGGTTACCAAAAATGAAAGCATTCGGTTGAAGCATTTCCAAAAAAAAGTCTGGAAAACTAAAGTATGACTGACAGACTGACTGACAGAATGATGGATGGATGGACAGAGTGTAAATGAAACTTGATCTGTAAGTCATCATTCTATAGTAGGTTACCAAAAATGAAATCATTCCGTTGAAGCGTTTCCAAAACAAATCCAGAAAACTGATATTTTGGTGCTTTTCCATATTTCCAAGGGCTGTAACTCACACAAGAATAATGCAATCAGCATGAAACTCAAACTCGATCTGTAAGTCATCGTTCTATAGTAATTTACCAAAAATGAAATCATTCCGTTGAAGCGTTTCCAAAAAAACTCCAGAAAGTTAAAAAATTTATAGTAATTTATATATTTTTTATACTTACCAATGACCCAGACTTAGCTGGTGCTAACTCCAACAAAACCAGGGCCAAACACAAATTTTGCCCCCCAATCCCCAAAATTTGCATCCAAAACAAAAAGAAATCATGTCCTAAAGGACCTCCATAGTACGCCTCTACTGCGCATGCGCAGTGACGCAGTCGTCCCGAAATTGGCGCCAATTATCATTCTTACTGGCAGTGCCTGGTCAGCGCTATGTACTCAGCGGGGAGGCAAGAGTTCCCAACTCTAGGGAGGGCCATCCCCGTCTGGGTCATTGGTAAGTATAAAAAATATATAAATTACTATAAATTTTTTAACATTTTTATACTGTACCAATGACCCAGACTTAGCTGAATAGTAAACAGGCTGGAGGGCCTAGGACATAGAGGAAAATCCAATAAGCTCAACTATATAGTAAAGAGGTAACCCCTTAAGGAGAAAAGGAGTATTAGGCTTTACATGTATCTTTCTTATTTAATATTAAATTAGAAAGATACACTACCCTTAATAATTGAGCACAATAACATTCATGTTCTCTATTAACATCCAGTATAACCCTTATACTAATTATTTTTAAAGCAAGCCAATAAATAAAGTAGTCCAGAGAATTGAGACTCTTTATAATCATTTAAAAGTGTCCGAGTATTGTATATTAAAGCCCGTTTGACACTTGACATATACAAATGCTTCACACCGAGCTACACTTTAAAAATAAGACATGAATGAAATTAAACATTAATATTACACTTTAAAACCATCCCGGAAGCGACTCAGAAATACTGACTTGGAGGAGGCATTCCCTTGCTTTTCACTATAAAGCAGGTGACCTGAGGGAACACCCCCCCCCCCCCCCTTCCCCTTGCCCTGGGTCAAATAGCCCAGAGCGAAGAGGGCAGCCGGACGGAGTCACTGCCGGAACAGAAAGCCTGCATAACTATAGTTGCAACTGTTTAGTGGACGACATTCTGAGCAACAGATAACGGACCTAAACAATGCAGGTCTCCAGAAATGGACTCAATATTTCTGAGATAAAAATTCGTAAATGTGGATGGCTGAGACCAATAAGTAGCCTTCATTAAATCTGTAATAGCAACACTATTAGCATAAGCCCAGGAAGTAGAAAGAGCTCTTACTTCATGAGCAGAAATCTTAAGCACAGACTGCTGAGAAGAAGATAAATCTTCATAAGCAGTACGGATAGTTAACTGAATCCATCTAGCAATAGAATGGACTGAAATGTCCTTTCTATTAGGCATCAAAGACAGAAAGAAACGTTTCCGTCCCTTTCTGATAAACTGAGATCTCTGTTTATAGATACGTAGTGCTCTAATAGGACAGAGTAAAGGCCTACGCCCGTCTGAAGACGGAAGAGCCTTAATAACAATAGGTTCCGGATATTTATTAGGAGCCTGATTCTTAGCTAAAAAACCCACATTAGTAGTGAAGGTGATAGTGTTCCCAACACTACGATAATGAGAATCATCCACCGATAGTGCATGAAGCTCACTGACTCTTCTGGCAGAAGAGAAAGCTAAGAGAAAAGCTGTCTTATAAGATAAGAATTTGAAATCTACTGTCCCAAGAGGTTCAAATGGCTTTTCCTTCAATTTAAGGAGAACCCAAGCTAAATTCCACTTAGGAATTAATCTAAGAGTTCTGGGTCTATTTATCGAAAAGTTTCTAACCAATTTCGATAAAGAGACATTAGATCCAATTTGTAAACTATCATGATGTGCATAGGTATCAGATAACATAGATCTATAACCCTTTATAGTAACAGGCTGCAGTTTGATTTCGTCAAACAAGCATACTAGAAAGTTTGCAATGTCTGGTATAGAGGGATCAAATATATCTACAGAATGATCCCTACACCAACGACGAAAAACCTTCCACTTAGCCGCATAGTTTAGCGAAGAGGAGGTCCTCCTACAGTTAGAAATCGCGTCCACTGCTCGTCCTGTAAAGTGCTTGCCATGCAAGAAGGACCGCACAACGGAAAAACGTGAAGGTTGAGACCTTGCGGGTTGTGATGGAGTTGGCGCGATTTCCCCCGCGAAAGAAGATCCTCTCGTGGAGGAAGCTTCAGCGGTAGGTCCCACAACAGACACCTGAGTAGATTTATCCACGGTCTCTGTGGCGACAGAGATGCTACCAACAGAATCTTGCATTGTGATTGTTTTATCTTTAGCAATACTTGTTGAATTAACGGCGCTGGAGGATACGCATATCCTATCATTCCGTCCCAAGGGATCGACAGAGCGTCTACTGCAAATGCTCTTGGATCCGGACACGGGGACACATACGTCTGCAACTGATTGTTGAGATGTGTCGCAAATAAGTCTATCATTGGCCGTTCCCATTGGTAGCAAATCTGATTGAATACTTGTTTGTTGAGAGTCCACTCCGATGGCAACAACCGACCCTTTCGTGAAAGGGAGTCTGCTAGCACATTCAGACGACCCGGTATGTGACGGACCGAAAGAAGAACGTGATGTTCTAACGCAAACAGAAGGATTCTTTCCGTTAGATTGAACAACGGAACTGAATGAGTGCCTCCCTGACTCCGTATATACGCCACTACTGTCGTATTGTCGGATAGGATTTGGACATGAGCATCGTGAATAATGTCCATCCAGTGACGTAACGCAAGCCAAATTGACATCATTTCCTTGATGTTTATGTGCTTGCACAGGAATTGTGGATCCCAAAGACCCTGGCATTTCGAATCCGTTGGGATTAATGATGCACCCCAACCTGTTTGACTGGCATCCGTCATAACGGTAAAACTCAGATCCGGCAACTGCAGCGGAACTCCTTGAGTTAACCACTGAATGTTTGCCCAAGTCTGAATCTCTTGTTTCACTTGATCTGACAAGAGAATGTCTACATCGAGCGAATGAATTTTCACACTCCAATTCTGAGTCAAGAAAATTTGAAGAGGACGTGTGCGTAGCCGCCCCATCGGAATGAGATCCGCGGCGGCTCCGCACAGACCTATCAGTCTCATAAATTCTCTCGCCGTGACTTTGTCTGCGTGCAGACAATAGCGAGCGTAACAACTGACTAATTTCGCTCTGGTTAACGGCAGACGAACGAGATTGTTGTGCGTCTCGAAGCTCATTCCCAGATGAGTGAATGACTTGGACGGCACCAGATCCGACTTCTCCTCGTTTACTATCAAACCGAGACGTCGGAGCAATAGAAGAAGATTCTGAACATCGTTCTGAAGCGTTAACTCGTTGCCGTACCTCTGAAGAATGTCGTCCAGGTAGGCCGACGTTACCGCAGACGAATGAGCTCGGAAGTAGATCATTACCGAGTTCATTACCCGAGTGAAAGCCCAGGGTGCTAGATTCAATCCGAAGCACATGGCCCGGAACTGATACACCACTCCTAGGACTGCGAAGCGTAGATACTTTCGGAATGTCGGATGTACCATGACGTGAAAGTACGCATCTTTGAGATCTATGCTCGTTGCATAATCGTTCACCCGAATACTCGCTCTGACCGATCGAATCGTCTCCATATAAAACTTCGGAGCGACGATCAGCTTGTTTATCCAGCTCAAATCTATGACTGGACGGAACGAGCCGCCTGGTTTCGGAACCAGAAACAGATGGCTGTAGAATCCCAGAGATTCCTGGTTTTCTACGACCTCTACCGCGTTCTTCATTAAAAGAGACTGCACCTCTGATAACAGAGCGTCTCTTTTCTGTGGATTTGACGGAAGATGAGTCCACTTTGGACTTCGAGTTAATGGAGGCTTTCGTTTGAAGGATATCTTTAGACCTTCCGAAGTCACTCCTCTCACCCAAGGGTCGTCCGTAATCGACGCCCACTCTTGTGAAAAACTCGACAACCTTCCGCCAACCGGAACGCGATAGAGGTTTAAGCCATCACCTCCTGGACCTGCGAGGCCTGCGGTAGGAGAAACCACGTCTTCCACGACCCGCACCTCGCCTCGTCGACCTCGGGGCGTCCGACCGATTGTCCCGGCCTGAAGGACGTCCCGAACGAGAGTCGCTATCCTGACGGTCTCTCGAATAAGACCAAGAGGACGCACTGGAACCTCTATAGGAACCTCTCTTGGGCGCATTAGACCCAGAAGTGCCTGTCTTATTCGTGTCTGCTGTATCCGACTTTTTAGGAGCGTATCTGAACAACAGAGAATCATTAGCTTTCTTTTTAATTTTATCATAAATAGCGGAAAGCTTGCCGTCAAAGAGAAGTTCTCCTGAGACCGAAGCGACTCTAAGAGAGTTCTTCACCTTAGAATCCACTAGTGTGGATGTAGCTAGGGCTGCGTCACGTCTAACCAACTCCGGATTTGCCACTGAAAGGGCGGAGTTACACGTGGAATAAGCTACTGCCCTTGAAAGAAGTCTTAAAGAGGATTGTATATCCTGAAACTCTTCCCCTTGAAGGCGCAGTGATAACGCCTTAGTAAGGTGATCTGCGTAAGATAAGGCATCTAAATTGGCTCTGTTAGACGCAATAGCTGTTTCCAACACCGCGGTTGGAATAGAAGCTGACGACGGTAATGATAGCTCTAAGTCTTCCGCCTCGTCGTCCATACGCAGAGGAACTCTCGGTATACCCTGTCCTGCCGTATCGAATTTATTCCTTGCATTAATGACAGGCAGGTTAAGAGTATTAGCGGACAAGAAACCTGCTTTCCCCGTCCTGGAAGCAAGTTTAAATATAGCGTCGTTCAATAATTCAAATGTTCTTGCAACATTATTGGACTGCGACGGAAACTCGGGAGCGATGTCCCTGAACCGCTCAAAAAATTCAGAGTCCAATGACGCTATAATTCTCTTGTCCGGAAGCGCAGCAGTCTGGCCCGATGGAACAACTTGAGGGAGAAAGTGCCGGATGAAGTCCACGGCAGCTTTATGTTGTTCCGAAAGGGATAGCTCCAATTCATCCGTATCCCTTTCACCATCCGGTCGGACCTCCCGATGTTCCCGGTCGTCCGCCCCCGATGCTTCGGCGGAGCGTACCGACCCAGCGCCGTCGGATAATTCTCGATCCGACACCGTTTCTGTCGGCTGCTGGGATGCTGCGATAAGCTGTGCTATCTGCACAAGAATGTCCAACGTCGAGACCTGCGGAGGCGCATTCTTTCGCTGCTTCGCCGAGGGCAGCTCCGCATCAGATGGCTCCCGCATACTTTTCCTATGCGAATGTCCGGAGTCCATCGGTCTCGAATCCCTGGCTGCCGGATGGTGTGACCTGGTCGCCGAAGAATCCTTCATCGGCGAAGCTGGTAAAATATCGGAGGTCACGCAGCCAAGGTGCGGTCGTGTGCGCTGACGAGAAGAGGAAGCCTTAACAGTCTCTGCGGACTGCTTATACAACGGAGCGTCCCGAGCGACGGACGTATGCTCCGCTAAAGACACATTTTGTACCACAACATCTGGTCCCAGATGTTGTTGTACGAGAGAGGGACCTCTCTCGCTCGCGGCCCGGCTGGACCTGGACGAGCTAGGAACCGGACTAAAAGGCTTCCTCCGTTCTCGTTTACTATCCGCCGTCACTGGGTGTGCATCTATTATGTTTATAGTGCTCGCATCACCCAAAATTTCCTCTTGGACCGCATCGGACGAACCCGGCTGCCGAACCATTCGGTGAATGGACGCTACACCGGGCGAGCTAGCGGACGACATTTGTCTAATCTCCATGAGCACTTTTGCCGCTAGCTCTGAATTCATTTGTGACGACGGACGCACACTTGAAGAAGATAACATGGAAACATCACCCTGTTCTGGTTCCTCTGAAATAGAAACTGAGAGAGTAGAGTGACCTTGTGGAGAAAGAGCCGGCATCGCTCTTTCTCCAGAAACAACATATCGTGACACACGTTTCCAATGTTTCTCATCCCAATGTTCACATATAGGACAGGGATTAATGCGAGAACACTGACTACAATTAATACAATGATCATGAAAGTCAGAGGAAGATTTCTTCCTATTACAATTTGAACAATGTCCCTTCATTGTGAAAGAACAACAATAAGCCCTAGTTACTCGCAAAAACCCCTGACACAAAGATACATAATAACATGATCCATTAATAAATGAAAAAACAATTGCAAAACAAAATAATTTTGAAAAAATATTTTTTCAGAGAAGCCCAAGTTGCTGAAAAGTAACGTTGAGCCCCGATGGATCCGATGGCAAAGTGTGGTCAAAAATTTTAAATTTATATAAAATAATTAATGAGACACTTTCGGATAATATAAATGTATCTTATAATGAGATAAACTACCACAAAGGCAAACAGCTCCCCTCAAAAAAGGCTGTTGCCAATGAAAACAAACAGTGTAAACACACTAGAAAACATGACTCCAGGCACTGAAAAAACTGGCCCGGAATCAGTCATCAATTACACTCTATCTGATGCAAAACAGAGACTCCCAGGGGAGAATCTGTAGAACATCAGATGGAAGATGCAGAACACAAACGTTATACACCCATGGGTGAAAACGTAACTATGGGGAAAATAACAGAAAACATTCTGTAACCAAGCAACTCTCCCAGGAAATTTTAGAAATGAAACTTCTCAAAAATATGCCAAAAGCATGGGAGAATTGCCAGGGGGGACTTTAGAAGGCTAGGGGAGAGGAAACACTGAATAAGCAGTGCAACAATTAGCAAGAATGACAACAAGAGGCCCATGCCTCGAAAATAGGCAACTTAACATAATTTCATCAAAAAATTTTAAGTACAGCCCTGATTATTTTTTGCCACTTCTTTTTCCTCTCCTCCTTCTATCCTCCTTAGAATCACATTTTCTCCAAAAATTACGTGTCTGGCATCCTTTAAACTGAGATTTACAAGCACAAAGATCAGTGAGATGTTGACTGATGAATGGCCAAACAGAGAATGATAATTGGCGCCAATTTCGGGACGACTGCGTCACTGCGCATGCGCAGTAGAGGCGTACTATGGAGGTCCTTTAGGACATGATTTCTTTTTGTTTTGGATGCAAATTTTGGGGATTGGGGGGCAAAATTTGTGTTTGGCCCTGGTTTTGTTGGAGTTAGCACCAGCTAAGTCTGGGTCATTGGTACAGTATAAAAATACTGATATTTTGGGGCTTTTCCATATTTCCAAGGGCCATAACTCACACAAGAATAATGCAATCAGCATGAAACTCAAACTTGATCTGTAAGTCATTGTTCTATAGTAGGTTACCAAAAATGAAATCATTCTGTTGAAGCGTTTCCAAAAAAACTCTGGAAAATTGATATTTTGGTGCTTTTCCTTATTTCCAAGGGCCGTAACGCACACAAGAATAATGCAATCAGCACGAAACTCAAACTCGATCTGTAAGTCATCGTTCTATAGTAGTTTACCAAAAATGAAATCATTCCGTTGAAGCGTTTTCAAAAAAACTCCGGAAAACTAAAGTGTGACTGACAGACTGACGGACGAACTGACAGACTGACGGATGGACAGAGTGGAAACCTATAGTCTCCTCCGGCGATGTCGGTAGGGGACTAATAAATCAAACTTAGTCTAATTTTCATAATTTATGCACAAGAAAAAAAACGTGTTATATGTGATGTATCCCATGGTACTAAACATTCATGCAAAAAATTATTCAAATCAGAGCTTTCATATGGAAGTTCTGCGGAAAAATCTGATTGCACCTAATTTTGAACAAAATGGCTGCCAGCGGCCGTCTTGAATTTCGGACCGGACCCAAAACACTCATTCTCGTCCCATGGTGATAACAAAGGTACCCAAGAAGTTTCATAAAGATGGACAGACGGCCAGACGGACAGATGGACAACTGGCCATGGCATAAGCTAAAATTTGACTTACGTCAAAGTTGAGCTAAAACTTTCAATAAAACAAGCCAAAAAGCTTGGGAGCTTAACTGGGGGGATCAAGGGAAGGTAGGGAAGGAATACTAAATGAAACAGTGGACAAATCATTATCAATCAATAATGACATCAGGCCCATGTCCCGAAATTGGGGAACATGAACTAATTTTTATAAATATTTTAAAATTACAGCCCTGAACGTTTCAAACCACTGTTTCTTCCTTCCTTCATCCAGTTGTGTCTTTGGATCCACAAAAATAACCATTGATTTGTGTCTGACATCATTAAAACTGAGATTTAAAAGCACAGATGTCAGTTTGATGTTGTCTGACTGAAGAGCCAAACAAAGAATGATGTTTGCGCCAGTTTTGGTGACTTCCTGGCGTCTGCGCATGCACGGAGGGTAAATGTATGGAAGGCGAGATAGGACTTCTAATTTTCGGTTTTGCATGCAAATTTGGGGGATTGGGGGGCAAAATTTGTGTTTCGCCCTAGATATTTTTGAGTTAGCACCAGCTAGTCTGGGCCATTGGTATACAGTATAAAAATTTGTTGCTTCACACTGAGCTACACATTAAAACTACCCAGCACCGACGATGGACTACTGTCCCTGGAGGTATTCCCTAGCTTTTCACTATAAAGCCAGATGATACTAGGGAAAAACCATTCCCTCCCCCCTTCCCCTTGCTCTGAAGGAAGAATCCTCAGAACGAAGAGGGCAGTTGAATGGCGTCAGTGCTCGAGCAGACTGCCTACAACATCTAGGAGATGTAATATTAATGGACAACATTCTGTGCAACAGAATGAGGACCCAAGGATCTAAGGTCACCGGAGATAAACTCTAAATTTCTGAGGCAAAACTTAGTAAATGAAGACAGTTGCATCCAGTAGGCTGCCTACATTAAATCAGTAATGGCAATACTATTTGAATAAGCCCAAGAATAAGATAGTGCTCTAACCTCATGCACTGAAATCTTAATGACAGAATGTTGATCTGAAGATAGATTGTCATAAGCAATTCGTATTGCTAACTAAATCCACCTAGCAACTGAATGAACAGAAATATCTTTTCTGTTAGGCATAAGAGAAAGAAAAAATCTCTTTCTTCCCTTTCTAATAAAGCTAGATCGATGTTTATAAATGCGCATCGCTCTCACTGGACACAACATTGGCCTACGGTTGTCCGAGGACGGTAAAGCATTAATAATAATAGGCTCCAGCCGTTTAACCAGAATCTGATTCTTAGCCAAGAATCCCATTACTGTAGTAAGAGTAATAGTATTACCCACACTACGGAAATGGGAATCTTCAACAGATAATGCATGAAGCTCGCTAACTCTTCTGTCAGAAGCAAAGGCTAAGATAAATGGCATTTTATAAGTCAGAAATTTAAATTCTACATCATCCAATGGCTCAAAAGAAGCTTCTTGAAACTTCAAGAGAACCCAAGCCAAATTCCATTTAGGAATTAATCTGAGTGTTCTAGGTCCATTGATAGAGAAATTTCTAACTAGCTTGGATAAAGAAGGATCTGACCCAATAGCCAAGTTATCATGATGAGCATATGTGTCTGATAACATAGACCTATAGCCCTTAATAGTAACAGGCTGCAGTTTTAATACGTCAAACAGGTAGACCAGAAAATTGGCAATTTGAGATATAGATGGATTATAAATATCCACCGATTGATTTGCACACCAACGAAAGAAAACTCTCCACTTCGCTGCGTAATTCAATGAAGAGGAGGTCTTCCTACAGTTAGAAATTGCATCCACTGCTTGTCCTGTAAACTGCTTTCCATGCAAGAAGAACCGCACAACGGAAAAACGTGAAGTTTGAGACCATCCGGGTTGTGATGCAGTGCGTGGGACTTCCCCTGATACAGAAGGTCCTTGAATGGAGGAAGCTTCTGAGGAATGTCCCATAACAGACACCTGACAAGATTGATCCAAGGTTTCTGAGCTGTCAGAGTGCTACCAGCAGAATTTTGCAATGAGACTGTTTGATTTTTAACAGAATCTGCTGAATCAGCGGAGTTGGGGGAAATACATATCCTACTATTCCATTCCATGAGATCGATAGAGCATCTACTGCATACGCTTGATCTGGACACGGCGACACGAACGTCGGAAGCTGATTGTTCAGGTTCGTGGCAAAGAGATCTATCATGGGACGATCACACTGGTAGCAAATCTGCCTGAATATTCGTTTGTTGAGAGTCCACTCCGATGGCAACAAGCAAACTTTTCTTGAGAGTGAGTCTGCTACTACGTTCAGATGACCCGGAATATGACAGAATGAGAGATGAACATGATGACTCAGAGCAAATAGGCGAATTTTCTCCATCAATTTGGTTCCAGAGATAAGCCACTATTGTGGAATTGTCCAACAGAATCTGCACATGGACGTTCGCTATGTGAGCAATCCAATGTTTTAGTGCTAGCCAAATAGACATCATCTCTTTGATCTTTATGTGCTTTTCTAGGAACCAAGGGTCCCAAAGACCCAGACACTTCAGGTCTGCGGGAATCTGGGATGGGCCTTAACCCATCAGACTCGCATCCGTCATCACAGTGAAGATCGGATCTGGTACTTGAAGGGGAACTCCCCGAGTCAGCCATTGGAGATCTGCCCAAATCTGAACCTTTTGTTTTAACAGGTCCATTAAAACAATCTGGCTTTCGAGAGAATGCATTTGGACACTCCAATTCTGAGTGAAGAAAATCTGGAGAGGACATAAGCAACCTAGCGGAATCAGGTCTGCAGCCGCTCCACACAGTCCCATCAGTTGCATAAACTCCATCTAGAGTTTAGACAAAAGTGAACATAACAGCTGACTAACTTCACTCTGGTTACCGGCAGACGAACCAGATTGTTGTGAGTCTTGAAGCTCATTCCCAAGTGAATGAAGGACTTGGACGGAGCTAAATCCGACTTCTTTTTGTTTACAATGAAACCGAGAGGTCAGAATAACAGAAGCAGACTCTGCACATCGTTCTGAAGTGCGTCTTTGTCGCTGTATCTGAAGAATGCCATCCAATGATGGGGGTAACAATATATCTAGATCCAAAGCCCACTCATCCAGATGCCGAGGAGCTCTCTGCACATCTTCTCCTACCGTTTTTAAGTAACGTGGTCCAGGAAACGGTATATGGAGAGAAGATATAGATAAGAAACCGCTTTTCTTTTTTGAATTCGCTAGGCTTAAGATTGTGTCATCAATCTGGTTGAAGTCCTCCGACACATGAACGTTGTCTTTCCTCAACAGGGTGTCCCTATCTAGGGACAATAGTGGTTTCTGCCTAGCTGACGCAGCATGCTGACCAGATGGAACAAGATTTGGAAAAAACTGATGAATAAAATTCACAGCTTCCATGTGTTGCTCCAGAAGGGACAGAGAATCTTCCTCCATCTCCCTTTCACCATCCGACTGGTCCAACTGTGAATTACGGTCAACTCCATCTGAATGAACAGACAACTGGACTGACTCAGCACCGTCCGACAGTTCTGTTGATGGCCAAATCTGTGTTTGCTGGGATGCTGTGATAAGCTGCACAATCTGTGAAAGCAGGTCCATATCTGAGGCTTGCAGAGCAGTGGTCTTTTGTTTTTTCGCCGCATGCTGCTTGCTGGATGCAAATCTGTTCCCAGATCTCTTTGACGAACGTCCCGCATAATCAAGCTTCGAGCCACTAGCTATCGGATGGACCGACTTCGGTGGTGAAGACTGATTGATTGATTGATTCTTTAATTCACAGTAAAACATATACATAACTAGAAAAACTGTGAGCACTGCTCACTAAATGATACCACCCACTCCCACCAAGAAACATTTTACAACAGTAAAAGTGTGTTTAATGTAGAGAGCACAAACACTGACCACCCCCCCCCCCCCCCCCCCCCCCCCCACACACACAAACACTGACACCCCGAAGCTTGACAAAGCCCATTTTTCAATATGTGAAACTGTAAAAATGAAAATATCTGAAAACAAAATAGAAGGTACACATCTTCACTGTATGTAAAAGAATGTTTGAAGGTTTCATTGAAATCCATTCACTAGTTTAAAAGAGGTCGCAGATAGCAAATGTCAACAACACCCCCACGCAAGCTTGAATTGACAAAGCCCATTTTTAAATATGGGAAACCCTAAAAATGAAAATATCTGAAAAAAAAATACGAGGTGCACATCTTCAATGTATGTAAAAGAATGTCTGAGTGTTTCAGTGAAATCCGTTCAGGAGTTGCGGATAGCAGATGTGTACCTCCCAAAAGCGTAACACCCCTATATCGTAACAGAAGGATGTTTGTCGGAATATGAAAATATCTGAAAGAAAAATAGGTAGTGCACATCTTCAATGTATGTAAAAGAATGCCTGAGAGTTCCAATGGAGTTTGTTCAATGGTTTAAGAAGAGTAGCAGATCTATACCCCTCTCTACTAAAACCTGAATTGACATTTTTGAATATGGGGAACTGTAAATATGAAAATATCTGAAAAGAAAATATAGCAGGTGCACATCTTCAATGTACGTAAAAGAATGTCTGAAAGTTTCAATGAAATCTGTTCAAAGGTTTAAGAGGAGTTGCGGATAGCAGATCTGTACAGAATGTCAATTGAATTTGACAAATTTAATTTTTCAATATGGGAAACTGTAAAAAAGAAAATATCTGAAAACAAAATAGGAGGTGCATGTCTTCAATGTATGTAAAAGAATGTCTGAGGGTTTCAATGAAATCCATTCGTTGGTTTAAGAGGAGTTGCGGATAGCAGATGTGTACCCCCCTAAAGCAAAACGGACAGACGGACGGACGGACGGACGGACGGACGGACATTCCAACTATTTGGGTTTATGGGCTTCGAAAAAAACATTTTATATGTCCATCACCTTATTTTAGCCAGAACCCGACCCCTCCACCCTAGAACTTATATTTAACCCTAACCCCACCCTATCCACTCAAAAACCACACACTAACCCTAACCCTACCCTACCCTGACCCTAAACCCTAAAACCCCACCCCTGACCCTAACCCTCACCCCCAGGGACCTAACCCATCCCAACGTTAAGATCTACTCTGGGGCTACCCCTAACCCTAACCCAACCCCATCCCTGACCCTAACCCCACCCTAGCCGGACCAAAAGGATTAGGGGCTATGTTTTGGTTTAGGGGCTATAAAAACTAAAACCCCACCCCTGACCCCAACCCCTACCCGACTGGGTCCAAACCACCTCCAACCTTTAGCCCTGCCCTGGGGCTACCCCTAACCCTAACCCCACCCCTCTCCTAACCCTAATACTACCCTAATTTCGATTAACCTCCTAAAACTAATAGCTCCTAAACAGGTTTAGTTGGCCCGGATGGACGAATGGATGGACAGATGGATGGATGGACAGATGGATGGATGGATGGACAGACAGACATACAGATGTACGGACAGACATAGTGAACACTATATACCACCCATTTTTCAATTGGGTGGTATAAAAATAGACAATAATGATGATGATAAAATTACATGAAAACATGTATATATGGGGAATAACATAGCCAGATTGGCTGTCCTCCAGTTATCCCCAATTTAAATTCTCGGACTGGGAGCGTCTTCGCGAAACTGCTTGAACATCCGAAGCTGGACAGCTAGTGAGTGGTCTAATGTGCTTTGTCAGAGACAAGAAAGAAGCCATAACTGCAGACCCCGGCTGCAGTGTAGAAGGAGTGTCCCGAACTGCCAATGAGGATATTGGCTCTGACTCATTGAAGTTTCTCGCAACAGAAACAGTTGACCCCGACTGTTGACGGGACAGAGAAGGCTATCCCACTCACGATCTGGCCCCAGATGAGAAACCTGAAGGCTTCTTTCCGTTTGCTGTCGTCGCTGAGTGAGCTTTTATTTTTGAGGTACACGCTTGAACCAAATCTACACTCTCCTCGACTGCTACGGACTTACCCGGTGTCATGGCTCCTACTATCGGGGTAATCACTTCAACGGTTGAGCTAGATGCTTGTACAGGAATAAGAGGCCTTATCTCTTGTTTGATCTTCATGAGCACCTTTGCAGCTAGCTCTGTTTACTCATCAGAGCTCGAAGACGGCAGCACATTATGGATGGGTGTTGATATACCAACCCCATGTTCTTGTTCCTCTGAAAAAGAAACTGAAAAGCTAGAATTAACCAGCGATGACAGTTCCGGCATCAGAACTTCACTGCGCACCACATAGCGTAACACCCACTTCCAATGTTTGGAATCCCCAACTACACAAGTAGCACATGTATCAGTAGGAGTACAGCGACTACAAGCAAGACAACAAGCAGGCAGACTTCCTCGACTTACACTTTGAGCAGAAAGTTTTCAAGTCCACTGCACTCATAAAACATAACATATAATTTATACATAATAAGGATACAATAAGTAGGCAATAAAAATTATTTCGAAAGAAATCAAAAATATTTTTTCCGAAAATTTTTGGAAAAATGCCTAAGTTCCCCAAGGGAACCTCATGAGCCCAAGGGCATCCCAATAGAGCCTAAGTGTGGACAAACACTAAATAATAAAAGCTACGCTACCGGAATACTTAATGAAATGTATCCTATTATAAATACAATAACTGTGCTATACTAAATGCTGAAATAATACATATTTAAAGCAGTGTTAAACTGAGAACAACGTCAAGAAGAAAAACTGGAAACTAAACAACAGGCACAAAATAGGCCCAGAGTCAGTAACCGATCAACCACTACCTGATGCAAAGCAAGATCTTCATAGGAAGAAACAAGTGCACTGCCAGGCGGTGGATCAATATACGGCCGCCTATGAAGAAATTGCACTTGTGAAGAAGTTTTTAGTTGAACAAAAGGTCAATAATTCCTTCAAAAATAATTGTACATTCCTGGCTTACGACCCATTCAAGTTGAATATAATGTTTTCAAGTTATTGCGTGGAGAATCAAAAGTCACCAAAACTCCCAGATGGTTGCCATGGTGGCCATATTGGACATGCCAGAATTCATGCTGATTATCGAAAGGAACCATCCTCTAGTCATGATTAATCAACCATAAAAAAGCAGTATCTGTTGGATCTATAGTTTTCAAGTTATCGCATGGACAATTAGAAGTCCCTGATAATCCAAGATGGCTGCAGTGGTGGCCATATTGGATATGTCAGAATGCTGGTTATCGAAAGGAACCATCCTCTAGTCATGACTAATCAACCATAAAGAAATAAAGAAACAGTATCTGTTGGATGTATTGTTTTCAAGTTATTGTGTGGACAAACAAAAACCATCCTCTAGTCATGACTAATCAACCATAAAGAAAGAGTACCTGTTGGATGTATTGTTTTCAAGTTATCACGTGGACAAACAAAAGTTAACAGACTGTCAGATGGACAGACAGATGGATGGATGGACGGCCATGCAGGAAAACGGGGTTTGTGAGCTTAATGAAAGTGTCAATGACACTGTAGATCAACTTGACAAACTTGAACTTGGTAAGTTATAAATGAAATGGCAAAATTGAAGATCATTGGTACCAATGTCATTTTTTTTGCCAGTGGCAACATTTCTTGACAGAAACCGAAGAAAATCGATAGCTCCCATCTAGAGGCCTCCCCAAACAAGCATGCCAGGTTTCAAAGCAATCCGATCATAAATGTGCCCTGTAGGGTGTATAAAAGGGAAATATTGTGGTCTGACTAGACTAAATTCTAAGAACGTTGGCTGTGGCAACATTTTTTGACAGAAATGGAAGAAAATCGATAGCTCCCATCTAGAGGTCACCGTAAATAAGCATACCAGGTTTCAAAGCAATCTAATCGTAAATGTGCCCTGTAGGGTGAGCCAAAGGGAAATATTGTGGTCTGACTAAACTAAGTTCTAAGAATGTTGGCTGCAGCAACATTTTTTGATGGAAATTAAAGAAAATCGATAGCTCCCATCTAGAGGTCACCCCAAACAAGCATGAAAGGTTTGAAAGCAATCCGATCATAAATGTGCCCTGTAGGGTGTGCCAAAGGGAAATATTGAGTCTTCTGACTAAACTAAGTTCTAAGAACGTTGGCCGCGGCAACATTTTTTGACGGAAATTGAAGAAAATCGATAGCTCCCATCTAGAGGTCTCCCCAAACAAGCATACCAGGTTTCAAAGCAATCAAATCATAAATGTGCCCTGTTGGGTGTGCCAAAGGGAAATATTGTGGTCTGACTAAACTGAGTTCTAAAAACGTTGGCCGCGGCAACATTTTTTGACGGAAATTGAAGAAAATCGATAGCTCCCATCTAGAGGTCACCCCAAACAGGCATGCCAGGTTTCAAAGCAATCTGATCATAAATGTACCCTGTAGGGTGTGCCAACGGGAAATATTGAGTCTTCTGACTAAACTAAGTTCTAAGAACGTTGGCCGCGGCAACATTTTTTGACAGAAATTGCAGAAAATCGATAGCTCCCATCTAGAGGTCTCCCCAAACAAGCATACAAGGTTTCAAAGCAATCTGATCATAAATGGGCCCTGTAGGGTGTGCCAAAGGAAAATATTGAGGTCTGACTAAACTAAGTTCTACGAACGATGGCCGTGGCAACATTTTTTGCCGGAAATTGAAGAAAATCGATAGCTCCCATCTAGAGGTCACCCTAAATAAGCATACCAGGTTTCAAAGCAATCAAGTCATAAATGTGCCCTGTAGGGTGTGCCAAAGGGAAATATTGTGGTTTGACTAAAGTAAGTTCTAAACACGTTGGCCGCGGCAACATTTTTTGACGGAAATTGAAGAAAATCGATAGCTCCCATCTAGAGGTAACCCCAAACAAGCATGCCAGGTTTCATAGCAATCCGATCATAAATGTACCCTGTAGGGTGTGCCAAAGGGAAATATTGTGGTCTGACTAAACTAAGTTCTAAGAACATTGGCCGCGGTAACATTTTTTGACAGAAATTGAAGAAAATCGATAGCACCCATCTAGAGGTCTCCCCAAACAAGCATACCAGGTTTCAAAGCAATCTGATCATAAATGTGCCCTGTAGGGTGTGCCAAAGGGAAATATTGAGATCTGACTAAACTAAGTTCTACGAACGTTGGCCATGGCAACATTTTTTGCCGGAAATTGAAGAAAGTTAAAAAATTTATAGTAATTTATATATTTTTTATACTTACCAATGACCCAGACTTAGCTGGTGCTAACTCCACAAAAACCAGGGCCAAACACAAATTTTGCCCCCCAATCCCCAAAATTTGCATCCAAAACAAAAAGAAATCATGTCCTAAAGGACCTCCATAGTACGACTCTACTGCGCATGCGCAGTGACGCAGTCGTCCCGAAATTGGCGCCAAATATCATTCTTACTGGCAGTGCCTGGTCAGCGCTATGTACTCAGCGGGGAGGCAAGAGTTCCCAACTCAGGGAGGGCCATCCCCGTCTGGGTCATTGGTAAGTATAAAAAATATATAAATTACTATAAATTTTTTAACATTTTTATACTGTACCAATGACCCAGACTTAGCTGAATAGTAAACAGGCTGGAGGGCCTAGGACATAGAGGAAAATCCAATAAGCTCAATTATAAAATAAAGAGATAACCCCTTAAGGAGAAAAGGAGTATTAGGCTTTACATGTATCTTTCTTATTTAATATTTAAATTAGAAAGATACACTACCCTTAATAATTGAGCACAATAACATTCATGTTCTCTATTAATATCCAGTATAACCTTTATACTAATTATTATTAAAACAAGCCAATAAATAAAGTAGTCCAGAGAATTGAGACTCTTTATAATCATTTAAAAGTGTCCGAGTATTGTATATTAAAGCCCGTTTGACACTTGACATATACAAATGCTTCACACCGAGCTACACTTTAAAAATAAGACATGAATGAAATTAAACATTAATATTACACTTTAAAACCATCCCGGAAGCGACTCAGAAATACTGTCTTGGAGGAGGCATTCCCTTGCTTTTCACTATAAAGCAGGTGACCTAAGGGAACACCCGCCCCCCCCCCTTCCCCTTGCCCTGGGTCAAATAGCCCAGAGCGAAGAGGGCAGCCGGACGGAGTCACTGCCGGAACAGAAAGCCTGCATAACTATAGTTGCAACTGTTTAGTGGACGACATTCTGAGCAACAGATAACGGACCTAAACAATGCAGGTCTCCAGAAATGGACTCAATATTTCTGAGATAAAAATTAGTAAATGTGGATGGCTGAGACCAATAAGCAGCCTTCATTAAATCTGTAATAGCAACACTATTAGCATAAGCCCAGGAAGTAGAAAGAGCTCTTACTTCATGAGCAGAAATCTTAAGCACAGACTGCTGAGAAGAAGATAAATCTTCATACGCAGTACGGATAGTTAACTGAATCCATCTAGCAATAGAATGGACTGAAATGTCCTTTCTATTAGGCATCAAAGACAGAAAGAAACGTTTCCGTCCCTTTCTGATGAACTGAGATCTCTGTTTATAGATACGTAGTGCTCTAACAGGACAGAGTAAAGGCCTACGCCCGTCTGAAGACGGAAGAGCCTTAATAACAATAGGTTCCGGATATTTATTAGGAGCCTGATTCTTAGCTAAAAAACCGACGTTAGTAGTGAAGGTGATAGTGTTCCCAACACTACGATAATGAGAATCATCCACCGATAGTGCATGAAGCTCACTGACTCTTCTGGCAGAAGAGAAAGCTAAGAGAAAAGCTGTCTTATAAGATAAGAATTTGAAATCTACTGTCCCAAGAGGTTCAAATGGCTTTTCCTTCAATTTAAGGAGAACCCAAGCTAAATTCCACTTAGGAATTAATCTAAGAGTTCTGGGTCTATTTATCGAAAAGTTTCTAACCAATTTCGATAAAGAGACATTAGATCCAATTTGTAAACTATCATGATGTGCATAGGTATCAGATAACATAGATCTATAACCCTTTATAGTAACCGGTTGCAGTTTGATTTCGTCAAACAAGTATACTAGAAAGTTAGCAATGTCTGGTATAGAGGGATCAAATATATCAACAGAATGATCCCTACACCAACGACGGAAAACCTTCCACTTAGCCGCATAGTTTAGCGAAGAGGAGGTCCTCCTACAGTTAGAAATCGCGTCCACTGCTCGTCCTGTAAAGTGCTTGCCATGCAAGAAGGACCGCACAACGGAAAAACGTGAAGGTTGAGACCTTGCGGGTTGTGATGCAGTTGGCGCGATTTCCCCTGCCAAAGAAGATCCTCTCGTGGAGGGAGCTTCCGCGGTAGGTCCCACAACAGACACCTGAGTAGATTTATCCACGGTCTCTGTGGCGACAGAGATGCTACCAACAGAATCTTGCATTGAGATTGTTTTATCTTTAGCAATACTTGTTGAATTAACGGCGCTGGAGGATACGCATATCCTATCATTCCGTCCCAAGGGATCGATAGAGCGTCTACAGCAAATGCTCTTGGATCCGGACACGGGGACACATACGTCTGCAACTGATTGTTGAGATGTGTCGCAAATAAGTCTATCATTGGCCGTTCCCATTGGTAGCAAATCTGATTGAATACTTGTTTGTTGAGAGTCCACTCCGACGGCAACAAGCGACCCTTTCGAGAAAGGGAGTCTGCTAGCACATTCAGACGACCCGGTATGTGACGGACCGAAAGAAGAACGTGATGTTCCAACGCAAACAGAAGGATTCTTTCCGTTAGATTGAACAACGGAACTGAATGAGTGCCTCCCTGATTCCGTATATACGCCACTACTGTCGTATTGTCGGATAGGATTTGGACATGAGCATCGTGAATAATGTCCATCCAGTGACGTATACGCAAGCCAAATTGACATCATTTCCTTGATGTTTATGTGCTTGCACAGGAATTGCGGATCCCAAAGACCCTGGCATCTCGAATCCGTTGGGATTAATGATGCACCCCAACCTGTTTGACTGGCATCCGTCATAATGGTAAAACTCGGATCCGGCAACTGCAGCGGAACTCCTTGAGTTAACCACTGAATGTTTGCCCAAGTCTGAATCTCTTGTTTCACTTGATCTGACAAGAGAACGTCTACATCGAGCGAATGAATTTTCACACTCCAATTCTGAGTCAAGAAAATTTGAAGAGGCCGTGTGCGTAGCCGTCCCATCGGAATGAGATCCGCAGCGGCTCCGCACAGACCTATCAGTCTCATAAATTCTCTCGCTGTGACTTTGTCTGTATTTAGACAATAGCGAGCGTAACAACTGACTAATTTCGCTCTGGTTAACGGCAGACGAACGAGATTGTTGTGCGTCTCGAAGCTCATTCCCAGATGAGTGAATGACTTGGACGGCACCAGATCCGACTTCTCCTCGTTTACTATGAAACCGAGACGTCGGAGCAATAGAAGAAGATTCTGAACATCGTTCTGAAGCGTTAACTCGTTGCCGTACCTCTGAAGAATGTCGTCCAGGTAGGCCGACGTTACCGCAGACGAATGAGCTCGGAAGTAAATCATTACCGAGTTCATTACTCGAGTGAAAGCCCAGGGTGCTAGATTCAATCCGAAGCACATGGCCCGGAACTGATACACCACTCCTAGGACTGCGAAGCGTAGATACTTTCGGAATGTCGGATGTACCATGACGTGAAAGTACGCATCTTTGAGATCTATGCTCGTTGCATAATCGTTCACCCGAATACTCGCTCTGACCGATCGAATCGTCTCCATATAAAACTTCGGAGCGATGATCAGCTTGTTTATCCAGCTCAAATCTATGACTGGACGGAACGAGCCGTCTGGTTTCGGAACCAGAAACAGATGGCTGTAGAATCCCAGCGATTCCTGGTTTTCTACGACCTCTACCGCGTTCTTCATTAAAAGAGACTGCACCTCTGATAGCAGAGCGTCTCTTTTCTGAGGGTTTGACGGAAGATGAGTCCACTTTGGACTTCGAGTTAATGGAGGCTTTCGTTTGAAGGATATCTTTAGACCTTCCGAAGTCACTCCTCTCACCCAAGGGTCGTCCGTAATCGACGCCCACTCTTGAGAAAAACTCGACAACCTTCCGCCAACCGGAACGCGATAGAGGTTTGAGCCATCACCTCCTGGATCTGCGAGGCCTGCGGTAGGAGAAACCACGTCTTCCACGACCCGCACCTCGCCTCGTCGACCTCGGGGCGTCCGACCGATTGTCCCGGCCTGAAGGACGTCCCGAACGAGAGTCGCTATCCTGACGGTCTCTCGAATAAGAGCTAGAGGACGCACCGGAACCTCTATAGGAACCTCTCTTGGGCGGATAAGACCCAGAAGTGCCCGCCTTATTCGTGTCTGCTGAATCCGACCTTTTAGGAGCGGATCTAAACAACAGAGAATCACTAGCTTTCTTTTTAATATTATCATAAATAGCGGAAAGCTTGCCGTCAAAGAGAAGATCTCCTGAGACCGAAGCGACTCTAAGAGAGTTCTTCACCTTAGAATCCACTAGTGTGGATGTAGACAGGGCTGCGTCACGTCTAACCAACTCCAGATTAGCCACTGAAAGGGCGGAGTTACACGTGGAATAAGCTACTGCCCTTGAAAGAAGTCTTAAGGAGGATTGTATATCCTGAAACTCTTCCCCTTGAAGACGCAGTGATAACGCCTTCGTAAGGTGATCTGCGTAAGATAAGGCATCTAAATTGGCTCTGTTAGACGCAATAGCTGTTTCCAACACTGCGGTTGGAATAGAAGCTGACGACGGTAATGATAGCTCTAAGTCTTCCGCCTCGTCGTCCATACGCAGAGGAACTCTCGGTATACCCTGACCTGCCGTGTCGAATTTATTCCTTGCATTAATGAAAGGCAGGTTGAGAGTATTTGCGGACAAGAAGCCTGCTTTCCCTGTCCTGGAAGCAAGTTTAAAAATAGCGTCGTTCAATAATTCAAATGTTCTTGCAACATTATTGGACTGCGACGGAAACTCGGGAGCGATGTCCCTGAACCGCTCGAAAAAATCAGAGTCCAATGACGCTATAATTCTCCTGTCCGGAAGCGCAGCAGTCTGGCCCGACGGAACAACTTGAGGAAGAAAGTGCCGGATGAAGTCTACGGCAGCTTTGTGTTGTTCCGAAAGGGATAGCTCCAATTCATCCGTATCCCTTTCACCATCCGGTCGGACCTCCCGATGTTCCCGGTCGTCCGCCCCCGATGCTTCGGCGGAGCATACCGACCCAGCGCCGTCGGATAATTCTCGATCCGACACCGTTTCTGTCGGCTGCTGGGATGCTGCGATAAGCTGTGCTATCTGCACTAGAATGTCCGACGTCGAGACCTGCGGAGGAGCGGTCTTTCGCTGCTTTGCCGAGGGCAGCTCCGCATCGGATGGCTCCCGCATACTTTTCCTATGCGAACGTCCGGAGTCCATCGGTCTCGAGTCCCTGGCTGCCGGATGGTGTGACCTGGTCGCCGAATAATCCTTCCTCGGCGAAGCTGGCAAGATATCGGAGGTCACGCAGCCAAGGTGCGGTCGTGTGCGCCGGCGAGAAGAGGAAGCCTTAACAGTCTCTGCGGACTGCTTATACAACGGAGCGTCCCGAGCGACGGACGTATGCTCCGCTAAAGACACATTTTGTACCACAACATCTGGTCCCAGATGTTGTTGTACGAGAGAGGGGCCTCTCTCGCTCGCGGCCCGGCTGGACCTGGACGAGCTAGGAACCGGACTAAAAGGCTTCCTCCGTTCTCGTTCACTATCCGCCGTCACTGGGTGTGCATCTATTATTTTTATAGTGCTCGCATCACCCAAAATTTCCTCTTGGACCGCATCGGACGAACCCGGCTGCCGAACCATTCGGTGAATGGACGCTACACCGGGCGAGCTAGCGGACGACATTTGTCTAATCTCCATGAGCACTTTTGCCGCTAGCTCTGTATTTAATTGTGACGACGGACGCACACTTGAAGAGGATAACATGGAAACATCACCCTGTTCTGGTTCCTCTGAAATAGAAACTGAGAGAGTAGAGTGACCTTGTGGAGAAAGAGCCGGCATCGCTCTTTCTCCAGAAACAACATATCGTGACACACGTTTCCAATGTTTCTCATCCCAATGTTCACATACAGGACAGGGATTAATGCGAGAACACTGACTACAATTTATGCAATAATCATGAAAGTCAGAGGAAGATTTCTTCCTATTACAATTTGAACAAGTTCCTTTCATTGTGAAGGAACAACAATAAGTCCTAGTTACTCGCAAAAACCCCTGACACAAAGATACATAATAACATGATCCATTAATAAATGAAAAAACAATTGCAAAACAAAATAATTTTGAAAAAATATTTTTTCAGAGAAGCCCAAGTTGCTGAAAAGTAACGTTGAGCCCCGATGGATCCGATGGCAAAGTGTGGTCAAAAATTTTAAAATTATATAAAATAATTAATGAGACACTTTCGGATAATATAAATGTATCTTATAATGAGATAAACTACCTCAAAGACAAACAGCCCCCCTCAAAAAAGGCTGTTGCCAATGAAAACAAACAGTGTAAACACAGAAGAAAACATGACTCCAGGCACTGAAAAAACTGGCCCGGAATCAGTCCTCAATTACACTCTATCTGATGCAAAACAGAGACTCCCAGGGGAGAATCTGCAGAACATCAGATGGAAGATGCAGAACACAAACGTTATACACCCATGGGTGAAAACGTAACTATGGGGAAAATAACAGAAAACATTCTGTAACCAAGCAACTCTCCCAGGGAAATTTTAGAAATGAAACTTCTCAAAAATATGCCAAAAGCATGGGAGAATTGCAAGGGGGGACTTTAGAAGGTTAGGGGAGAGGAAACACTGAATAAGCAGTGCAACAATTAGCAAGAATGACAACAAGAGGCGTTTGCCTCGAAAATAGGCAACTTAACATAATTTTAACAAAAAATTTTAAGTACAGCCCTGATTATTTTTTGCCACTTCTTTTTTCCTCTCCTCCTTCTATCCTCCTTAGAATCACATTTTCTCCAAGAATTACGTGTCTGGCATCCTTTAAACTGAGATTTACAAGCACAAAGATCAGTGAGATGTTGACTGATGAAGGGCCAAACAGAGAATGATATTTGGCGCCAATTTCGGGACGACTGCGTCACTGCGCATGCGCAGTAGAGTCGTACTATGGAGGTCCTTTAGGACATGATTTCTTTTTGTTTTGGATGCAAATTTTGGGGATTGGGGGGCAAAATTTGTGTTTGGCCCTGGTTTTTGTGGAGTTAGCACCAGCTAAGTCTGGGTCATTGGTACAGTATAAAAATATCGATAGCTCCCATCTAGAGGTCACCCTAAATAAGCATACCAGGTTTCAAAGCAATCAAATCATAAATGTGCCCTGTAGGGTGTGCCAAAGGGAAATATTGTGGTTTGACTAAACTAAGTTCTAAGAACGTTGGCCGCGGCAACATTTTTTGACGGAAATTGAAGAAAATCGATAGCTCCCATCTAGAGGTCACCCCAAACAAGCATGCCAAGTTTCAAAGTAATCTGATCGTAAATGCGACCTGTGAGGTGTGCCAAAGGAAATTGTGGACGTACGTACTAACGTACTAACGTACTAATATACTAACGTACGTACGTACGTACGTACGTACGTACGTACGTACGTACGTACGCCGATGGACGAGAAGTGATGGCAATAGCTCAGCTTGACTTTGTCAAGTTGAGCTAATAACAAATAATAATAATAATAATTGATTTCGCAAAAGCGTAAAACCACGAAGAGTGCCCTAAAACGCTTCACAGAAATAAAATACACTTTTCTAAAAATAAAGAGTCACATGTTTCAGTTTCCTCTAGTGAGGTTCAGGAGCATTCTTCAGTAAATAGGAAAGTTTTAAGATTTCTTTTGAAGATGTTGATAGTTTCTGAATTTCTGACACTAATAGGCAACGCATTCCACAATCTTGGACCCACGATGGAGAACACACGATCATTAGCCAGATTTGATCTGCTAAAAGGTATGACTAGTTGAATTTGATCTTTAGATCCCAGACTGCGTGATGGAGTGTATACAGTGATGAGCTCTTGCAGGTAAACTGGAGCCAGTTTGTGGATACATTTGAATACTAAGATCAATATTTTGAAATTAATTCTCTGTTTAATTGGAAGCCAATGTAATTGTCTTAAAACAGGTGTTATGTGTTCAGAGCATTTGGTACCAGTAATTATCCTAGCAGCAACATTCTGAACTTTTTGAAGCTTCTGAATCAAATACTGTGGCAGACAAATTGATCATTTTAAAACGTTTGGACAACCACTAAAAATCGTTTCTTCAGAAATTTCCTTTTTTTTTGGGGGGGGGGGGGGGGGGGGGAGGGGGGGGAATAGACAGGGTTGGATCCCCCAAGATAAACCTGAAGAGGGGGCAACACTAACTCCAGCCGTTAATTGACCATAAGCCTTAACATAAACCCCAAAAAATCGATACAATTTGATTCTTGCCTCAAAGACTCATATTTTACACATTAACCTCATAATATTTGTACGAAAGCTAATAATCTGGAAATAAGCTCATAATGCCTGTCCGGGCAAAAAAACCCAACTCATAAGCCCCGTATTATTGTCCAGACAGACCGATGGATGGAAAGATGACAGACAGACGGATGGACATTGATGCTGGTTATCGAAAGGAACCATCTAGTCATGAGTAATCAACCATAAAAAAAAACAGTATGTGTTGGATGTATTGTTTTCAAGTTATTGCATGGACAAACAAAAGTTAACAGACTGACGGGTGGATGGTATGATGGACGGACAGACAGACAGATGGACACTGATGCTGGTAATAGAAAGGAACCATCCTCTAGTCATGACTAATTAACCATAAAAAACAGTATCTGTTGGATTATCACATGGACAAACAAAAAGTCCATTAAAATCTGAGATGTTGGCCATATTGGATACGCCAGAATGCTGGTTATCGAAAGGAATCATCCACTAGTCATGCTTAATGAACCATAAAAAAGCAGTATCTGTTGCATCTATAGTTTTCAAGTTATCACGTGGACAATCAAAATCCTTGAAAATCCAAGATGCCTGCCATGGTGGCCATATTGGATATGTCAGAATGCTTGTTATTGAAAGGAACCATCCTCCAGTCATGACTAATCAACCATAAAGAAACAGTAGCTGTTGGATGTATTGTTTTCAAGTTATGAAGTGGACAAACAAAAGTTAATGGACGGATGGATGGACAGACAGACAGATGGACAGACAGACATTGCTATACCATAATACGGACCGCTCATATGAGTGGCCATATAAAAAAACAGTATCTGTTCGATTAGCAAATGGACAATGAGAAATCCCTGAAAATCCAAGATGGCTGCCATGGTGGCTATATTGGAGATGCCAGAATGCTGGATATCAAAAGGAACCATTCTCTAGTCATGATTAATCAACCAGAGAAAAGTAGCATCTGTTGGATTTATAGTTTTCAAGTTATCGCGTGGACAATCAAAAGTCCCCCAAAATCACAGATGGCTGCCATGGTGGCCATATTGGATATGCCAGAATTCTGGTTATCGAAAGGAACCATCCTCTAGTCATGACTAATCAACCATAAAAAAACAGTGTCTGTTGGATGTATTGTTTTCAAGTTATCGCGAAGACAAACAAAAGCTAACGGACGGACGGACGGACATACAGATGGACAAACAGATGGCCATTGCCATACCATAATACAGATTGCTTATATGAGCAGCAATATAAAAACAATGCATCTGGTAGAAGATGCAAGACTACAAGCATCCTAACACCCCTAGGATGAGGACGTAACCATGGGGATAAACAGAATAAATATTCTAAAGAACACATCAAACTCACAAGAAATTTAATAAAAAATTTCAATAAAAAAGCCAAAATAGCTTGGGAGTTTAACAGGAGGGTTCATAGAAGAGGGAAGGAACATTTAACAAACAGTATGTTTAATGATTAGCAAGAATGATGACGTTCAGGCGCATATCCAGAAATTGGGAAACATGAATAATTTTACATAATTATTTTAAAGTTACAGCCCTGAATGTCCAAAACCACCACTGTTCACTTCCAGCATCCTGTTACAGCATTGAATCCACCATAACCATCATTGATTTGTGTCTGGCATCTTCAAATGAAAGTGTCAATGACACTGTAGCTCAACTTGTCAAGACAAAGACATGTACATGTATAGTATGTGACACAGCAATGACAAACATCTAGGTAATGACCTGATAACAAAGGTACATATAAAGTATTGTAACAGTCTGTAATAAATACTGACCATTGCCTGTAACAAATGTATAGGTAAAGTATTGTAAAGGTGGGTGACAGTCAGATACTAAACTAGAAAAAAATCTTTGAGTCCCAGAGTGGGTCTGACTGAACCCCATAATATTTGTTCTCATAGCACAGTGATAACAAAGGCACCCCAAAACACACTCATTCCTGTCCCAAGGTGAAAACAAAGGTACCCAAGAAGTTTCGTGAAGATCAGTTCACAAATATGAGCTGTGTAGAAGTTGTGACAAAAAACTGATTGGACCTAATTTCGGTACAAAATGGCCACTGGCAGCCATCTTGAATTCTGGACTGCACCCAGAAACACTCGTTCTCGTCCCAAGGAGATAACAAAGGTACCCAAGAAGTTTTGTGAAGATCAGTTCATAAATACAGCCTCTAGCCCGAGCCGTATTGACATGTGCACTTACAGTGTATAAGTAACACTGAATAAATCAAAGTTCATCTAATTTGCATAATTTCTGCACGAGAAAAAAACCCGTATTATATGTGATGTATCCCATGGTACTAAACATTCACACAAAAAATTATTCAAATCAGCGCTTTCATATGGAAGTTCTGTGCAAAAATCTGATTGCACCAAATTTTGTACAAAATGGCTGCCATCGGCCATCTTGAATTTCGGACCGGACCCAAAAACACTCGTTCTCGTCCCACGGTGATAACAAAGGTACCCAAGGAATTTCGTAAAGATCGGTTCATAAATACAGCCTCTAGCCCGAGCCGTATTGGCATTTGCACTTACAGTGCTGAAAGTAACACCAAAAAACATCAAAGTTAGTCTAATTTGCATAATTTACGCACGTGAAAAAAACCCGTATTATATGTGATGTATCCCATGGTACTAAACATTCATACAAAAAATTATTCAAATCATAGCTTTCATATGGAAGTTCTGTACAAAAAACAGATTTCTGCATCGTTGGTACAAAATGGCGGCTGGCAGCCATCTTGAATTTCGGACCAAACCCAAAAACACTCGTTCTCGTCCCACGGTCATAACAAAGGTACCCAAGAAGTTTCGTAAAGATCGGTTCATAAATACGGCCTCTAACCCGAGCCGTATCCAATTGTTGACGGACAGACGGATGACGGGCCATGGCATAAGCTCAAATTTGGCTTTGCCAAAGTTGAGCTAAAAAGCGATTTAAAGCACAGATATCAGTTCAGCTGTTTACTGACTTGGGCCAAACAAAAGAAAGATGCTTTGCGCCAGTTTCAGTACCTTCCTGGTTACCGTGCATGCGTAGTACAGAAAAGTATGGAGGACCAGATAGGACTTTCAATTTTTGGATTTGTGTGCAAATTTTGGGATTGGGGGGTTCAAAATTTGTGTTTGGCCCTGGATATTATTGAGTTTGCACCAGCTGAGTCTGGGCCATTGGTTTTAGTATGAAAATATAGTAAAATGAATGTTTTGCATTATAACTCTGGAAATGGTTGTCAAATTTTGGGGTCCTTTGACAGACCAGCATGGGTGGTATGATATCCACATATTGTGTGTTTCGTCCATACATTCCTACCAGAGCTATGGCTCTTGTAGGACTTGGAAAAATAACAAAATTAACCTATTACATTATAACCTGTTCAAAATGGCAGACATTAATGCCATCTTGAGGAATACCACCACTCCAGTTATGAGCATATGCTATTGCAGGAGGGGGCATATGTATGAAACGTTTTGCATTGCTCTATTTTCTTATTTTACCAGTAAATCAAATTTGTTTACCACAGTAAACAAGAACTGCTTAACTTCGTTGGGCACATATGGGGCAGGGATATAACAGATTAAACACTAATGTTGGATAAACTGAGAGCCATACAGTTCTGATTTCCAAGCACTTTCATGCACACTTAAATTTAGTTTAAAAATTCAAACACATTCAAGGACCTGTGTGAATTCAGTATCACATACACCCTACCTGATTAGCCACCAACCATCCAGTCGTTTCTCCAACACTTCAACAAGAGCACCTTTTTCTAAACTCAATTCATCTGGACCTTGTGCTGTTATGGTCTCTGTACATATATATTTCTCTTCTACAAAATAAAAAGGTATATATTTTATTTCCAGTTGTGATTTTCTGGGAGACTTACTGGTAGTGTCACTGTCATGGGTTTGAAAAGAAATTTTTAACACAAAAAACCTCACACAGAATGATTTGGTACTGGGAGGAAATTCATCGATCACATAACATGCGCATCGAAGAGTAGCTAGAGGAAGCAAAAATCAAGTCTGCAGTACATGGACAACTGGCAGTCACTCCAGTAGTCCACGAACTGTTAAACTGGTGGAGACTAAATAATTTTTGGGGTGGCAAAATATGTTCACATGACTTTGCATTGCTACAATTTATGGGAGAGTGCCAACTGGCACTCTCCAATCAATTGTAACAAAGCAAGTCCATAGACTTGATAATTTCACCCCAAAGATAACATGAAGCAAATCCACAGAATGTGAATCCTTTGCGCTGAGGTACCACACTGCTAAGAAAATCCCAAATATGGGCTTAAAGCACTATCCCAACTACAGGTTCTTGCTGGTCCAAAACATTACTCCAGCTAGGACTAGCGAGTAAAAGTTGAAGTAAGAGCTCATCCAATGGGTGTACGTACAAGTGCCATATTACTCAGTATGTAATGAATGCTGGTATATATTTCATAACTATTTGTAGCTGCAATTCTAGCTTGTACTCTTATTTGCCAGCCTACTAGTACCTGTCCTTCACTGCTGAACCTTCTGTACAGCCCATGCGAAATGCACAGATATTCGGCACAAGCTAATAAGTCAAAAAAAATTAAAGTGTCAATGACACTGTAGCACAACTTGTCAAGACAAAGACATGTATAGCTTGTGACACAGCAATGACAAACATCTAAGTAATGACCTGATAACAAAGGTACATATAAAGTATTGTAACAGTCTGTACATAAATACTGACCGTTGCCTGTAACAAATGTATAGGTAAAGTATTGTAAAGGTGGGTGACAGTCAGATGCTAAACTAGAAAAGAAATATTAGTCCCAGAGTGGGTCTGACTGAACCCCAAAATATTTGTTCTCATAGCACAGTGATAACAAAGGCACCCCAAAACACACTCGTTCCTGTCCCAAGGTGAAAACAAAGGTACCCAAGAAGTTTTGTGAAGATCAGTTCATAAATACAAGCTGTATAGAACTTGTGACAAAAAACTGATTAGACCTAATTTTGGTACAAAATGGCCACTGGCAGCCATCTTGAATTTTGGACCGTACCCAGAAACACTCATTCTCGTCCCAAGGTGATAACAAAGGTACCCAAGAAGTTTTGTGAAGATCGGTTCATAAATACAGCCTCTGCCCTGAGCTGTATTGACATGTGTGCTTACATTGTGTAAGTAGCACTGAATAAATCAATGTTCATCTAATTTGCATAATTTCTGCACGAAAAAACCCCCCTTACAATATGTGATGTATTCCATGTTACTAAACATTCATACAAAAATTTATTCAAATCAGATCTTTCATACAGAAGTTCTGTACAAAAGACTGATTGCACTAATTTTGGTACAAAATGGCTGCTGGTGGCCATCTTGAATTTCAGACCACACCCAAAAACACTCGCTCTCATCCCACGGTGATAACAAAGGTACCCTAGATGTTTCATAAAGATTGGTTCATAAATATGGTCTCTAGTCTGAGCTGTATAGAAGTTGTGTACAAATGAAAGTGTCAATGACACTGTAGCTCAACTTGACAAACTTGAACTTGGTAAGTTATAAATGAAATGGCAAAATTGAAGATCATTGGTACCAATGTCATTTTTTTTTGCCAGTGGCAACATTTTTTGACAGAAACCGAAGAAAATCGATAGCTCCCATCTAGAGGCCTCCCAAACAAGCATGCCAGGTTTCAAAGCAATCCAATCATAAATGTACCCTGTAGGGTGTATAAAAGGGAAATATTGTGGTCTGACTAGACTAAATTCTAAGAAAGTTGGCCATGGCAACATTTTTTGACGGAAATGGAAGAAAATCGATAGCTCCCATCTAGAGGTCACCGTAAATAAGCATACCAGGTTTCAAAGCAATCTAATCATAAATGTGCCCTGCAGGGTGAGCCAAAGGGAAATATTGTGGTCTGACTAAACTAAGTTCTAAGAATGTTGGCTGCGGCAACATTTTTTGATGGAAATTGAAGAAAATCGATAGCTCCCATCTAGAGGTCACCCCAAACAAGCATGAAAGGTTTCAAAGCAATCCGATCATAAATGTGCCCTGTAGGGTGTGCCAAAGGGAAATATTGAGTCTTCTGACTAAACTAAGTTCTAAGAACGTTGGCCGCGGCAACATTTTTTGACGGAAATTGAAGAAAATCGATAGTTCCCATCTAGAGGTCTCCCCAAACAAGCATACCAGGTTTCAAAGCAATCAAATCATAAATGTGCCCTGTAGGATGTGTCAAAGTTAAATATTGTGGTCTGACTAAACTGAGTTCTAAAAACGTTGGCCGCGGCAACATTTTTTGACGGAAATTGAAGAAAATCGATAGCTCCCATCTAGAGGTCACCCCAAACAAGCATGCCAGGTTTTAAAGCAATCCGATCATAAATGTACCCTGTAGGGTGTGCCAAAGGGAAATATTGAGTCTTCTGACTAAACTAAGTTCTAAGAACGTTGGCCGCGGCAACATTTTTTGACAGAAATTGAAGAAAATCAATAGCACCCATCTAGAGGTCTCCCCAAACAAGCATACCAGGTTTCAAAGCAATCTGATCATAAATGTGCCCTGTAGGGTGTGCCAAAGGGAAATATTGAGGTCTGACTAAACTAAGTTCTACGAACGTTGGCCGTGGCAACATTTTTTGCCGGAAATTGAAGAAAATCGATAGCTCCCATCTAGAGGTCACCCTAAATAAGCATACCAGGTTTCAAAGCAATCAAATCATAAATGTGCCCAGTAGGGTGTGCCAAAGGGAAATATTGTGGTTTGACTAAACTAAGTTCTAAGAACGTTGGCCGTGGCAACATTTTTTGACGGAAATTGAAGAAAATCGATAGCTCCCATCTAGAGGTCACCCCAAACAAGCATGCCAAGTTTCAAAGTCATCTGATCATAAATGCGACCTGTGAGGTGTGCCAAAGGAAATTGTGGACGTACGTACTAACGTACTAACATACTAACGTACGTACGTACGTACGCCGACGGACGAGAAGTGATGGCAATAGCTCAGCTTGACTTTGTCAAGTTGAGCTAAAAAACGATTAGACCTAATTTCGGTACAAAATGGCCACTGGCAGCCATCTTGAATTTTAGACCGCACCCAGAAACACTCGTTCTCATCCCAAAGTGATAACAAAGGTACCCAAGACATTTCGTGAAGATCAGTTCATAAATACAGACTCTAGTCTGAGCCGTATTGACATGTGTACTTACTGTGTGTAAGTCGCACTGAAAAAATTAAAGTTAATCTAATTTGCATAATTTCTGCACGAGAAAAAAACCTGTATTATATGTGATGTATCCCATGGTACTAAACATTCACACAAAAAATTATTCAAATCAGCGCTTTCATATGGAAGTTCTGTGCAAAAATCTGATTGCACCTAATTTTGTACAAAATGGCTGCCATCGGCCATCTTGAATTTCGGACCGGACCCAAAAACACTTGTTCTCGTTCCACGGTGATACCAAAGGTACCCAAGAAGTTTCGTAAAGATCGGTTCATAAATACGGCCTCTAGCCCGAGCCGTATTGGCATTTGCACTTACAGTGCTGAAAGTAACACCAAAAAACATCAAAATTAGTCTAATTTGCACAATTTACGCACAAGAAAAAAACCTGTATTATCTGTGATGTATCCCATGGTACTAAACATTCATACAAAAAATTATTCAAATCAGAGCTTTCATATGGAAGTTCTGTACAAAAAACAGATTTCTGCATCGTCGTTACAAAATGGCGGCTGGCAGCCATCTTGAATTTCGGACCGCACCCAAAAACACTCATTCTCGTCCCACAGTGATAACAAAGGTACCCAGGAAGTTTCATAAAGATCGGTTCATAAATACGGCCTCTAGCCCGAGCCGTATCCAATTGTTGACGTATGGACAGGCGGACAGATGGCCAGATGGACGACGGACGACGGGCCATGACAAAAGCTCAAATTTGGCTTCGCCAAAGTTGAGCTAAAAAATGATATCTGAGAGCATTTTTGGATCGATGATGTCGTGCCCCCATAATGGAATATAAATATTAACCCTTTGAACCCTCGTTTCCTGGAATGGTATCGTCTCTGTGCACACTTACAAAGAGATGGGTCAGTCCAATATCAATATACAGGAAGGATAAAATAATAATTGCATACCCCCTCAAATTTGATTCACCAAATGTATCCTGCAGTACCTGGTGTAAGTGGAAAGAGGAAAGAGTAAGTTTTACAATGGTGTATTACATGACCGTTGGGTGTTCTTGGGTTGTTCATAATAACTGGGAGAAGTTGCAGAAAAGGCCGAAAAACACTTCGACAAAATAATGTTCAGTGGAATGTGGGTTACGAGTGACAATTCACTGATTTATTAAAAAAATTTGAGGTCCCATTGTCTATGGAGGGCAGATTCAAATATTAACCATATACCTTTATCAATTCTTAATCTTGGATCCACATTTATTCATTTCTGGTGATCACATTTACTGTTTATACATTTTCTAACCTTCACTTGAAAACTTATCAAGTAGTTGGCAACCAGTGAAGTGACAAGATTCTCACAAAAACATCCCATTCTCCCATTGGCTAATATTCATGCCCAGAAAATCATGCATGCAAAAATGCCAATGGGTGAACAGGGATGTTTTTGTGTGAAACTTGTCATTTTTCAATTTACAATTTTTGTATTTTGGCATCAGTGAGCAGAGGATTAACTTATAAACTACCATCATAACATGACAAAAATTGTGAGTTCGCACCTAAGCTGTGCCAGATGGTAAAAATTAAACAAATTCCATAAAGGGCAACAACTCGAGAAAAAAAGCCCTCCAAATATCACTTGCATTGAACATGGGCTAGATATCAATCAGATACAGTTCCATACCAAATATGATGTCCTTCAACTAAGAATTTTTATAGTTATAGAGTGTAAAAAGTCATTGGTTACAGACTGACAGACTGTCCAAATGACAGATCGGCCAACTGACTGCCTGACTGACAACATTGTAAAAAAATAGAGCTGTATGTCACAGCTAAAACACAATACCTGGAATTCAAATGATAATAAAAATTTAATCATTAAAGAATGGATAGTGGAATTGTCATCTGAAAATTGTATTTGGTAAGAGGAGTAAAATTTGCCTCCAGCTAAGTCTGGCGAAATTTAGAATAAGGAGATTAAATAACATCTTGTTAGATTAGTGCTGGGGGTATTGGGATACTTTGATACCTTGGTATTCAGAAAATGATACTGTAGTATACCGTTACACCATTATACCGATTATTTTTGACTGCCATATGCCAAACAACTATAGGAATGAAACAACTTCGGTCAAAATGTCTGCCTGAAAGACCAAAATGTCATCTGATAATTTCACTCAAAATCACAGTTAATTAACAGACATTTTGTTATTTATTTATTAAGGTTTAACAACATATTAACAGCCAAAATCAGATCGTGTCAGTGAGTTTTATGGGTGGAGGAAGTCGGAGTACCCGGTCAGAACCACCGAGCAGTGATGAGCAGCTGCCAGCATCACAACATTGTAACTCCGCACTGCTGCACAGGCAGGGTTAGATTGGTTGAAAACATGTTCTCCATTGACGTGCAGTACGCCTTAGTACATGGCATCATCGTGCCCCCATGTGGAAAATCGGGGTAAAGTGCCTTGCCCAAGGACACAATGCGGGAGTCCTAATCGATTGCTCAGATGGTCACCCATCCAAGGACTAATCGAGATCGACGTTGCTTAACTTCGGTGAAGACATTTTGTTCATGACTGCAGTGGACATTTTGGGTGTAATTGCAGACTTCAGAACAAAAATGGACACAAATGCGTCTCCATATCTTCAAAGCAGTCTTCAGTTTATGAAGTGTACGTTTGCAGGCCTTACTTAATTATGTGAAGTGTTCAAATTAGCAAGCCTCAACACTTTAAACAAGTTAACTTTTTAAATGATTGTGATAATACACTGGTTAACCCTTTACCCAACACAAACAACATCAAAATTTATTATTTTTTATATTATGTTTTCAAATTTTTAAAAAAATTCAACAAAAATCAAACCGCATGACCCTTCAAATGAATGGGTAGAATGAGTTCATTCTGATGAGGAGGGTTATGAATTGGTAACGTTGAAATATTTTTTTAAATAATTTTTTTTCAACTGCTCAATTTGTAAATTACATGTCAGATGCAGCTGATTAATTTGGGCAATGGTTAAGTATCATTGTATCTATCTTGGCAAAGAAAGACAATGACTTGATTTTGTTTATTTGAAAATAATAAAGTACTCTACGTAAGTCTTGTATCAAACACTTTTGTGCACATAAACTTTAAGGCAGATGCTATAATGACGTAAGCATCTGCAAATAGGCACTCACTTTGAAATACAAGTGTAAAATACAGGGAATCCCTTGGCATTTCCCAAGCAACATTTTTATGTTTTAAATAGCAAGAATGCCATTGGTTGAAATTTCCAATGTGAACAACTGTACATGTCTATTGTAATACATGTGTCTTCTCACCTCAGCTTATTTCGAATTCGATGTAAACAATATTCAATCACTCTCATAATAATGGTGACTGTTGGGGCACACCACTTGAACAGTTTAGAAAGAAAAGTAATAAACAAACGTTCTGTGATCTGTGAGGGAAGAACAGGCAGTAAAAAAGCGAACAGATCCAAATTTAAACCTATGATAATCTGTACGAATGAAGTAAATCTTATAAATCATGAAATACAAGTTGTAATTTGTATGCAGGGGTAAAACCGACTTTCCAGTATGCTGATTATGATTTAATTTGCCGGTATTGGTGACAGTATTGAAAATTGTACTGGTTATAATCAGTATACCAAAGTATCGCCCAGCACTAGTTGAGATAAATATTTTAAAAAGAACATTCCTGTCAGTGTCTATATAGTACATTTGATGTGTATTGGTCATAATCCACACATGGGCAGTGATGTCCATGCATGAGTTTACCAGGTAAAAAATTAAATCATCAGCAAAATTTTAATTAATGAAGCAGTGGGTTGTACTGGGTGCTACATTAATTAAATGTTTGATGAATATCCCTATTATAAGTGTTCGGAGTCAAATATTATTGCGGTCGTGGAAATATTGCCGACCTGTGGAAAGTGACCAGTCCACGGCAACTGTACTGTAAATCAGATTCATACCATGCAAAGAACTTCAGTATTAAGACAGTATACATTATTCACAAACCACATGAAAAACAAAGCTGCTGTTCCATAATAATTTTTCTAGCCTAACAACACACTCAGTTATGGCCCTGCGAAGCTTCGAGATTCGAATTGATTTTGAATATCATGTTGGTATTTGGTTTGATTCAAAATCAGATTCCTGTTTCCCTTCAAATCCTTTCACAAGAATATAGCTTCGCATCATTCCTATTCGACATCTCATAGTTCAGAAGGAAACTGTACATAAATAATGCTGAAAGTGAAGATTGAGTGTATTTTTGTCTAATTTCCGCTATACTGACATATATAGCATCTGCACCCATTCCTCCACCCATGCTAATTCCAGTATCACCAGTCACTACCATTGTTGGAAGTAAATTTAAAGTTTCCAAGCAATCTCAACGATGTGCAGTATATAGTACGGGCAATTCATGCACTCATTTCTGTTTCTGAACTGTATACACTTGAAGAGTAATATTCCAGCCATATCATCAAGGCATGCTTTCAACGAGGGCGTACCTTGATGATGTAGTTGTAATATTTTTTCAGTAAGGACTTGAGCCGTCACAGTCAGAAAAATCAGGTTTACAGCATCCCTTTCCCCCAATCAGACACCTTCTAGACACCCCTGATTGATGATTCGAGGTTCGATTCAATTTTGAATAACAGACCTCTTTCAATTAGAGATTCAATCTGAATCAAAAATGTGTAATTCGCAGGATCCTACAGTCAGTACGTTCAGTTTTAATTTTCAACTTTTAACTGGCAGACTGCTTCATTTTTCTTAAACAAGATTTATTTGATGATACATATATTGCTGTGTTATATTTGATTGTCCTTCAAACAAGCAGTATTGTACAAGTTGGCACATCTGATGAGTGTTATACTGCTTCATCAGGATCCTCATTGAGAAGCGATACAGAACACCAGAAAAAGTCACTGTACTGATGATCTTTTTATTATATACCTGCCCTCAGGAGAAAAATTGCTGAAAATTATCACCTAGATTTCGGAACAAGTCAAACCCGTTTTGGTCAAAAGCAGGTGATAAATGTATTTTTGTAGTTGTTGAAATGTGTGTTTTTTATAGCCCTACACGACTTAACCTACCTCATAATCTTGTTGTATCTGGAAAAAGTCTAATGTAGGTTCGACAACCTTTGATGAAACAGGAATCAATGCATTTGTGTAACAACTAGGATGTAAAAAATCTTAATTAATTGATGGTTCGTGCATTTTTTACAACACAAGGTGAAAAAGGACACAATTTTCATCCAGTCTCATTTTCAATTTTGCAGTATCACACTACATGCATTTTGCCAGTATCAGCAGTACCACACTTCATCTGATAATGCAGGAGAGATGTGATTATTGAAATTGCATTTGTATCAATGACAGGTACATAATAAAATATAAACCCTTCGAAAATGAGGGCATAATAAAAGAAAAACGTTTAAAAACAAGGCACACATATAGAAAGGCACAAAGATATTTTCATACATTTTGTCATGCAGCAAAAGATGCATTTTATTGGAAGAAAACCTTCACCTTCTCTTTGTACACAGCGACAGGTTCATTCTCAAAACCCTGGCTGAAAAGCTCTTAACATTTAGAGATAGGCTGTATTTGAATTTTGAGTTTTGTTATTGTTTTCAGTATCTTTAGGGGGGTATACCACAGTATCAGTTAGGTATTCTGTATCTGACTTGACTGTAGGCATGTCAAAGTACCACCAGTACCAACATAACTGGTACCAGGATGGGTCAGAGGCTGTCCTGCCGAAACCGATACCAGCACCAGGACAAGTGAACAATTGGGTGACATCACAATCAGATGGGAGAAATTTGTATTTAAACCAGTCCCTATGATCGCAAAGACAAACATGGCATCATACCAATTATTCCGCGACGACATCAAAGTAATCATAAAGCATGAAAGTTAAAAAATTTATAGTAATTTATATATTTTTTATACTTACCAATGACCCAGACATAGCTGGTGCTAACTCTTAAAAATCTAGGGCCAAACACAAATTTTGCCCCCCCAATCCCCAAAATTTGCATCTAAAACCAAAAGAAATGATGTCCTGAAGGACCTCCATACTTTGCCCTTACTGCGCATGCGCAGTGTCAAGGATGTTCCGAAATTGGCGCCAATTATCATTCTTACAGGCAGTGCCTGGTCAGTGCTATGTACTCAGCGGGGAGGTATGAGTTCCCAACTCCTGGGAGGGCCATCCCCGTCTGGGTCATTGGTAAGTATAAAAAATATATAAATTATTATAAATTTTTTAACATTTTTAGACTGTACCAATGACCCAGACATAGCTGAATAGTAAAAAGGCTGGAGGGCCTAGGACATAGAGGAAAATCCAATAAGCTCAACTATATAATATAGAGTCAACCCCTCAAGGAGAAAAGGAGTATTAGGCTTTACATGTACCTTTCTTATTTTATGATAAATTAGAAAGATACAATACCCTTCATAATTGAGCACAATAACATTCATGTTCTCTATTAACACTTTATACTAATTATTTTTAAAGTAAGCCAATAAATAAAGTTAGTCCAGAGAATTGAGACTCTTTATATTCTTTAAAAGTGTCCAAGGATTGTATATTAACGCCCGTTTGACACTTGACATATACAAATGCTTCCCACCGAGCTACACTTTAAAAATATGACATGAATGAATTTTTAACATTAATATTACACTTTAAAACCATCGCGGAAACGACTCAGAATTACTGACTCCGGAGGAGGAATTCCCTTGCTTTTCACTATAAAGCAGGTGACCTAAGGGAACACCCTCCCCCCCCTTCCCCTTGCCCTGGGTCAAATAGCCCAGAGCGAAGAGGACAGCAGGACGGAGTCACTGCCAGAACAGAAAGCCTGCATAACTATAGTTGCAACTGTTTAGTGGACGACATTCTGAGCAACAGATAACGGACCTAAACAGTGCAGGTCTCCAGAAATGGACTCAATATTTCTGAGATAAAAATTTGTGAATGTGGATGGCTGAGACCAATAAGCAGCCTTCATTAAATCTAATAGCCACACTATTTGCGTAAGCCCAAGATGTAGAAAGAGCTCTTACTTCATGAGCCGAAATCTGAAGCACAGACTGCTGAGAAGATAAATTTTCATAAGCAGTACGGATAGTTAATTGAATCCATCTAGCAATAGAATGGACCGAAATGTCCTTTCTATTTGGCATCAGAGACAAAAAGAAACGTTTTCGTCCCTTTCTGATAAACTGAGATCTCTGTTTATAAATACGTAAAGCTCTAACAGGACAGAGTAAAGGCCTACGCCCGTCTGAAGACGGCAGCGCCTAAATAACAATAGGTTCCAGATATTTATTAGGAGCCTGATACTTAGCTAAAAATCCAACATTAGTAGTGAAGGTGATAGTGTTCCCGACACTACGATAGTGAGAATCGTCCACCGATAGTGCATGAAGCTCACTGACTCTTCTAACAGAAGAGAAAGCTAAGAGAAAAGCTGTCTTATAAGACAAGAATTTGAAATCTACTGTCCCAAGAGGCTCAAATGGCTTTTCCTTTAGTTTAAGAAGAACCCAAGCTAAATTCCACTTAGGAATTAATCTAAGAGTTCTGGGTCTATTTATCGAGAAGTTTCTAACTAACTTAGATAAAGAGACATTAGATCCAATTTGTAAACTATCGTGGTGTGCATAGGTATCAGATAACATAGACCTATAACCCTTAATAGTAACAGGCTGCAGTTTGATCTCGTCAAACAAGTATACTAGAAAGTTTGCAATGTCTGGTATGGAGGGATCAAAAATATCAATAGAATGATCCCTACACCAACGCCGAAAAACCTTCCACTTAGCCGCATAGTTTAGCGAAGAGGAGGTCCTCCTACAGTTAGAAATCGCGTCCACTGCTCGTCCTGTAAAGTGCTTGCCATGCAAGAAGGACTGCACAACGGAAAAACGTGACGGTTGAGACCTTGCGGATTGTGATGAAGTTGATGCGGTTTCCCCTGCGAAAGAAGATCCTCCCGTGGAGGAAGCTTTCGCGGTAGGTCCCACAACAGACACCTGAGTAGATTTATCCACGGTCTCTGTGGAGACAGAGATGCTACCAACAGAATCTTGCACTGAGATTGTTTTATTTTTAGCAATACTTGCTGAATCAACGGCGCTGGAGGATACGCATATCCTATCATTCCGTCCCATGAGATCGATAGAGCGTCTACTGCAAATGCTCTTGGATCCGGGCACGGTGACACATACGTCTGCAACTGATTGTTGAGATGTGTCGCAAATAAGTCTATCATTGGCCGTTCCCATTGGTAGCAAATCTGATTGAATACTTGTTTGTTGAGAGTCCACTCCGACAGCAACAATCGACCCTTCCGTGAAAGGGAGTCTGCTAGTACATTCAGACGACCCGGTATATGACGGACCGAAAGTAGAACTTGATGTTCTAGAGCAAACAGAAGGATTCTTTCCGTTAAATTGAATAACGGAACGGAATGAGTGCCTCCCTGGTTCCGTATATACGCCACTACTGTCGTATTGTCGGACAGGATTGGACATGAGCTTTGTGAATAATGTCCATCCAATGACGTAACGCAAGCCAAATTGACATCATTTCCTTGATGTTTATGTGCTTGCTTAGGAACTGTGGATCCCAAAGACCCTGGCATCTCGAATCCGTTGGGATCAATGATGCACCCCAACCTGTTTGACTGGCATCCGTCATAATCGTAAAACTCGGATCCGGCAACTGCAGCGGAACTCCCTGAGTTAACCACTGAATGTTTGCCCAAGTCTGAATCTCTTGTTTCACTTGATCTGACAAGAGAACGTCTATGTCGAGCGAATGAATCTTCACACTCCAATTCTGAGTCAAGAAAATTTGGAGAGGACGAGTGCGTAACCGCCCCATCGGAATGAGATCCGCAGCGGCTCCGCACAGACCTATCAGTCTCATGAACTCCCTCGCTGTGACTTTGTCTGCATGAAGACAATAGCGAGCGTAACAACTGACTAATTTCGCTCAGGTTAACGGCAGACGAACGAGATTGTTGTGCGTCTCGAAGCTCATTTCCAGATGAGTGAATGACTTGGACGGCACCAGATCCGACTTCTCCTCGTTTATAACAAAACCGAGACGTCGGAGCAATAGAAGCAGATTCTGCACATCGTTCTGAAGCGTTAACTCGTTGCCGTACCTCTGAAGAATGTCGTCCAGGTAGGCCGACGTTACCGCAGGCGAATGAGCTCGGAAATACATAATTACCGAGTTCATTACCCGAGTGAAAGCCCAGGGTGCTAGGTTCAATCCGAAGCACATCGCCCGGAATTGATACACCACTCCTAGGACTGTGAAGCGTAGATACTTTCTGAATGTCGGATGTACCATGACATGAAAGTACGCATCTTTGAGATCTATGCTTGTAGCATAATCGCTCACCCGAATACTCGCTCTGACCGATCGAATCGTCTCCATATAGAACTTCGGAGCGATGATCAGCTTGTTTATCCAGCTCAAATCTATGACTGGACGGAACGAGCCGTCTGGTTTCGGAACCAGAAACAGATGGCTGTAGAATGTTTTCTGGTCTTCTACGACCTCTACCGCGTTCTTCATTAAAAGAGACTGCACCTCCGATAACAGAGCGTCTCTTTTCTGCGGATTTGACGGAAGTTGAGTCCATTTTGGACTTAGAGTTAATGGAGGCTTTTGTTTGAAGGATATTCTTAGACCTTCCGAAATCACCCCTCTCACCCAAGGGTCGTCCGTAATCGACGCCCCCTCTTCTGAAAAACTCGACAACCTTCCGCCAACCGGAACACGATAGAGGTTGAAGCCATCACCTCCTGGACCTGCGAGGTCTGCGGGAGGAGAAACCACGTCCTCCACGACCCGCACCTCGTCCCGTCGACCTCGCGGCGTCCGACAGATTGTCCTGGCCCGAAGGACGTCCCGCACGTGAGTCGCTGCCTTGACGGTCTCTTGAATAAGACCAAGAGGACGCACCGGAACCTCTATAGGAACCTCTCTTGGGCGCATTAGTCCCAGAAGTGCCTGTCTTACTCTTATCTGCCGTATCCGACTTTTTGGAAGCGGATTTAAACAGCAGAGAATCCGAAGCTTTCTTAGTAATTTTATCGTAGATTGCAGAAAGCTTGCCATCGAAGAGAAGTTCTCCGGAGACCGAAGCGACTCAGAGAGTTCTTCACCTTACTATCCACGCGTGTGGATGTAGCTAGGGCTGCGTCACGTCTAACCAACTCCAGGTTTGCCACTGAAAGGACGGAGTTATACGTGGAATAAGCTACTGCCCTTGAAAGAAGTCTTAAAGAGGACTGCATATCCTGGAATTCTTTCCCTTGAAGACGCAGTGATAACGCCTTTGTAAGGTGGTCTGCGTAAGATAAAGCGTCTAAACTGGCCCTGTTAGACGTAATTGTCGTATCCAACACCGCGGTTGGAATGGACGTAGATGACGGTAATGACAATTCTAAGTCTTCCGCCTCGTCGTCAAGACGCAGAGGAACTCTCGGAATACCCTGTCCTGACGTATCGAATTTATTCCTTGCATTAATGAAAGGCAGGTTAAGAGCATTGGAGGACAAGAAACCAGCTTTGCCTGTTTTGGAAGCAAGCTTGAAGATAGCGTCGTTCAATAATTCAAATGTTCTTGTGACATTATTGGACTGAGACGGAAACTCAGGGACGATGTCTCTGAACCGCTCGAAGAATTCAGTGTCCAATGACGCTATCAGTCTCTTGTCCGGTACCGCAGCAGTCTGGCCCGACGGAACAACCTGAGGAAGGAAGTGCCGGATGAAATCCACGGCAGCTTTATGTTGTTCCTAAAGGGATAGCTCCAAGTCATCCGTATCCCTTTCGCCATCCGGTCGGACCTCATGATGCACCCGGTCGTCCGCACCCGATGCTTCGGCGGAGCGTACCGACCCAGCGCCGTCGGATAATTCCCAATCCGACACCGATTCTGTCGATTGCTGGGATGCTGCGATAATTTGTGCTATCTGAGCTAGCACGTCCGTCATCGAGGCCTGCGGAGTAGCGGTCTTTCGCTGCTTAGCCGCGGGAAGCTCCACATCAACTGACTCCCGCATACACTTCCTATGCGAACATCCGGAGTCTACCGGCCTCGTGTCCCTGGCTACCGGATGGCATGACCTGGTCGCCGAAGAATCCCTGATCGGCGAAGCTGGTAGAATATCCACGGTCATGTAGCCAAGGTGCGGTCGTGTGCGCTGGTGAGAGGATGAGGAAGCCTGAGCAGTCTCCGCGGACTGCCTATACAACGGAGCGTCCCGAGCGACGGACGTGTGCTCTGCTTGCGACACATTTTGTACCACATCTGGTCCCAGATGTTGTTGTACGAGAGAGGAGCCTCTCTCGCTCGCGGCCTGGCTGGACCTGGACGAGCTAGGAACCGGACTAGAAGGCTTCCTCCGATCTCTCCTATTATCCGCCGTCACTGGGTGTGCACCTTGTATGTTTATAGTGCTCGCATCACCCAACATTTACTCCTGGACTGCAACGGACAAACCCGGCTGCCGAACCATTCGGTGAATGGACGCTACACCGGGCGAGCTAGCGGACGACAGCGCCGTCGATCCTACTCGGGACCTCTTAGGCAACTGTCGTATCTCCATGAGCACTTTTGCCGCTAGCTCTGCATTCAATTGTGACGACGGAAGCGCACTCTTGGAAGATAACATGGAAACATCACCCTGTTCTTGTTCCTCTGAAATAGAAACTGATAGACTAGAGTGACCCTGCGGAGAAAGGACCGGCATAGCCCTTTCTCCACTAACAACATACCGTGACACACGTTTCCAATGTTTGTCATCCCAATATTGACATATTGAACAGGAGTTAGTGCGAGTACACTGACTACAATTAATACAATGATCATGAAAGTCAGAGGAAGATTTCTTCCTATTACAATTTGAACAATGTCCTTTCATTGTGAAAAGACAACAACAAGTCCTAGTACTCGCACAAACCCCTAAAAACAAAGATACATAATAACATGATCCATTAACATTAAAAAAAGCAATTGAAATTCAAAATAATTTTTGAAAAATATTTTTTCAGCGAAGCCCAAGTTTCTGAAAAGTAACGTTGAGCCCCAATGGATCCCAAGGGTAAGTATGGTCAAAAATTTTAAAATTATTTTAAATAATTAATGCAACACTTACGGATAATAATAATGTATCTTGTAATGAGATAAACTACTCCAAAGGCAAAAAGCCCCCCTCAAAAGAGACTGTTGCCAATGTAAACAAGAAGTGTATAAACACCAGAAAACATGACTCCAGGCACTGACAATACTGGCCCGAAATCAGTTATCAACAATACACACTATCTGATGCAAAACAGAGACTTCCAGAGAAGAATCTGCAGAACATCAGATGGTAGATGCAGAACACAACGTCTAAACACCCATGGGTGAGAACGTAAACATGGGGAAAATAACAGAATTCATTCTGTAACCAAGCTAATTCTCCCAAGAAATTTTAGTAGTGATCTTACTCAAAAATATGCCAAAAGCATGGGAGAATAGCAAGGGGGGACTTACAGGATAAGGAGAGAGGAAACACTGAATAAGCAGTGCAACTTCATAGCAATTATGACAACAACAGGCCCATGCCTCGAAAATAGGCAACTTAACATAATTTCATTACAAAATTTTAAGTTACAGCCCTGAATATTTTCTGTCACTCCTTTTTCCTCTCCTCCTTCTATATCCTCCTTAGAATCACCATTTCTCCAATATTTATGTGTCTGGCATCATTTAAACTGAGATTTACAAGCACAAAGATCAGTGAGATGTTAACTGATGAAGGGCCAAACAAAGAATGATAATTGGCGCCAATTTCGGAACGTCCTTGACACTGCGCATGCGCAGTAAGGGCAAAGTATGGAGGTCCTTCAGGACATGATTTCTTTTGGTTTTAGATGCAAATTTTGGGGATTGGGGGGCAAAATTTGTGTTTGGCCCTAGATTTTTAAGAGTTAGCACCAGCTATGTCTGGGTCATTGGTACAGTATAAAAATATCATGTTTTATGATCACTTTGATGTCGCCACAGAATAATTTCTTTGAAGTAGCCGATGACGGTGCTTTCATTTTCTCTGATGCCACGTTTGGAAAGTTAGATCAGCCTTATCAAGGTGGTGGTGCAGACAGAACATGCCTCTTTAGAGTGTTCTGATATGTTCATCCACAAATAAACTGAAAGAATGTCGTGTAAGTGTGCCATACACAATTCGTCCCCTGAGGACAAATGTGTTCTATGTGCCAGTATGCCCTTTAGAGTGTTTTGATATGTTCATCCACAAATAAACTGAAAGTATGTCGTGTAAGTGTGCCATACACAATTTGTCTCCTGAGGTCAAATGTGTTCCATGTGCCACTAGGCACATAGAACACATTGGAACTCAGGGGACGAATTATTAGCGCATTTACCCTTGTTCAGTTAGGAATTTCCCCATAAAATAATTATGACCCAGTACCGGCGGGACAAAAGCTTCAGTACCAGTGCCGGTTGGAGAATTAGGGCACCAGCAGTACTGGTACAGGTATCGGCTGACATGCCTGCATGACAGAGATTTGTTGATAGTTCCAAAGGGGAATTCACACCAGAAAAATACAGAATAATTTGTTCTTGTATCATTCTACCACTGTGCCACAAATTCCAATGGCAATGAGCTCATCACTGGCATTCTTCTGCCAACATAAATCATATCTACAGTAATTTTATGACTTGTTCCAAATGCACCTTAACCGTTAAAAGCCAATTTCAGAGTTTTGCGATCTTGGAGGATGCCTCTCATTAGAAAAGTCCTGCTGACAACAGACAAATCACCTGGCCAGTGATTTCTTGTGAAGGCAGCCAAGACTTGACTAAAAATCACTGCTAAGCAACTGGACATTACAGGTTGTATTTTAGAGAAAATTCATAAAAATGAATACTTCAGCTGCAATCAAGCCTCAACAAGGTCTTATACAAAAATGCGGGAAAATTTGAAAATGTAGATGGTTTTGGGATTCAACAATTGGTTCAAGTAGTTTTTTCTGTATCCCCGAGATAATGGTACTGGTTCGTTTTTTTGGTATATTGCTCATCTCTAATCACCTTAATAAAAAATTAGTATGAGGTGTTCATAGATATGTTAGTTATTATCATCATCAATATGCATTCAACCATAGAAATGGTTCATACACCAAGCCATCCAATAAACCCTCCGATCACTGATGCCAATATACCAAAATTTCAAACAGCTATTTTTCCCATAAGGCAGCAAGGAATTGAATCAATTCAATCGAATTTGACCGAGCTCAACTTCTACTGCCATCATTCAGTAGCCACAATCAATACATTGATTATTCTGCTAATTTATAAGGAGTGCACATCAAGAGAAAAAAGAAGTAAAAAAAGCTTTTGTAACTCGGCTTTGAAGCATTCAACACTCCCGACGGTTAATGTGTTCTTTTGCAGAATGTTCCAATCCCTCAATGTTCTCAGGTAGCAAGACTCCTTTCTAATTTCTGTTAGACATGATTGTACTTGGAAATCCTTTACGTTTATATTATAGGATAGTTGATGCAGTGGACAAAGCCACTCTCTGTATTTATATGTACTAAGCCATTGATGATTTTGTATATCATCAGGAGTCTAGATATTCTCCTTTGGTCTTCCAAGAGTTTCCATGTAAGATCTTCAATCATGGAGCTGACAGATGAGGTGGTGTGATATCTGTTGCTCACATATCTCGCTGCTCTTCTTTGGACTATTTCCAGTTTGTGTTTGTTATGACTGTGGGGTCCCAAACTACACACGCATATTCTAGGGTTGGCCGAACAAAGGTTTTGTACGCAGTTTATTTCAATTTAATTTTGTTGATGTTCAAGTGCCTTTTGAGAAATCTTATAGTTTTGTTGAAGATATTACTTATGTGGTCATTCTATTTTAGAACAGAAATGATAGTACAACTGAGGTACTTAGCTGAGTTCTGTCAAACAAGACTGAATTGGTCAGATTCCTTGTTGCATTACAGGTATGTGAAAAAAGCGAAGGTTAAAATTTTGATATTTCAACATCAGTCTTCAGGGGTTAAAGTGGTCCAATAATATAGATATCACATCAGAGTAGCAAGTTTAAGGCTACAGTGGCAGTTTAAATAATAAATTTTTTAGCACTTAAAAAACATTATTTCTGATCCTGGTCAATTTCTATCTTTGAAAGAGGTGATTCAACAGTGAGATGATAGCTATTCTGCTGCTAACAAATGTAAAAATTTGGGACTGTGAACAAAAGCCCTACAAAAAATGACAAAAGTGGACAAAAGTACGACAATATTTTTTGGTACTAAACTATTTCTTGTTGATTATTAGTACAACAGCCATTCATCCTCCTGGGGCCCGGTTGATTCACTCTCGGCACAGCACAAATTGTAACAAAGTTATGACGTCACTTGTACCGGTGAATCAACCAGGCCAGCTCAGTTGCAAGCGAAAGTAAACAAAAAATGATGGAGTCGCATTGAAACATCGTCTGTCTGTCAGACATTTTGTCGAATGACGTCACGGCACAAATCTTGCACCACCTTGCGAGGAGGTGTAAATTTGTGCTGGTCGGCACAGTCCCATCACATGTTCTGTTCGTGGTTGATTGTGGGGAATCCCTGTTCCGTCACAGTTTGTGCTGTGCCGAGAGTGAATCAACTGGGCCCCTGGCAACATAATTATCTTTTGTAATGAAGGGAGACAACTCCCATAAAAAATAACATGGCAGGATGGTTTTTATAGTCATAATAATTAATCCTTTACCCAGCACACAGGGTATCACAAATTATTATTTTCCCTATTGGTTAAAATTTCAACAAAACCATATCATGTGATAAGCTTGTTCCAATAATGGGAGGGGGGGGGGGGGGGCTTGGGGTCACATGACATGGTTTTGTTGAAACTTTTTGAAAAATATATATTTTTTCAACTGCTTAATTTGTAAATTATGCAGGCAGATGCTGTAATTCATTAGGTAAAGGGTTGAGTACACAAAATATGAAAGTTATAATACAAAAAACAAAAGACTAGGAAAACCAAGTTACATCATTATTTGTGTAATAATCTAAAATTTGTATAATTGGACATCTTTATTATCTAACCAACATGAAATCTTACTAATTAACCCTTTCAAAGTGGTATGTACAGGAGTGTATATAGCTTTTTGTTGTGGGGAGAGGGGTTACCAAAATTTTCTGACAGACCAGTAATATGTTTTGACAGAATTTAAATTGGGCATCCAAATATCAACCGTTTTGGCACCCAAAACAGGTCAGTTTAAATTCAGTCTAAAACAGGTTTTAGCCAATTTGTAATATTAATAATTTTCCTGCCATTTTGCAAAACTTTATCGACAGAAAGTCTCCAAATGTTCTTTAAGACAAATTTTTTTTGTTATCATGACATTTCTGTAAAAATATATGTCTCACTTTTTGTTGAGGCACAGAATGATGAATATTGTATTAAGAAAATATTGATCCAGCAGAGTGAATGTGTCACAACCTGATCCTTTTGTAATCCAATTGAAGAAAGATGAGGGGCACTGACGTTGAGGCAGCTTTAGGAGGGTTTCACACCCACAATAATTTTTCTGGTTGGGATATATTGTCAGCATTGACATCTACGGTATCAATTCTCTCTTGCTAGTAATCAAGTACTTTCTTAAAATTTATTTATTTACTGATTGGTATTTAAGTTCACATATTTCTGCACAATCACTAACCACAACATGGATACAAAGTCAAGTCCAGCTAATCGTTTATACCCATGTTGCCCATTTTAGAGGACTTCCATGCCAGGAATTAGTGGTCAGTCCTATTTTACCAGTAAAAGAGAGCTTGTTTACCAGAGTAAACAAGCACTGCTTCACTTCACAGAGTTCCCACAGGGAGACAAACAGAGGTCAAAAGCACCTCATTTGGGCAGTCAGGGCCCCAGTATGTACTGTTTGAAGTACAGGTATGAATGTGTTAATTAAATGAGAAGTTGCATCACAAGTAGTACATGTATATTTTATTTATTCACTAATATATTTCCAAGAAGTGTGGAGTTTTTTTACTATAATCCAGACTGACTAATTTAGTAATTCCAACTACATCTTCAAGGCATGCCTTCTACGAAGGCATGCCTTGATGATGTTGTTGGAATTATTAGCCAGTGAGGACTTTAACCATCGCAGTTACGACAAAACAGGTTTCCACCACCTTCTTGTCGCCCCTGAGGAGAGGGTGCTTTTGTAATCACAGTACTTTACATTGCATTGCAAGTATTCAAGATTTATTTAAATATTTATCAGTATTTAAGGTCAATTTCAGAATCTATGGCTATATTACAACCACAACATAGGAATGAAGGCAAGTTTAGCCGATCGTTTATATCTATGCTGCTCACTTTAGAGGACTTCTACCCCAGGCATTAGTTCCGGAGGGAGCACAGTGGCTCAGTGGTTATGTCACTGGACTCAATCTAAAAGGTACACAGTTTGATCCCTGCCAGGGGTAACTGCATTGTGTCCTTGGGCAAGGCACTTCATCCCGACTGCCCATATATGTGGGGGCACAGAGGGACTGTGTACTAAGGTGTACTGCACCTGCACGTTAACGGTGCACTTGTCTTCAACCAATGCTAAGCCTGCTCGTGTGGAGTTAGTACACTGGGGAGTCTGACAGTTGCTTGTCATTGCTTGGTGATTCTCTCTGGGTATTCCTGCTTCCTCCACCCATAAAACGGTCCAAGAGGAGGTGACCCTGGCTGTCAAAAGTGTCATTAAATCCCAATAATTAAGTTGGTTCTGGATCTTATTTTATCAGTAAATCAGAACTTATTTACCACAGTAAACAAGTACTGCTTCACTTCCTTCCCACTGGTTAAGAATACAGATATAGATTAATTTACTGTCTATTTATTCATGTACATTAGATAAACATTCTGACCAGAATGGACTGAAATTATTTATTTATTGGGGTTTAACGACATTTTGACAGCCAGGGTCACCACGTGTTGAACAGTTTTATGGGTGGATGAAACCAGAGTACCCTGAGAGAACCACCAGGCAGTGGCAAGTAACTGTCAAATTCCCTAATGTACTAACTCCACACAAGCAGGGTTACCACTGGTTGAAAACAAGTGTACCATTGATGTGCAGTACATCTTAGTACAGCACCACCATGCCCCCCACATTGCTAATCAGAATTAAGTGCCTTACACAAGGATACAATGCAGTTACCCGAGGTCTGGGATCAAACCAAGGACCTTTCGGTTTGAAGTTCAATGCCATAACCACTGAGCCACCACGCTCCCCAAATGGACTGAAGATGCCAGCATGAACAATGATTTGGGTCTACTATATGGCTTAGATCGTGCAAGAACTTCACGAGGTATCATCTGTATTATTTATGTAAAGGCATGTGTGATGAATATGATTTTTGGTTTGTATGTTGTTTTCAAGAAATGACTTTAGATATATGACACATTTAATGAATATCCAGTCCAAAAAGGTATAAAAGCACTTGCTGCAAATATGATTTAGAATACAGATGTTTCCAAAATCAGCCTGGGATCTATAAAGCAAAAAAAAAAACTTCAATGAATGTCATATTTGAAAGTGGGGTAAAGGCACTTGATAGTCTTCTATGTTTCACTCCAGATATGGAGAGAAAAAGAAATCAAAAGCAAATACACAATGGGTGAATATTCAGTTGACAATTGCAGAACTGTCTGCTTGGAGAGAAAAAAGTTTCAACGAATGAAAAAAATTAGAAAGTATAAAACATATGAAATAAGACAAAAATATGACAAAAGAATCTGGTGGTTCGGAAAGCAATGATGGTGCTGAAAGCAATGTGATGCCAAAAGCAATGTGGTGCTAAAAGCAATGATAGTGCTAAAACGAACAGGTGTGTGCGAGGCAATAAACCTGTTGCTTTCATGTAGAATAGATTGATAAAAAAAAAAATCTCTAGAAAAAAACTTGCACTTCAACAGATATCCAACATGCTGGAATGCAGTCAAAAGCAACTGAGAAACAAGAGGGCTTGAAGCACTCATCTAACTAACTAAAGGCCATTGATACATCATAAATAGATTTCAAGAATTTCAAGAGTGTTAAAGTCTGGGGATCATGACACCTTGAATTTGATGCCAAGGGGCTTTATTTGAACAACACAGTGAATTTTCCTTCCAAAGATGTTATCAAACATGGAAGAATTTGGAGATGAGGTACGGGAGAAGAAAATTTATTTAAATTTATTTCTATTTATTATCTACACAATGTTAAAATCTCTGGGCCCTAATGACATCTTAAAAATGAAGCTGCGAGATTGATTTGAACACAGTTGCAAATCATATTTACAAAGATGTTTTATATCAAACACGGAAGCATCAAAGTACTGGTTTGAGAGAAGAAAATCTTTATTTTGTTTTCCCCATTACCTGTGTTAAAATCTGTGGGTCTCAGAGGCTTCAATTGAACAAACTTGAAAATGATCCTTACAAAGGTGTTATGCATAAAATATGGAATCATTTGGAACAGTGGTTTGAGAGAAGATGTGAAGATTTTCTCCATTTATCACTCAGAGTGTTAAAACATGGAGTCCCATGACATCCCCCAGACATGATGTCATGGGGCCTGATTTGAACAAACTTGTAAACTGGCCTTACAGAGATGATATATGTCAAGCATGGAGGCATTTGAGCTGATGGGCTGAGATAAAAATGTTCAAATGTTTTTCACATTACTTACAGAGTTAACATGAGGACCTTCACTACACCCAGCTACCACATATGGAGCCCAAGTCTGATTATACTCCGCCAAAGGATTCTCAATTTCAAATGTCAGTTACCTATGGAGTGCAGTTTGGAATTTTGTTCTATTTTTAACCAGTATGGATCCCCACAGGGCTAGTAATTTTATCTGCTTAACCCCTGCACACTGACGTAGAAATATAAAAATTTCAAGCCACAAATTTTTCCCATAACTCAATTTGGAATAACCAATTCAATCTTGTTTGACAGAGCTCATGGAGCTCTGTCAAACACAACTGAATTGGTTAAACTTTCTTTTTGCATTATGGTAAAAAATTGTGCCCTGAAGCATGGATATTTCAACATCAGTGTGCATGTCACCCACTCATAATTTCAAATAAGCACAACAGTTCTTAAAATGTGAAATTTGTGCAGGGACAAAAATCTCGGCTCATCAATTACGATGGCAAATATACCCCCCCACAATTTTTTTTTTTAACAAAAGAATTTAATCTATACTTCAAAAGGAAGTTCAAAACCAAACTAAACATCAATGTATCAACCAATTCTTAAGAAGATTTTTTGAAAAACTGGTATTGTGGCTGATCCATTGCAATCTCCCCACTTGAAAGGGTTGGGTTGGGGGGATATTGATTTTAACAAAATTGTAATGTTCCACCCAATCATCAATCAGATGAGGAAGAGGAGGGGTGAGGAAGCATATGGATTTTACGAAAATTGTAATGTCTCACCCCAACCATCACTCAGATGAAATTTTACAGGAAATGTGCATGCAGTTTGGAGAAATATAGAACCTTAGTTAGCACGCTCACATACCCCATGCGCCCCGATATTTCAAGCTCTAATAATTTTTTAAAAATAAACATAGATTCTAGGAATACTGCAGAAAACAGTGTTCTGTAATTTCAACGGTATTGAAAGAATTCAAGCAGAGAAAAAGCCCGGAAAACTGTCATTTTGATGAACTTTTCAAAGTCTATGGGGGCCGTAATTTTGGTAAAAATCAGTGGAGCGGAACAAAACCCTAACTTGTTCTGTAGGCCACCATGTTAGACTAACATATCAAAAATCAGCTCAATATCTGGAAGCAGGTAGGAAAAAAGTCCGGAAAACTGTAATTTTGATGAACTTTTCAAAGTTCAAGGGCCGTAATTTCGGTAAAAATCAGTGGAGCGGAACAAAATGCAAACTTGATCTGTAGGCCACCATGTCAGACTAACATACCAAACATCAGCTCAATATCTGGAAGCGTGTAGAAAAAAAGTCTGCAAAACTGTAATTTTAATGCATTTTTCAAGGGTCGTAATTTCGGTAAAAATCAGTGGAGCAGAACAAAACGCAAACTTGTTCTGTAGGCCAACATGTTAGACTAACATACCAAAAATCATCTCTATATCTGGAAGCGTGTAGGAAAAAAGTCTGCAAAACTGTAATTTTGATGAACTTTTCAAAGTTCAAGGGCCGTAATTTCGGTAAAAATCGGTGGAGTGGAACAAAATGCAAACTTGATCTGTGGAACAAAATGCAAACTTGATCTGTAGGCCACCATGTTAGACTAACATACCAAAAATCAGCTCAATATCTGGAAGCGTGTAGAAAAAAAGTCCGGAAAACTGTAATTTTGATGAATTTTTCTGAGTCCAAGGGACGTAATTTCGGTAAAAATCAGTGGAGCGGAAAAAAATGCAAACTTGATCTGTAGGCCACCATGTTAGACTCACATACCAAAAATCAGCTCAATATCTGGAAGCGTGTAGAAAAAAATGACGGACTGACAAACGGACCAGTCAAAAACATTATACCCCAGCAACTTCGTTGCGTGGGGTATAACAAGACTCAAACACCATACCCTTTTTTTGATTGATAACAATGGATGGATGGACAGAAGGCCATCCATACTGATGGTCAGATAGATGCCTAGACAGATGGCAAAATGAACAGATGGATGGACAGGCAGAGTGATCAGCTCACCCTGATTTTCAGTCAGTTAAGCTAAAAACCCTGAATAAAGAAAAAAAAATGGAGTTTGCCAGCGAAGCTTCATACAGAGACATCTAGAATATTCACAGTAATATCAGAACTGGACATCATTTTCTAGAAAGCTTGTGAGAGAGCTTTGTAAGAAATAATGTATAGAGGGGGTTGTCTTGACATGCCAGAAACTGCTGTTTCCAGTGGTAAGGTCAGAAGGTGTGAATAATCTGGATAATCAAAGGATTACCGCTTGTAGTCTGCATCTTCTTTGTCAGACTTGTTGAAGGAAATTATCATGACTATTGCTGTATATACCTTACTTTTGTTCTTTTATAACACATGTAAAACTAAAAATATATTAACAATATTTTTCACTGATAAAGCAAAAAAAAAGTTTTGTTTCTCAGATAATCCCTCATTGAAATTAAACCTATCTCACTGAATGCTTTTTCTTGGCATGCAGTGTCTTACAAATTCAGTATGGAATTTTGAAATTTTAAAAAAATTTCCTTTTTAATTCAGTGTCTGTTTATTACAAATGCTTTGTAAATATCCTGTTCACAATTTCTTTAATAACTGGAAGACTGCTAATTTTTCATGCTTGCCAAAATTGGTTCATATGTTTTTGTTTTGTTTCAATTTATGGGAGAGTGCCTACAGGCACTCTCCCATAAGTTGTAACAAGGCAAATCCATTTTGGTTACAATTCACCACAAACTGTGACCAATATCGCTTTAGACTAAAACTCAATAAATACTTATGACTGACTGCTAATTAACTGTAGACTGCCGGCATTTCGAGACTAACCTGCCATGAGGTGATGATATCAACAAGGAAAAGTCAGGAAATAAGCATCAGATTGCAAAGCAAATCCTCTGCACCTCTGATGAGCCCTAGTATGAGCAAAAGTGTAATGAAGAACTAATATTTATTGAAATATGATAATTCTGTTCCATGTTATCAAATAAACCTTAAAATTCCCAGAACAAGGGAATAAACAAAGGGCAATAAGTCTCCCTATTTTCATCAAATCACCATGGTTTTCAAATCTGTCCAGGACAATCTTCATATGAAGCAGCATAAAAAATGTATTGAAATCTGAGTAAGATTTTTAAATTTATCACATAAAAATTCAAATGACATGAAATAATCTAAGGCCAATAACTCTTTCATTTTGGGCAAAACCATTGTGGTTTTCAGACTTTTCAAAGACAATGTTAATATATAAAAAAAAATTATTGAAATCCAATGTTTACTGTTCAAGTTATTGCATAAACAATAAAATTCCAAGCAAAATTCTGTCGACAAAGAATTTTGCTTGGAATTTTATTTTATATCTAATTTATATCTAATATTGTTAGCTATTGAACAATTTCTAATTTATATCTAATATTGTTAGCTATTGAACAATTTCAAGACAATATTAATATAAAGTAGCACACCGTAAATTAATGAAATCTGATAACTACTGTACAAGTTATCATTTAAACAAGTTCATGGACTGACAGAAAGAATTAAGGACAGATGAAAGGATGGAAAACCAGATGGTGTGTCAAACTGTACCCCTTCCCTACGGAAAGACAGCAAAACAAAAAAGTTTCTGAGGATATCCAACAACTTATATGAGGAACTGTAAATATAATTTTTAAATTTTACTCATTTTTTACAAAAATTGATGCTGTAAGACTCAGTGGAAAAAACCCTTTGAAGCTAGGGTAAAAAAGTCTAGCACTAAAAATCAAAAGCTAAAATTTGCCCATAAAGCTTCTAGTGCTTGCTGCATGTTGGCAAGTGAAATTTTAAATGAAGTCCTTCAGAGATTATATTATTTCAGCTGGCACTGTATTTACTAAAAAAAAACAACAACTACCTAGCTCAAAATCAGAGTGTGAATCTGAAAAAAAAAAGTGAAATTATAAAGTCAAATTACAAAAAACCTCAAAATACTACATAACTAAATGCCAACAAAAGGTCTAAATATTTATCCTTTAAAGGCCTAGTTCTGACTTTGATAACTTTTTCTGCAATAAAACAGATTTGCAACATGCCATCTCTGAGTAAACTTGCAAGTTACATTTTTTAAGTACCTTGGTAATTGTTTCTAAGCAAATCTTGGCTGCCTAGATAGGCAGCCAAGATTTACTTAGAAACAAATGCAAAGTCACAGGGTGTAGTCTATTAAATTGTGGCAAAAATGTATAAATGAAAGTGTCAATGACACTGTAGCTCAACTTGTCAAGACATGTACATGTATAGCAATGACAAACATCTAGGTAATGACCTGATAACAAAGGTACATATAAAGTATTGTAACGGTCTGTACATAAATACTGGCCGTAGCCTGTAACAAATGTATAGGTAAAGTATTGTAAAGGTGGGTGACAGTCAGATGCTAAACCAGAAAAGAAATCTTTGAGTCCCAGAGTGGGTCTGACTGAACCCCAAAATATTTGTTCTCATAGCACAGTGATAACAAAGGTACCCCAAAACACACTCATTCCTGTCCCAAGGTGAAAACAAAGGTACCCAAGAAGTTTCGTGAAGATCAGTTCATAAATATGAGCTGTATAGAAGTTGTGACAAAAAACTGATTGGACCTAATTTCGGTACAAAATGGCCGCTGGCAGCCATCTTGAATTTTGGACCGCACTCAGAAACACTCGTTCTCGTCCCAAGGTGATAACAAAGGTACCCAAGAAGTTTCGTGAAGATTGGTTGATAAATACAGCCTCTAGCCCGAGCCGTATTGACATGTGCACTTACAGTGTATAAGTAGCACTAAATAAATCAAAATTCATCTAATTTGCATAATTTCTGCACAAGAAAAAAACCTGTACTATATGTGATGTATTCCATGTTACTAAACATTCATACAAAAATTTATTCAAATCAGAACTTTCATACAGAAGTTCTGTACAAAAGACTGATTGCACTAATTTTGGTACAAACTGGCTGCTGGTGGCTATCTTGAATTTTGGACCACACCCCAAAACACTCGTTCTCATCCCACGGTGATAACAAAGGTACACAAGAAGTTTTCTAAAGATCGGTTCATAAAAACGGCCTCTAACCTGAGCCGTATAGAAGTTGTGTACAAAAAACTGATTAGACCTAATTTCGGTACAAAATGGCCACTGGCAGCCATCTTGAATTTCGGACCGCACTCAGAAACAATTGTTCTTGTCCCAATGTGATAACAGAGGTACCCAAGAAGTTTCGTGAAGATCGGTTTATAAATACAGCCTCTAGCCATAATTTCTGTACGAGAAAAAACCCTGTATTATATGTGATGTATCCCATGGTACTAAACATTCACACAAAAAATTATTCAAATCAGAGCTTTCATGTGGAAGTTCTATGCAAAAATCTGATTGCCCCTAATTTTGAACAAAATGGCTGCCAGTGGCCATCTTGAATTTCGGACCGGACCCCAAAACACTCATTCTCGTCCCACGGTGATGACAAAGGTACCCAAGAAGTTACGTAAAGATCGGTTCATAAATGCGGCCTCTAGCCCGAGCCGTATTGGCATTTGCACTTAAAGTGCTGGAAGTAACACTAAATAAATCAAAGTTAGTCTAATTTGCATAATTTAAGCACGAGAAAAAAACCTGTATGATATGTGATGTATCCCATGGTACTAAACATTCATACAAAAAATTATTCAAATCAGAGCTTTCATATGGAAGTTCTGCACAAAAAACAGATTTCTGCATCGTCGGTACAAAATGGCGGCTGGCAGCCATCTTGAATTTCGGACCGCACCCCAAAACACTCGTTCTCGTCCCAGTCATAACAAAGGTACCCAATAAGTTTCATAAAGATTGGTTCATAAATACAGCCTCTAGCCCAAGCCGTATCCGGCGGACATATGGACGATGGGCCATGACAAAAGTTCAAATTTGGCTTTGCCAAAGTTGAGCTAAAAATCTTCAGGCCTTTAAGGATTGAGAGAGAATATATGTGAATGATCAAGGATTCACAAATATGGATGGCCAGAGTATTTTTTAGTTTAAGCATCCTATATAATATGAAATCATTTTTAGTGGTAGCTTAATCATGTAAAACATAGGAACACAATCCTTTATGCTATATTTAAGAAACTCAATAGAAAATCAACCTTCAAGTTGAATGATGATGAACAAGAGGCCCCACGGGGCTGAAGCGCTCATCTTGTACAGAACACAATTTTAAACAGAGTCCAAGAATGAGTCTACATTAAGCAAGCCATCTCCATAGGCTACACTGTCAGTCCTCGAGTCCCTCAGGAGTGACAAAAATAATCTGGGCATCATGCCTTTTCTTCAGTTGATCATAAGTAAAATGTAGAGCTCCCCTATGAAGCCTCTTGATACAACCTATGTGGATTAATCTTAGTACCTCTAGAGGGTACTGAATACAAAATTTTTAATTCTTCAGCAAAATAGCCAATTCCGGCTCCCATAGAGAGCCCAAATATTAACCCAGGCTCTTGATCTGAACATAGTTAAATCTGACTTCCCTAGAGATGTTGTGTACCGAATATGAAAGCATTCTGACTGTTGGATCTGAAGAAGAGAAATTGGAAAGAAGCCCAAATATTGACCTATGGATCCGATTTGAACAAACTTGCATCTGACCCCCCTAGAGATGTTGTATACCAAATGTGAAAGCATTCTGACAAGTGAATCTGAAGAAGAAGATTTTTGAAGAAATTCCCTCATATTGTACTAAGTTAAATTTCATGTTCCCATATGGAGCCCAAATATTAACCTAGGCACTCGAATTGAACAACCTGGAATCTGACCCCCCTAGAGATGTTGTATACCAAATATAAAAGCATTCCGACTGGTGGATCTGAAGAAGTAGATTTTTAAAGAAATTTTCTCATATTGCACTAAGTAAAAATTTGGGCTACCATAGTGAGCCCAAATATATACCTAGGGATTTGATTTGAACAAACTTGAATCTGACCCCCATAGAGATGTTGCATACCAAATATCAAAGCATTCTGACTGATGGACCTGAAGAAGAAGATTTTTTTAAATTACCCTCCATATTGAACAAAGATAAAATTTGGGCTTCCGTAGGAAGCCCAAATATTAACCTAGGGACTTGGTTTGAACAATCTAGAATCTGACCCTCATAACAATGATGTATACCAAATATTAAAAGATTCTGACTGGTGGTTCTGAAGAAGAAGATTTTTAAAGAATATTCCCCATATTACCCTATGTTAAAACTTTGGGCTCCTGTAGAGAGCCCAAATATGAACCAATGAGCTTTATTTCAACAAACTTTTATCTGACCCCCCCTATGAATGCTGTATACCAAATATCAAAAGATTCTGATGATTGGTTCTAGAGAAAAGATTTTTTTAAATTTTTGCAAATATGCTGACTCAGCATTTTTTCTATGCCCATTACAGAACACCCTAACATAACCGATGGCAATTTTTTTTTACCATTCAATTCTACTGGTCATAAGGATACTTCATACCAAATAAAAGCTCTCTGTTCCGTGGGGTTTGGGAAATATGGGCGTTTGAAAATATTTCTATTTTTAGCTCCCAGGGTTCCCATGGGGATGCAGGAATTTTTTTTTTTGCATGGGTCAAGTACTTATGACCCAATACTACCACAAACCAAATTTGGTTCATACCGGGCCATCGGTTCAGAAAATAGAAATTTTGGGCGGGGCCAAAAATCTTACCCCTCCTATTACAAAGCCAAATATTACTTTACGAACTTCGTTTGAACAAACTTGATTCTACACCTCATATGGAAGCTCCGTAGCAAATACCAAGTCATTGTACACACTGGTTCTTGAGAAGATTTTTAAAATATTTTGGAGCATTTTCCCCCACTCCCTCCCTATGGGGCTGGGCATGCTGAGTTGAACAAAAATGAAATGCCCCTTTGGGACCATCACTCACACAAACCTTCACTTGAATTGGCCCAGTGGCTTTGGAGGAGAAGACCAAAACATGGTGTTGACGGACGGCGGACGACAGACGACAGACGACGGACGGGAAGCGATGAGATTAGCTCAGCTTGACTTTGTCAAGATGAGCTAAAAATGAACTAAAGCACATAGACTATTGGTTTTGGTATCAAAATTAAATGTTCATGATACCTAAGTGGGTGGCCAAAGTGAATTTTCAGTGGCATTTAAAAAAATTCTGATAATTTGAAAAAACACATTCATTTCTATTTGTATGCCATTTTTTTGATTCCCCAAAGGGCACCCTATGACACAACCATTGCAATTTTTCTTTGCCCATCCGGTTCTACTGGTCCTAAGGATGCCTCATACTAAATGACAGTTCTCTGTTCCATGTGGTTTTGGAAATATGGATGTTTGAAATATTTCCTATTTTTAACTCCTGGGGTTCCCTTGGGGTTGCTGGATTTTTTTTTACATGAATCAAGTATTTATGACTCATACCAAATTTCGTTTAAATCGGCCTATTGGTTCTGAAAATAGAAACACTGGGCAGGGTAAAAAATCTTCCCCCTCCTAAAACTGAAAATATTACCCATCAAACTTCTCTTGAACAAACTTTAATATACACCTCTAAGGGAAACTGAATATATATATATATTTTATACAATTTCATTTTGTCAATTTGAAATTGTATAAAAATATTTGATGAAGTGTGTATATATATATATCTATAACTTCGTCAAATTGCCGTCATGCTCGGAAGTTTACTTCCTTCTAAGCGGCTTTCATTTTTGACTAATACTTATTCCGTTACGTTAAGTGCCGTACCAATGTGTATCGCGTCATGGGAACGTAAAATTTAGCGTCACGCTGATCCTAATTGTTGAATGGGAATTATAAAATTGATCGTGATACGCGTACGTCTTACAGATCGATTTATTATTTGGCAAGTGGCTGCCTAGCTCCTAATCACGAACCCGTCTATAAAATCGCCGATGCATGTCTTCCTTGGGCGGCAACAAGTAAAGATATGTTCCGCATTACACGTTGTTCACCTTCTTTAATTGTAAATTATGGACAAACAAGACCGTATCATATCTTCCTAAGGTGGTAACGAGTGGAGATATATTCCGCGTTATCTCGCGCATTTTTTTTGTTCTCAGCCTTAGAATTAGAAACATTCAATCATTTATCTCAACCTCGCCCTGGTAACAGAGGCAGAAGCGAGTTCGCATGCAGTATTCACACATTCAGCCATTCCTTGACCCGAATTGTTTACACGCGTTGTTCTCCATATTCAAGTGTATTGCTTATAAAACCACTGTATCATATCTCCGTTGGGTGGTAAAGATATGTTCCCCGTTTCATGTTGTTAGCCGTATCCGAGTCTATTACGCGCAAAATAACCGTATCATATCTTCCTTGGGTGGCAACAAGTAAAGATATGTTCCGCGTTATTACGTAAAAAGCAAATATGAATTAGACACTATTTCTAAAACCTCGCCCTGGTAACAGAGGCAGAGGCAAGTAACTTACCGTATTCACACATCCAACCACTCCGCGCGCCTCCATATCTCCGCCCAAGTACCCAAACCGCGTCATTCAGACATCAATACCGCTGATGGAATATATAATGTTTTATACCCTCCTTGCATCTGAAAATATTACCCATCAAACTTCTCTTGAACAAACTTTAATATACACCTCTAAGGGAAACTGAATATATATATATATTTTAAATCGGCCCTTAAAATATTGCAATTTTTCTTTGCCCATCCGGTTCTACTGGTCCTAAGGATGCCTCATACTAAATGACAGTTACCGTCATGACGCAAGGAGGGTATAAAACATTATAAAACATTATATATTCCATCAGCGGTATTGATGTCTGAATGACGCGGTTTGGGTACTTGGGCGGAGATATGGAGGCGCGCGGAGTGGTTGGATGTGTGAATACGGTAAGTTACTTGCCTCTGCCTCTGTTACCAGGGCGAGGTTTTAGAAATAGTGTCTAATTCATATTTGCTTTTTACGTAATAACGCGGAACATATCTTTACTTGTTGCCACCCAAGGAAGATATGATACGGTTATTTTGCGCGTAATAGACTCGGATACAGCTAACAACATGAAACGGGGAACATATCTTTACCACCCAACGGAGATATGATACAGTGGTTTTATAAGCAATACACTTGAATATGGAGAACAACGCGTGTAAACAATTCGGGTCAAGGAATGGCTGAATGTGTGAATACTGCATGCGAACTCGCTTCTGCCTCTGTTACCAGGGCGAGGTTGAGATAAATGATTGAATGTTTCTAATTCTAAGGCTGAGAACAAAAAAAATGCGCGAGATAACGCGGAATATATCTCCACTCGTTACCACCTTAGGAAGATATGATACGGTCTTGTTTGTCCATAATTTACAATTAAAGAAGGTGAACAACGTGTAATGCGGAACATATCTTTACTTGTTGCCGCCCAAGGAAGACATGCATCGGCGATTTTATAGACGGGTTCGTGATTAGGAGCTAGGCAGCCACTTGCCAAATAATAAATCGATCTGTAAGACGTACGCGTATCACGATCAATTTTATAATTCCCATTCAACAATTAGGATCAGCGTGACGCTAAATTTTACGTTCCCATGACGCGATACACATTGGTACGGCACTTAACGTAACGGAATAAGTATTAGTCAAAAATGAAAGCCGCTTAGAAGGAAGTAAACTTCCGAGCATGACGGCAATTTGACGAAGTTATATAAAATATTTGATGAAGTGTATATATATCTATATATATATATTAAGTTATTCCATTATTCCATGCATCGGATTATGAGATTTTTAAAAATTTGAGCCTAGTTTCCCCCATCCTCTCCCCATGGGGGCAGCATATCTATGTTAACAACACTTAATTGCTCCTCCCCAGACATCATTCACATGGAATTTTATTGGAAGCACAGCAGCAGTTTGGGAGGAGAAGGCTCAAACATCACCTTTACGAAGTACGGAGAGTGATCATTATAGCTCATCCTGACATTCAGTCAGGTGAGCTAAAAATATTATATTTTTACATGTGTTTATGGCTCAATGAAAGTATTCGATTTTTCATTCTTACAAGTGAATTGGATTATTTTTATCAGATGTGTTTACACTTATGATGAGGGCACTGGGACAAGAATGGTGATTAAGAGCCTGGCCTTTCAGTTTGAATGAATTCTATCTGTCATGCATTTGCATTTATCTCATGCTCGTAATGTGAACCCACTTATAAATGTTCATGCCCATATATATGGAAATACCCAACAAATGAAAAACAAAATGTGTGCTTTACCCTATAAAGAAGTGACCGGAGGGGATCAAAACCCATCTAATGTTACTCATTGGACAAACTTACCCAGCGAGGAAAATTTGGGTCCCCATATTTGAAAATTTTATGAATGTGTACAGAACAAAGGCACAGAGAGGCACAATCACATTTATATATAAGATAAGACACCTATTTATGAATTAACCAGTATTTTAAACATTTGACACTAGTGCTGAAACTTTTCGATTAGTCAAAGTTGACATGAATAGTGCCATCAGTCGACTAAAAAAATTCCTTGTCAACTAGTCGTCAACATATTATCCCATTCCCAATATAAGTTACATTGCCTGGCCAGTGCATTTCGGCATTTTTTTCCTTTGCCAGTACTGTAGAAATTTCAGTATCTTCTTTTGTCACCACAATCAGTTCATTTGGCAACAAACTTCTTACCTACATGTAATTAATTTTTAATTACTGTACAAATGATGCTTGTATAATAATAAATAGACCATGAAACACACTCACCATTGACCAGCTGATTGCTTTTTCAGTCAGAGTTTGAAAAGACAATGTTGGTCATGCTTTATGTAAACAATCAAAAAATATTGTTCAGCCACTTTGTGTGTTGATTTCTGGGATTTTTCATCATTTGTGAAGCAATAGATTTTAAAAAAAATTGTTTCATTTGCATTTGGATCTTTCCGGCAATAGGCACCCCTCTACAAATCAATTCAAACACAGTGAAATGCAGCGTTAGCAACTATTCAAAAATATACCCTTTGTGTATTGTATTTCATTTTTGCCTCCCTACAGAAACATGTGAATTACCGTTAACAAAACGTGATCTATTTTTGACCTGCCCATGTGTGTTGTTAACTGATTAAAAACTAAAACAAAACCCACAAAGGAAATAATTAAACCAAGTGAATAAATATATATTAATTTAATGCCTTTGATACATTTTATTCAATAGGAAACTCCATTTAAGTTTAGGTGGAATTTAAAATGTTATGCGCGTAAGTTGCCTATTTTCACTTCGAACCTTGCAAACTGACAATAAACATCAACGACTAAAGTCCCAAAACACTTAGACTCTTAGATTTTCCTGAATTTTTAACTGAAATTGATCTCATTCCAGGAGAGCTGTAAGTATTCCAGAATCAAGCCTGGAAAAAAAGCAGTCTGTCATCTGCAAAATAAGGTGCACAGAGGGGGAATTTGGTGATGCTACCCTGCTCTGCAGGGTAGCATCACTAAATTTACACTCAGTAAACCTCAGTCTGAATCAAAGTCTCAGTCCTAAACAGAGGTTCCCAGATAAATAGGCCCACCTTATGGGTTAGCATCAGGAAATTCACCCTCTGGGGACCTCATTCTACAAATGACAGATTGCTTATTTCCATGCTTGTCCACAATTGTTAACATGTCTGATCATGCCACAAATGGAGGCACTGTAATTTAGAGTTCCATTCTGATTGTACTGTATGTACAGTGAAATGATTAGTCAGTTTAAAGTTGACTACTGGCTGGCGATTGGCCAATTAGAAAATTTCCTAGTCGTTTCAACACTATTTGACACACATAATCAAAAGCATGAACTTCACAAAAATGTGAAATATTGAAATATCAATAAATTAATGCAACCCCCAAATAGTTCTGACAGTAGCATATATATTAAATCACTAGTGAAGCAAAATGCCAATATCTTTCACTGGTGAAGATACAATTTTTTCTCATCGATATTCCAATAATTCTATGAAATTTCATAGCAAAGCAGTTTAAAAAACTTATAATCACTCTTAGGAAGAAACTCACTGGGGAGTCCCTTGTATGATTTACGTGAAGACACTTCAGATAAATATGATTTTGTCTATGTCGTTTTTCAAGACAGGACTTCAGATATATGATACATCTCATAAATTGAATTAACCCTTTACCCAACGTAACAGCCCAAACCGGCAAGCTCTATTCACAAAAATCGCCAAGTAAATTTTCATTATTTTTTTAATTTTCTGTCTCAAAAACATAGGTTATGACCCCTCTTTGGAATGAGCTAATCGAGCTCATTCCAATGAGGGGTCATAACCTATGTTTTTGAGACAAAAAAAAATGAAAAAAATTTGTTATTCAAGAATTTTGTTTGCAGGTGTCATCTTTTTTTTCATGTTAGGTAAAGTGTTAAGGAACTCCCTGTCAATATGATTTGGGAGATTCAAATGTTTCCTAAATGAGCCAAGGAACTATTAACAGAAAAAAAAACTTTTCTGAAAGCCATATGTGAAAGTAGTATGCAGACATGTATTTCTTTTCATTGTTTCAATACAAGCAAAGTAGAGAATAAAATCACATACATATTAAAGCTTCAATGATTGAAAAAATAGATTTTTGCACAAATGTTTCACACATTCTGATAGGAATATCAATGCACAGGTGAGAAGGTATGAAATAACGGAAATGAGGCAAACTATGAGCCAAAAACTTTGTTGGTGGAGAAAGCAATAATGGATGGTGCTGAAAGCAATGATAGCAGGCAATGAAATGAACAGGTGTGAGAGGCAATAAATTTGTTGATTTTGGGAATCTAGCTTGAAAAAAGATTACTTTTGAAAACAAAAAACTAAATGGTGACCGCCCAGACATGGATGCTCTGAACTATGGCCAAATGGCCAAAAATACTGGAATGAAAAGCTCTGTGTTGAATTTGGTGCTCACTCTAGTCCATAAGATTTTGAATTAATAAAATACATCTGAACATAGCAGCCAAAAGCTGTATTGACCTTATTTCCATAAGGTCAATACAGCCACTAATATGTTGGAACTTTCTCAACAGAACTATACACATATGGATGTCACCTGAATTGGCATACAGTACAAGACAAAATAAAGTTGTAGGATAACCGCTATAAACTATGTATCTTTCTCTTCCTACACTGGTAAGACCAGACACTAACATCATTTTCTGGAAGGGTCTCACAGAGAGCTTTCAAGAAAATTATGTCAGATTCTGGTCTTATCAGTGCATATGCAGCAGTATACTTAAGTTTCCTGCAGTTATGTTACAACTTACTTCGACTTCAGTTATGTTACAACTTACTTCAACTTGTATTGTAATGTGCAAGTTCTTTTGACAATGATATCTGAATGGTTTTATTGGAAAATAGAGACAAGATTTTTCTCCTAAGAATGGAATTTAGTTTACTTTTTTAAAAAAAATTTTCTTGGATAAAGGGTTAACTGATATAGATTAACCTTTTAAACAATGAAACCCTGCACACAGTGACTGTAAATGACGAAAGTGTGTAAGAGGATGACAACTTTGTCCGTCAGCCAAGCATTATAGAATTATGGTTACAGACGGAAAAATACAGTCTGTAAGAGAATTAAGTTTTCCCGTTCCTGTGACTTTGACCTTTGTCACTCAAGCATGGTGTTGCTTTGCAAAAGACCTTCCATTGGTCTTTACCCCTATGTAAAGTTTCATGGAAATCCACCAGAGCATTATAGAATTATGACTGTGGACAGCCAAATAAAGTTGGACAGATGGATGGATGGACTGATGGATAGATGGATGGACAGAAAACCTGAACTTTAAGATGCCTGTCAGGGGCATAAAAAATATCTCTGTTCAAAAAAAATAAAATTGACTTGCACTTCAACAGTTATCAAACATGCTGGAATGCAGTCAGAACTGAAAAATACACTGAATTGAGATTTTAAAACAAAATCTGTAAGTCTAGTTTGCCAATGAAGTTTCATACAGCGCAATCAAGAATAAACATTTCAAGGCATGAATCTAGAGGTTGCTCTTGATGGTGTCACAGAAATCATCGAACAGAGATGATAGTAACAAAGCAGCAAAAATTTGGAGATCATACGATGATGACATCATGTAATTAAATCTTTATCCAAAGACACCCCTCCACCCTATATTGACCCATATAATTTACAAATTGAGCTCTGGAAAAAATGAAAATTTAAAAAAATTTCAACAAAACTATATCAATAATTAAAAGAAGATACCGCTCTTTCCGTTCCTCCAACGTTTTGGCCTCATGGCCTTCATCAGGGTGGAAACACTTAACTGGTAGAGTGCTAAATTATTTTTGGCCATCAAATCTTGTACTCATGTCTTTGCTTTGTTACAATTTATGGGAGAGTGCCTATGGGCACTCTCCCATAAATTTTACCAAGGCAAACCCTTACAAACTAAATAATATTGCCACAAAGATAACAGAAAGCACATCGACTGAATATGAGCCTTCAAAGTGTGATACCTCGACTTCAGAATGAAGCCCAAATATGGGCTTCCAGCACTCTACCAGTTAATTATCACATAATAAAATATTAATAGTCCTCTCACTAATCGATTATAGGGAAATAAGACGTTGGCATATACAGTAACGTCGTAGCATTGCAGGTATAAAGCCAATGTCACACAGTTATAAAAATTGATTTAGAAATACATTGGAAGTGTAATGAAAAATAATGAACAATGGAAAATCAATAGCTATGTACCCACATAGGCCCACATGAGTCCGAAACGTTGGAGGAACGGAAAGAGCGGTTACTTCTTTTAATTATTGATAAATAAATAGTCCCTTTTCTTTGGACTTTTACTTTGTGCTACTAAAACTATATCATGTTGCACCTCATTGGAACAAGCTCATCAAGCTCATTCCAATGAAGGTGTAAAATATGGTTTTGATGAATTTGCTTGAAAAATTTGATTAATGGAGACACTTAGGAAGTGGTCACTATAAACTATCATTTATGTTTTTCAGCTGTCATTTGGTTTCCCCAAAAAAACCAACAAATCCACATGGAATTTGAAAAAAAACCAAACTCACACATTTGTTGTGAAATATTAATGGAATCGGTTCTGCCCAATGTTGTCAAAATCAATGTGCTTTAAAACAGAAAATAGTATGATGTCTTTAACACTGAAGGACAGTTTGCAGTTCAGAAAACAGCCTTTGCAGTTTCTTTACACAATGCACATGATATCAAAATTCATTATTTTAAAAATCATTTTTTAAAAATTTTTCAACAAAATCATATCATATGACTCCTCACTGCAGTTTAAAAAAAGAAACAGCCTTTGCAGTTTCTTAACCCTTCACCCAAGGCACACGATATCAAAATTTAATATTTTAAAATTTTTCACAAATTTTTTATGAAAACCACATCAAGTGACCCCTCCTTGAAATGATCTAATTCCAATAAGGGGTCACATGATATGGTTTTGTTGAAACTTTTAGAAAAATAATTTTTTTTCAACAACTCATTTTGTATTTTACGTGGGCAGATGCAACCAATTAGTTAGGTATAGTGTAAGATTACACATTTCTTTTTGAATATAAGGCTGAAATTAATGACAACATAAAGAAGCCTTAAAACAGTTAGCATCTCTGATGGGAGAGAAGATGGCAAAGTAAGCAATGGAAGGGGGGAAGTCAATCTCTCAATCTGCCAGTCAGATTCTATAAGAAATTTGATGCGGTAATGGCCTGAAACCACTTAAATAGTCCATCATCTATGTTTTAGATTCAATTGTTTGGAATATTCCAGCCAATTGAATCTTAAAGTTCCAAAAACATTACTATTCTCTGAATCAGCGCAAGAAATGTTTCTCACTACATAACTGAGTTAACCCCTTGCATGCTGTAGATGGATATTCCTGCCACGACTGGTTTTCTCTTGTCACTGAAATAACTATAATTTGGGAGCATTTAATAAAAATTCCCTCTGTAAATTTCATGGATTTTTGCACCAATGATTTCTTGAGTTAAACTGTAGAGGAATTTTTCATCAAATCTAGTCATGGCTGCTCTGAAACAGCCATGACTAGATTTGATAAAATATTTCTTGTATTGTAAATACTCAGTGGGTTAAGGGTTAATCTATTTTTAATGACATTACAATACGGTTCGATATGTTTTGTAAACTAAACAATTATGAATGTTTATTGATTGGAATATCTGTAAGTGGTGCATGGAAGAATACCTGTATATCTTTGTGAGTAAAGGGACATCATATCAAATCAATGGTAATCTACATGCAAACTCCACAAAAAGTGGGTAAACAAACTGCCACAGTGGTCTGAGAGCTTGGGTTACAGTACAATTTTCCATTTCACCGGTTTTTTAGTAAAAATGTATGTTGAAAGACTCTATTGAAAAAATCTGATGATGTGAAAAAAGGGGGTCTAGCACTAAATATATCAAAAGCTAAATTTTGCCACTAAAGAATCAAAGCTTCGGGTGTTTGCTATGCTTTTGTTCTTAAAGTGACAAATGAAATGAAGTCCTTTGTCCTTTGTAGATTACAACTATTATTTCAACTGCCACTGTATATTTTCTAAGAAAAAGCAACTACCTAGATCAAAATCAGAGTCTGAATCTGAAAAGAAAATGTACATTACTCAGTGAAAATACACATTTATTTATTCATTTATATAATTTTAACCCTTTATCCAATGCACAGGATAGCAAAATGTATTATTTTAATTATTGTTTTTTAAAATTTTAAAAAAATTTCACCCAAACCATATCATAAGAGCCCTCATTGGAACAAGCTTGATGAGTTCGTTCCAAGAAGGGATCACCTGATATGATGTTGTTGAAATTTTTAGAAATTTTTTTTTTAACTGCTTAATTTGTAAATCATGTGGGTGGATGCGACCAATTCATTAGGTAAAGGGTTAAGGTCACTGTCAGCTTCTATCACCATAACATGACAACAACACAAGTGAGAAGATAAATTTAGCTAGTCGTTTGTACCTATGCTGCCCACTTTAGAAGACTTCCACCCTAACATCCACTTCTCAGGGTTTCCATGGGGGAGTAAAAATATAAAAAATCCCCAAATACTAAGTAAATGAAAGCAAAAAAGGTTGACTAAATATGTAAAGGCCTAATTCAGATTTGATCACTTTTACTGCAATACCTATGCTGTCTCTTGGGCAGGCCTGAAAAAAGCAGTCTAATATTTGCAAAATGAGGTCCCCAGAGGGTGAATTTGATGATGCTATCCCATACAGTGGACCAATTTATCCTCTGGGTACCTCTTTCTGTTTAGTTTTGAGACCCTGATTCAGATTGAGGTTCACAGAGGGTAAATTTAGTGATGCTACCCTGAATTCACCCGCTGGGGAACTCATTTTGCAGATGACAGTCTGCTTATTTTCTGGCTTGCTCTTGGGTAATAAACATTCAAGTCAAGTTCAATGTGTCTTAGCAGTTGTTTCTGGGCAAGACTTGGCTACCTATGTAGGCAGCCAAGACATGCCTTGAAACAGCTATAAAGCCACGGATGTTGAAATGAATATATAAGTTTGAAGAGGTAATAAAAGTATTGATTTGAGAGAGGGGATGGAGGTGGGGCAGAGGGGTCTAGACTGAAAATTGAAAAAAAAAATCAAACAGGCTGAAATGTTAAACTTACAGCATCCATTCAAAATGTCCAGTCAGATGAATATCTCATTACCTGACTTACCTAGAAGTTGAAAATTGCAAAAAATCCTTGAAAAACTAAACAATTTTAATTTTTCACCTCAAAATATTTGCTTATGACCTCTCATCTGAATGAGTTTGACAAGCATGTTCCAAAGAGGAGTCTTAAAATTCTAGCTGTTGTGTATTTATCTCATGCATATAAGGTGAATCAACTGAAAAATATGTGTCCCCTATAAATTAATTTTTTACTTATTTAATATGATTTAATGATGATACATGCAAAAAATTTCTTGCATAATTAAATATTTTCAAATGTCATTGTTAGGGTTTGTAGAGCAAAACTATACTAAACAATGCACACCACTTGGCTACCAGTCTTGCTGGTAGACGAGCAAAGTGTATGATTTAGACTTGTTTTGCTAGGCAGTTGGTGCTGAATGGAACAATCTCAGTGTGGGTTTGTATCTCCACAAAGCCATTTGCAATATAATGAACAACCCTTTTTGATTTTGCAGCACTTAAAAATTCGAAAAATAGATGTTCTTGCATATTTCCAGTAAAGTGAATTATGTAGAATTAAATGATGCAATCTTCTATAATTGAACATTTTCATTTTTTGCTTCAAAACACAGCTTATGATCCCTCATTGGAATGAGGCAGTCTTTTGATTTTGAGATGAGCTGTTGCTCTTGTGTGCCATCGCACTTGTAATTTTCACTTTTTGTGAGTAGACAGCAGTGCACCTCAGTTCCACCAAGCAAGGGAATAACCCATACCTAACATATTGGCCACATCTGTGTGTAATAATATACAAATTGAGCAGTTGAAAAAAATTGTTTAAAAATTCAACAAAACCATATCATGCGACTCCTCATTGGGATAATTTCATTCCAATAAAGGGTGATATGATATTGTTTTGTTGAATTTGTTTTGGGAATTAGGGGGAAAATTTAAAATAACAGAAAATTTGATACTGTATGTTTTCTGTAAAGGGTTAAAATCTATTTGTGGCCAAATAATACAATCTACGAAAAAATATTTCAAACTAAAAAAACTTCTGTTTCCAAGAATTGGTACGTAAGGCCACACAAAGTAGATGTTCTGTTTCTCAGGCCAAGTTTTGTAAAATTGCATGCGGGCGGGCGGTTTTTTATTTTATATTTTATTTTTGTAATTATTTCTTTGCCATCAGAAGTTCATATTCTTGGTTTATTTTTTGTTTTAGGCCTCATAATCTACAGAATAGCAAGTGTGGAGGTGTATTTTATCCTTTGGGTGCAACGAGGCTTTGCAATGCTAAAGCATTGCAAAGCCTTGTTGCACCCAAAATTGATAAATTTGTCCCTTGAGTGGAACAAGGCATTGCAAAGCCTTGTTGCACACAAGGGACAGATTTATCAATTTTATTAACTTGTGTAAAATATCAGACATAAACCATTTAATTTTTATTTTTTCATGTTTGCATTAGTCATAAAAAGAGAGCATGTGGCAGTCAAAAGGACCATGTGGGAAGGCCTGAGAAACAGATTTTTAATTTTTTTTAGGCCTAAACAACATATTTTGACAAACTTCAAAGGTCGGTAATGCTACTCACTGTCCATTCACTCATGCATTCCATGGAGATTCATCTGATAGATTTAAAATTACTCCATTGAAGTTGCATTTCATGTATATATTAAACTCAAATAAATTTGATTAGTGCTGTGAAAAGCTTATTCAAAAACTTGGAAATCCCTACTTACTGTGTAATAGAGTACTGAACGTTGTGCAGATGTTCGTTAATGTTTTTCTTGAAAACATTTTCCTGATGCCATGGCTCAATTATAGCACAATTCAGTTCAAATGTTATAGAGCAGTATGCTGTGCAACTCACATTTTTAAAGTCCAAAGACTGGGATGAGCTCATTCTAAATGGGGTCAAAAGCTATGTTTGTACATTTTAACTGGTTGAGTGCTAGGTGCTGCAAGCCCCTAGCAGGGAAATAAAAATTGAGGGCACCAGAGCAAAAGCCAATACCTTTCGCACTCATGTTTCATATTCAGTCAAAGGCAAATAATATTTTGTTCATATAAATTTGTTTTATTACAACTTATTGGAGAGTGGTAGTGGGCACTCTCTAATAATTGTAATAAAAAAATTTGGAATAACAAATTCAGACCGCAAAAAATAATCTAGCCCTCAACCAGTTAACCATTTAAACACAAAAATAATAAAAAAGTAACTTCTAATATTTCATTTTAAAATCTAAGTTCAAAGGGAGACAATCCTGTTAAAACTGGTTGCACCCAAAACATTTAGGTGCATACGAGTCTATTTTGTAGTGATCATGTTTGTTTGATTTAAATGCAATTGTCACATAAACACTTGAGTTGGGCTCACAAGAATCGATGATGTATGGACATATGGACAACACACCGATTCCTATGGAACACAAAATGAAAAAAAAACAGGGCTAAAATATATACTTGCTCTTTCAGGCTAAAAAAAAATTGGGTTCCCAGGCGATCCCTCAATGAAATTAAACACCCTCATTGAATGTTTCAGTGGCTAGGGGTGTTTTCCAAAATTGATAGGAAATCATGACACTTTAAAATTTTACCTTTTAGATTGATGTAGACCTAAATCAATTTGCATGTACAGTACGTGGAGAGTGGATTGTAACTAAATCACCTGTGCAGTGGAGTGGAGTTATCACCCAAGCTATAACTTTCAAATTCTGTACATGTCGACAAAAAACACAAGCAATGTTTCAACCAATGGACCTCCGGGTTTAACCCGGAGGTCCATTGGCTAAAACTTTGCTGGCGCTGGTTGTGCTTTGCAACAAATTTGCAATTATTGCTCGGGTGGAATCTCCACTCTGTGGGTGATTTAGTGATAATGCACTCTCCACATACTGTATTTGGAACAAAGCATAATTAAAATACAGTGTCCGTTAAGTATAATTGTTTTGTGCACATCCAGTTTGCTATGTTCTGCAGAAAATAACTCAAATATTATGTGGGCGGTATAAATTTTTCGAAAAAGGTGTACAAATGTAACTGAACACAAGTGTATTTGATATTTCTTTATTAGCTGATAGAGTGCTAAATCTGAATGTTTACAAAACAAATAAATAAAGAGACTTATTTTAATCACGCTTTGTTGAAAACACATGAAAGTAAATATATATGATAAAAAAAGGGTAAAATTTCTAAATCTCACAACTAAATTTGGATGACACTGCAGGCCAATATAAAGGATAAATGAAGGAGTTCAATTTCAATCAGCGAGTGATTAAGGTTATTCCTGTTTATCCAGCACACTGAGATTAATTGACTGATCGAGCTGTGTTATAGTCTGTATCAAACAAGAGATTCACTCGGAAGTGACTATGCCCCCTATGTGGCAACAACCTTGATCTGTGACCTTGACCTCCAACAAACAAAAACATTTGTAAAAAGTTTAATATTTGTACTTTGGTTCGTTTCTGAGTTTTGGCTGAGACACGAATATTGATGATTTTCAGTGTGACCTTGAAATGTGACCTTGACCTTACAGACCTGGCTGTGGTGTGTGACACATCCACCCGTTGTCCTTTATAATTGAGTGAAGTTAGATGATTGTAGCCCTAATAGTTTTGGAGTTATGCTTGAGACACAATTTGTGACCCTGAACATATGAAGGTCAATTGTGACCTTCACCTTGCAGATGTGGCGGAAACTATTATATGCGACACACCTTCTGACTGTCCATAACATTTGTAAAAAGTTTAACAATTGTACTATGATTCGTTTCTAAGTTATGGCTGAGACACGAATATTGACCGATTTTTAGTGTGACCTTGAAATGTGACCTTGACCTTGAAGGTACAAACCCAGCTAATGTGTGTGACACATCCTCCCATGGTCCTTTATAATTGTGTGAAGTTTGATGAGTGTGGCCTAACAGTTTTCGAGTTATTGGCTACACACACACACACACACACACACACACACACACACACACACAGACAGACAGACACACGCACACTTCAATCACTATATGCCACCCGACTTAAGTCGGGGGCATAAAACAATAGGTGTCTGCATCATTTGCTCAATTGTTACTTTTGTCAGCTATCAATAATGATGAGTATTGATGTGAGATAGGTTCATGAGTTTATTTTGTTTTTTATTATTTTATTTGCATGAGCATTTATTTGTAAATATTGTGATAGTGTTTGCATTGTTTGTTCGATTGTGTTATTTTTTGTCGGCTATCAATAGTGATGAGTATGTGTTTATTTTGTTTTTTAGGTTTTTATTTGCATGAGCATTTATTCTTAAATGTTGTGGTATATATAGGGGTAGTTCTACTGCAATGTCATATCACAATGGCTAATGCACAAGTAAACGCAAGCTTCATCCCAAATGGAAGAGGAGGAAAACATCTCATTTTTGAAGGTTTCACGTTCTGTCTTAAGTCCATAAGAAATCAGTGCATCCATTGGCATTGCTGCCAAAAGAATTGTCCTGCCACTATCAATACAATGAATGATATCATGACAGCAGGTGGTGTACACAACCATCCAACAGACTTAGGCCAAATTGCGGTGGATACTTTTCTGTCTGAATTGAAATCAACAGTGAAAGTGGATTCGAGGCCCATAACAGCAATCTACCATGAAGAAATTGCCAAACAGAGAACTAATGAAACGCAAGAAGAAATACTGGTAAAGATCCTGACAAAACATTTTTATACAGTTCAAGAGCCCAGGCATGTCCAAATCTACCACAACAACGATTATCTCTAATGTTTCCAGAAGCTTACACAAAGACAACAACTGGTGACAATTTTTTGTTGGCCGATGATGGAGAGGTGGACAAAATACTTTCAACTGTATACCATACATTGTTTTGTCGCAAGGAAGATGTGTCCACTTCTTTACGTATTCCTACCAAATAAGACACAACAGACATACCAACGCTTTTTCGGGCAAATAAAGCAAAGGTTTGCAGATCGATGGCTGCTCAGAATGCCATAGCTTCCACATTTCCAATGGCTGAACTGAAGGGATGTTTCTTCCACTATGGCTAGGCCATTTGGAAGAATGCCCAGAAATGACATCTCCAGCAGGCATTCAACGACAACAAAGACATAAAAAAGCTCATCAAACGTGCCATATCCTTGCCTTTGGTTCCAGTCAATGATATTAGAGACGCATGGTTCCTAACAATGGAAGAGATTCCAGAAACTGATACAGCACTCAACAACAACGTCACCAAATTCTGTGACGATGTTACGGAATATTGGGTGGAGGGTACTCATGGCCGTCAGATGTGGAATCATTAAGGTACCAATGGACCCAGAACGACAAACCATGTGGAAGGCTGGCACTGCAAGCTGCAGCTTTTTCTTCCTGACTCGCATCCAAATATATTCCGAATGATCAACTTCATTCGGAAAGAGCAAGCCTTTCATGAGACCAGCATCATTCAGCTTATCAATGGGGGTGTTCTCATGCCACGAAAAAAGAAATACAGATCTGTCAATAACCGGCTCCGGTACAAAGGTTATACAGTGAGAGGAGCATAAGCCTTGTGGAATATTTGGATTCTGTATCTTATCTTACTGGTTTTTAGTGTAAAATCTTCAATTTGTCATGTTAATTTATATTTTTATACTCTCACAGCTGTCATGTTAATTTATATATTTTTATAATAATGGACTTTGTACAATCTATAGTATCCATGTCAAATTTAAATCTTCAGATTGTCATGTTAATGTATATTATTTTATTTATTTTTAAAATATTCAAGTTTTATTCAGATATGCTCACTCTTTTTCCCCACTGACAATCATCTTATAACGTGCAAATAATAACCCACAGTAATGAAACAAACTATAGTTGGCTTTGCTTTGATGTGATGGATTATCACACTTTCAACTGAAACAATAGGTGCTAGATAGAGAGGAAGACCCCTTGATTGCCTGAGAACCCAAACCTTTTTTTTTTGCCTACAGGTCTCTCTCCTATGTGGATTTGAAAAATTACTTGCTTAACAATGATGGCTAATTCCGACTTTGATAACTTTTTAATGCAAAGGAACAAGTTACCCAACATGCACTGTTTAGATAAACTCAAATCTTGTTTTCTAATTAATGTATCAGTTGTTTCTAGTCAAGTCTTGGCTGCCTGTGTAGGCAGCCAAGACCTAACTAGAAACAACTGCAAAGCCAAAGGAGGTAGACTTTCAATGTATAGCGAAAATGTAAAAAATCTCCAGGCCCTTAAGGGTTAAGAACCAGATGTATTTTTTAAATGGCCTTAAAGTGATTTGAGTTATGCAACTTAACGATCATTCCTCATGAGACAGAAATTTGTCAAAAGGCCTACACAAATTGAGTGAATGATTGTCTCATTTGCTTATTGATCACCTCAAAACAATCAAGGCAATCTATTTTTCTTTTGCTTACATTACCGGATCTTAGACAAATACCCAGACTGTATTGATGAAATGCCCTTGGTTTTCACAGGTTACCATTTCCAGAACCACAATCTACTTAGTAATGAATATAAAATTAGGGGCCTCTTCAAGATCGATATGTTTCATCTGTTTCTAAATTTCTATTCCACATGTTTCAGAGAACAGTAGTGTTGTACAGTTAACCGGTTTTATAAGTCGGTTTTGGTTTTGCTTGAAAACCGAAACCGAAACCGTGTAACTGGTAAATGAGTACAGTTTCGGTTTTTTCCTAAAATGTCGGGAAGAGATGTTTTCTTTATTCAGTTTGCACTAACAATGTCTGAAATGTCAAGCTTTGTCAGGAAATAACAGTGTCGTCAATGCACGCCACATTCTGGGTGTAAAGGGGGCCACTGCAGCATGTCCAGATCACTCGAGAATGATGTATGACAAGTTGTCAATCACACATCGTTGACGTAAAAATGGGTTGTGTTTTCTGTGAGAATGACAAAACAGACAGCCAACACGCCTACATTTCACTGATTACAGGAAATACCTTGCGCAATTGGCTTCGTTTTTGAACGGGTTTGTATGACATAGTCAATCAGTTTAATTAAAATTACTTATCTATAATCTGTTGGACAGGGAATAATATCATATCAGAAAAAGGTCTTGGCATTTCACTGTCGTATTCGAAAATAACATTTGTCACGGGTTGCCCCACCACGTGTTTCGGATGTAGTCTGTTGCCTCCCTTGATGTGCTTATCCGGGAAGAGGGTTTACTTCAATTCAGTCTTGGGACGTTCCGACCCGAGACGATTTGTCCTGAAGGCTTCGGCCCATTAAAAACACGAAACCGCAAGTTCTTATTCTATTTAGTTCAATATATGAAGGCCAAAACGTCTTGAACGGAAACGTCCCGAGGCCAAAACGTCCCAAGACCGAATCGTCCATATCCACGGGAAAAAGCTGCGTTCCGTAATATCGCTGTCAATGTGCCACGGTTGCATTCCCACACAACTTAGTACTTACTTTAAGGGGGCCAACCAAAGGAACAAATCAGCGGTAGAAATTGGAATGGCAAGAGGCAAACACAAAAAAGTTACAATATATAACAGTACACCAGTGAATTTGTGAAATCAATTCCGTTGAGCTAAAACCATTGCGTGCGCGAGGTGTGTGTGTGTGTGTGGGAGGGGGGGGGGGGGGGGGGGGGAGACAATAGGTATTTGGTAAAGTGGTTCGTTTTGAAGCCCACCCAGCTACAAACAATATGACTTTCCCATTCCAGACTGACATGAAATGATTGCTGATTATTTTACTAGGGCGGGTGGTGGCACTAGTCACCACTGTGTGTGTATGGGGGGGGGGGGGTGAGGGGGGGGGTGAGGGGGGGGGGCGGTATTGAAAAGAGTCCATACATCAGTTCATTGTCAAATATGTTAGGATGGGTGTCTAGGTGACCCACTTGGCAACGCTTGTTATTATTTGCAATGCCTGGTAGGGTCATTTTGTTAGGCAGCCCAGGGCCCCACCCAGGAGTGAGCACTGAACAGAGCCCTGGGAAATTGTGAATTAGATCTTTTCACACCCATGTGTTAATATCAATTCATCATAGGCTCTCTATGCCTGAACTTAAAGATCAGAGGTGGGGGGGGGGGGGGGCATGTGCCTAGAATTGGTGAGTGGTGATATTCTACGAACACTGTTACATTTTATTTTCTTTTATATTATTTTGTTTTGATAATGCCTGCCATTTATACACTTAGCACAAATGCTAGGCAATGCCAATTAAATCATCATTGAAAATATGACAGTATGGGCATTATATCGACACTACATAGTTTCTGTTGGAAACTGCAGATGTCTTACTATAAAAAACCGAAAACTGACCTATAAACCGAGTTTTTTTAAAAAAAACGAACTGAAACCGAACCGAAACAAGAAAAATAAAACCGCACAACACTAGAGAACAGAAAAAGGTCACCAAATCACTCTGTTCAGAAACAGGTGTAAACAATATGTCTTCCTATTCTAATTCAGTGGTGAATACAGAAAACAAACAATTTATGTTTTTTGTCTTCACTTCACAGGATTTGTAAAAAGATTAACCCTCTATTACCTATTCCATGAGACGAAACAGAGAAGTGGCTGTGATAAAGCTATGCAAATCCTAAAAAAATAATTGTTCACCCCTTTTCAACCATCTTTCTCCATTTCGAGCATCCTTTGGATGTGAACTAGTTTTACTATTTTCTGCTCGAACGTTGAATATCACATATATTTTAAATAAAGAATTTAAACCCTAACAGTAACAACATCAGTTTTGTCTGTGTGTGCCAGCCATGGCCCACTTCCAAAATGAGTGTATGCAAAACTACTGACATTTTTCATGTATTAACTTGAACTTGCAGGCAAAAACCAAAGTAAAATAACATAATACAGTGGAGCCCACTTAATTGGATATCTCTTAATGAATAACTCTGTTAATTGAATATAATTTCCCAACACAAAACCATTTACCATACCTCCAGTACAAATTTGACCTGTTAATTGAATATAGGTTATAGAGTAAACTCCTGTTAATTGAATAAAAAATCTTGTAAGCTGTCGAGAAACTACCCTGACACTCCCCAGTTTTCCTTTGTTTACAGACCTATTTGGCCTCAGTACATCCAATATAGGCATTTAATCTATTATAGCTTGTTTGACAGAGCTCATGGAGCTCTGTCAAACAAGATATAATAGAATAAATGCTAAGTTTATCTCTATAATATAGGAAAGTGACACAGTCCCTGTTAATTAAATACTCCTGTTAAATGAATAATTTTCATTGACAAAATGACTATTCAATTAACATGGTTCCACTGTATGTGTATTTGGATTTATTCTGCAAGTGTTTTTCAAAATTATTATTCAATTGAAGGTAATTTTCTCTCTTCTTAATTTGGAATTGATGTTTTGAGGAACTTGCAATATGACATATTTTTATAGAAGATTGAGTATTCATGTGGCGTTTCTGTTGCTTTCTCGTTTCTCGATAATTATCATGTGATTATAACCCAAACAGAGATAGCTGAAACAACATGCTGAACTGCTTCATTTGTTTCTTGAACAATAGCAGGTTTCAAACTAAATGCACTTCTGTTTCACCTCCATAAATCAGTGGGTTTCAAAAACAGTAGGTGAAACACAAAGGCATGTTATTTAACTTAAAAACTTTAGTGCTGTGATGTAAGACACTGTTGGAAAGTTTCCTCTGAGCCCTTTCCAACAGTCTTACACTACAGCACCTCATCAGCTGAACAAAAGAACTTCATGAAACAAGCTGCAGAATTCTAACACTAGAAAGCATATCAGTATTATTCTCTAGATCCAAAAAAGAGAAAAATCCGAGCCTGAAAAAATTAACCCATTTTCAGATTGCCTCAATTTTTAATTTGTAGAAGCTTGACCAACTAGTTAGTGTAAGATTTAGTGTTAGCAGTGAATTCTTTGCAAATCCAAAAAATTTTTTAAAGTAACCCATTTTCAGATTGTCTTTATTTCTAATTTTGTAGAAGCCTGACCGATTTGTTAAAAAAGTTAGTGTTAGCAGTGAGTTGCTTGTCAGTTCTTTTGAAATGAAACAAATTAGTGAAAACGATACTTTAACAAAACAACATGTCTCAATTTCTGCTGTCAACTTAGTTCAACAAAGCAGCAATGCAAAATTGATTGTCTAAAAATAATTCTCCTCATTCTCAATCTGTTCCCCTAACTCTGTTAATATTATTTAACTCTTGGCATTTAACCCTCAAGTCCTCAGACTGATTTTTCATTAATACCTACCATTTTTCCATGTTCACAGCAGCGGATGACTTAACAATGTTTCTACATTATTGTTGGCTGCCTGTGATTTTTATTACTTTGGAAACGCATGCGTGGACATCATGTCCACACGTGGATTACGACCAATCCACGGCGACGGTACTGTATAACCAAACCTTGAAGTTTGAATGAAGTTGGATAATTTATTCTGTTCTGCATTTTAGCCCATATTGAGCAGTCTCATTTCTAGACTTGTAAAGATTTACTTTTAGTGAGGAAAAAAAACTTGAGTTCTGACAAATAATATCAATAAATTGTCTCTTTAGTCAATGCAGTATGTTACATTTCCCTTTGTTACAAAGGAAGTAAGCTTTACCTTCTCCTGGTTTTGCTCTCTGTGCAGCCACTTCCTGCACACCATCTTCTCTTTCCAAATAGGTACTAGGTACCCAACCTTGCTCATCCTCAGCATTCACAAACCACCAACCTGTGAAGTTGGGTAAAATCACAATTAATCCTTTTCCTAATGCAAGTCGATAAAAGCAGTAGGTATGACATGGGCAATGCTGCTTTTTGTCGACATATTTGAAAGTTTGCACACACAATAACTTGATACAGAAATTGATCAACAGCCTAAGTTCTAGAAAAGATATTCCCTAAAAACCTTTGCAGCTTAACGATTTGAGAATATACACAGAGAAGTTTGATTAAAATTGGTTCATAAACCTAGGAAAAATGCATACATGAACAGATGGGGATGGAAGGGACTGGACGAATGGACAGACAAGATAAACATTCATGTGATTTCTATATATCCCAATTCACTTTTGAAAAACAGCAGGAGTACAATTACCATATTCTGGAAAGATGGTATTTCCTTTACATACAATACTCTTAACCAGATGTTAGTTTCAACTTTACATCTAGAAACCAAGACCTTGAAAACTGCATGTTGTTCAGATTTACCAAGCATACCAGAAGCAGAACACAAACCCTAGTCTCCCACTATTGCTTGCTTCCTCCCTCTATCTGACCTTTACTTGCTTGTACATGTCACATACTAATTTGGGCCTAATTAGAGATGACAAATGAATGTTAATTGAGCATATACATGTAGCTGTTGGTTTCCTATTAACAGTTAGCTTGGGCTGAAATGGTTGGCTCATTTTCACAAGTGCCTAACTGCAAGCTACAACCAGATAATATCCGGTTATGCATGGCCATTATTTCACTGAAGATAGGATCACAACTATAGGGATTGGAGAGCTGTTTTCACAGAAACTATTCTGTAGTGTTATACCCGACAACGTTCATTTGTATACATACTATGGTATAGTTTCTGCAATTACTCAGCACTCACAGAAATTGCCGATCATTAATGAAGTCTTGAATGTTAGTCGATTATTTCTCAATATATACAACATGGCCTCATGGCGTAATCTATCCCAAAGGAGCAGCAGCAGATTTAGTATGTTTTAACCATGGAATAACAATCACTATCGATACTTTGGATAACCGGTTGATGATTTTTCTAATCGGTTAAGTAGTATGTAACTGGTTTCAAACCATTTCAGTACTACTGTTAGCTCTGAAACTATGGATTATCTGCTTGACCAATGATTTCTTAAGTTAAATTTATATGGATTTTTATCAAATCTAGTCATGGCTGCTTCTCAGCAGCCACGACAAGATGCAATGAAAAATATTTTCAAAATACTCAGCGGGTTAAGAGTTAAGCAAAGATACAATCGAATTGGTCCAAGCCACATCAACTACTTGTCAAATGCAAAAGGCCAGGTCTGTTCTGAATTCATATACATGTTATCAATCAACTGGTGAACGGAACAAGGTAGAATCAATGCAATTATATAATAAATTTAATCCTCCTCTCAAGTCTTACCACTCTCATCCTTCTCAATAACTTCTACTTTAACTCCTGCTTTCAAATTCACCTCCCCTTTAGCTTCTTTTTCATAATCAGCAATGCAGATATACTGCTCTGAAAGTTTGGGTTTGGAAATTTTGTCAGCTTTCACTTTTTTACTCCTGAAATAATTATTAAGGATATTATGTTAAAAAATAATGTCTTTCGTGGTCTAAATAATCATAAAATAGAAAGAGAACTCACATAGTATGTAGATTGTGTATTAAAATTTTGAAAGCAGGATGAAAATTTTCCATTTTTGAACTAACAGTGAAACAGACCTCGCCAAAAGACGATTATAATTTACTCTTTCCAAAGTTAGAAACATAAATATTAAATGACCTACAACTTTTGGCTATTTATCATATTTTGTTCTAAAAACTGGCCTGAAAATAAGCAGTCTGACATTTGCAGAACAAGGTCTCCATAGAGTGAATTTGATGATGGTATCCCATACAGTGGGCCAATTTATCCCTGGGTACCTCTTTCTGTTTAGTTTTGAGACCCTGATTCAGATTGAGGTTCACAGAGGGTAAACTTAGTAATGCTACCCTGCTGTGCAGGGTAGCATCACTAAATTCACCCTCTGGGGACCTTATTTTGTAGATGACAGTCTGCTTATTTTCTGGCTTGTCCAAAAATAGCTTATAATACTCTGATGAATTCACAGTCTAAGTTTTAGGAAGAAAAAATAAAATACAAAGACTTATGGAATGAACAATGCTTCTATTTTAAAAAAAAAATGCCATGCCAAGGTTAACTAATTTTGTGAGGACAGTTGATATTATTACAGCTCTGTTGAAATTGTTGGGAGCCTCAATAGTGGCTTCATGCACCATCTATGCTTCTGTTATTAACTTCGGGATACTCATCTTTGTCAAAAACCAATGAAGGTTTGTCACAGATTAACGACGAACTACATAAAATATATGAATTGTGCTGCACAAATCGTCCGTCCTTAAACATAAAGAAAACAAACTACATTGTCACAAGGATAACTACAGGCATGTCCTATGTGGACAATTTGTCTATCAATAATCAAATAATTGAACGAGTAGGCTCCGATGAACGCAAAAATACATTGAAATTCTTAGGAATAGAACTAGACGATAAACTTTCCTTTAAAAACCATGTTTCTTATTTATGCAGTAAAATTGCTCATGTAAATTACGCCTTAAACAAAGTAAAAACTTCCCTTCCCCAAGAGGTTTTGAAAACTCTGTATCTCACTCTTGTTCAAAGTCACTTATTGTACAGAATTCAAGTCTGGGGAAATTCCAAACATATAAACAGACTTTTTCAAATACAAAAACGAACGATCCGAATAATAGGAAATAAAAAATTCAATTCCCACACGGACCCTCTCTTTCATAAATTCCAAATTCTCAAAGTTCAGGACCTATTTAAGCTATATGGTTTACTCTTCGTTATTGATGGCATCATGGAATTTTACCACCTACATTCAACTCTTACTTTGAAAGTACCGGTACTCATTCCAACAGAACAACTAGACAATATAATCATCTTCGCGTTAGTTGAACAAGAACTAAATCCACAGAAAGACTTCCACCATACCTCTTCCCCAAACTGTGGAACGAGTTAGGTCAAGACCTTCAAACAATAAGTAACCATAAGCATTTCAAAAATGCATTATTTTTAAGACAGGTTACTTCTTATTCACAAACAGTGGAATATGATAATCCTTTTTGTCCTGACTGCAGCTGCATGGGACACTAGTCTTAACCTATATACATTCATTAATTATACTTCCGTCCAGCTAGCAGCTTATATACGTCTGTTGCGTTTGTTTTTTTCTTGTCTTCCCACAATCCTGCACAGAGGTGAATATTAATGTCTTGGAATTACAACCATACTATGTAGCATAACCCTGTAGTACTGGTATCCACGGAATGTTCTGCAAATTGTGCCTAGTTGTGGTATTGCTGAGCAGTCTTACATGGTATGCTACTGCAAAGCACGATAAAAGTAGCGTGTGATGTCAAATGGTACAGTATGGAATGCTGTACTATTTGGCATCAAACAGTAGTGTGGCATAGCATATAATGGTGTAGTGTAACATGGCACGATAAACTAAATCCTATTCTATTCTAGTCTACAGTTGACAAAATTTAACACACTATGGCAGAGTAAGTATGTTGTGGCATTATATTACATGGTATAGTATACTGCCACACTTTTTGTTGTTTCTTGTTTTCTTTTCCGCATATTGAAAAGGCAATTCAGGCGGGAAACTCGTCTCAACCCTTTTCAACAAGTTTTACATTGATTCTCAGTAAGCTACCCAAAAGGCCACGTCCCGATCATTATACCGTATGACTCTGCACTACTCCTCTACCCAATTGTGACTCTCTGTTTTGAACTTTCTTGTACTGTTACATTCGGCAGAGACGAAAGATCATTTACACACTGTAACAGCCTGCAATGCAGACAAAACCCTATGTTTGCTGCTCACCATCCAACTAACACGACCTACACAACGTACTTGTATTATTGTTTTCAGGTGAAGTCGAGAAGAAAGCCAATCTGGCTATAACTTCCCCCAGTGGTATACAGACTATGTGTTTAAATGTTTCCTTGACTTTTAATTTATCAAATGTTTCCTTTATTATTATTATATGTCAAATTTATGTATTCTGAATGTATACTGTTAAATAAACTAAACTAAACACAAAGCAGGATGTAATAGACATATCTAGACAGTGCTATTTACAAAAATTGCCATTAAAAGTTTATTATTTTTGCCTCTGAAGCATAGATTATGACCCCCACCTCCACCCCTCACATACAAACACACACACTGCAATGAGCTTGTTCTAGTGAATGGCCATATGCTGTGTTTTCAAGACAAAAGATTCAAGTTTTTAATTAATAAAGAAGATTTTTTGTTGATGCCATCTTATATCTCCCTTTGTGTTTTAAACTGCACAATTTGTAAATGTTCAGCTGGATGTGGCTGATTTGTAAGGTAAGTGTTTAACCAAGCAGCAGAAAAATATGGCTCAGTTGAATAGGCTTTGTTGTATATTGGGGAGTGTCTATTTTGTAACAAAGTTTTTTCTTTACTAAATTAATACAATATCATTGCTGTCGAAATGTCTTCAGTAAGAAATTACCATGTTCCAAATCATCAATCAGAATAAATTTAACACTGTAACAGTTACCATTAATTAGCCATAAAACGACATACCCACTACTTCCTTCTTTTGGTGGATTCCAATCTTCTGGCTCCATTTCAAAGAAATCCATTACCTCTTCTGATTCACTTATCTTTGAATTCAATGAGACCAGCGTCTACAATATTAAAATAGAAAAACTAGTTTTATTTCCATTTTTTCTCTGTTGATAAATCCAACACAGTGACTTTATTTCTTGTGAAACTTAAGCTGAAATGGTTAAGGGGTTTTCTTGAATGATTAATCACGTGGATTAACCTTGGTTAACCGATTAATCACTTGTCTTTATAGATATCTGAATAATTGCCATACCGTTGATGATTTACAGCATGAACCCTTTACCCAAAGAAACAAACAAAACCGACTAGGCCTATATACAAAAATCTCCATTCAAATTTACTGTTTTCAATTTTTTTCTAAAAAAACATAGCTTATGACCCTTCATTGGAAAGAGCTCAATGAGCTCTTTCCAATGAGGGGTCATAAGCTATGTTTTTGAGACAAAAATTGAAAATTTTTAGTACTTCATGAAAATATTTTGCAAGTATCGTCTGCTACACACAATGGGTAAAGGGTTAAGAATGACCATTTCCAACTATTGATACAGTATGATGATCATGCAAGTAAACAAATATATCAGCAAGTAACTTTCATGCTTTAACCTGCCTCATATAATTGATGTGAGTCAATGTGGCAATGTTTGCCTATTCTGGAGCAAGTCTGTTCCTTTGTTGACCCATACAATACAATAGTTCAAAACTAATGGTTAAACAAACAATTACTTTTTGGATCGATCAAGATGTTGATCATTGATTAATCAATTAATCGGTTGACTGTTTCAGCTCTAGTGAAGTTATTTCAAAGATATTATGTAACAAATATAATGACTGTTCAAGTGATTAACAGGAAGAGTGCTCTTGATGTGAAAACTCTTTCGAAAAATGCAAAGAGCATGACAGTCAGGATCCTTCATTTTTCATCTTTTGAGTCAAGTATTCCAATTGTAGTTAAATTTGGAAATATCTCTTAACTGGTAGAGTGCTAAGTTTTTTTTGGTTGTCAAAACTTAGGTCATATGTTATTGCTTTGTTAGAATTTATTGGAGAGTGCAGATAGGCACTCAACTGTAACAAGGAAAGTCTACCCAGACTAAATAAGATCACATTAAAAATTAACTGAAGCACATCCACAGAATATGAAGCCTTTATGCTGTGATATCCACACTCCAGGATAAAGCCTCCAAACAGGCTTTCCAGCACTCAACCAGTTAAATAATCCTTTTTGGATGCACTCTGTATTAAAAATGGTTTAATTACCCTTGAGCAATTCCGCTCACCAACTAGCAGGGCATTATATGCCCATTTATATATTGCTTTTGGAGGTGAGGTGGAGAAGGTGGCATCTGACCTGGTATTGAATTTTGTAGATAACATTGTATATCTTGATTTCGCATTCCATTTGAGGTACAAACCAGATACAAAAATTTAATGTGCATGCTGATTCCATGTTTTGATTTCTGTCTGTGGCCTTGACCTTCCGAGCAAAGTTTTGAAGTTTATACATGACTCTTCATCTTGCAGTGATACACATGTTATATAAATTTGATCTTCATATCTCATTCCACAAAAATGTTACAAACTGGACACAAAAACGTTAACATGCATGCAGATTTCCTTTTTTGACCTTTTACCTGTGATCCTGACCATATCTCAGCCAAGAAAGTCTCCATGTGACACAGCATAAATGGTGGTATGGACACATAAAAAGTTATGGACTGGACACAAAAAATTTAAGGAGTGTGCAGATTCCTTCTTTTGATGTTTATCTGGGACCTTGACCTTGAAAGTCGTGGCTTGAAGTCCATATGTGACACACTGTCTAGTGTCAGTACATGTGTTATGTAAGTTTCATTTTGATAACTCATTCCCTTAGAGTGCTATATTATTTTTGGTCCTCAAAATTTGTCAATATATATCTTTGCCTTGATAAAATTTATGGGAGAGTGCCCACAGGCACTCTCCCATAAAATGTAACAAGGCAAATCCTTAAAGACTAAATAATTTCACTTCAAGGATAATATGAAGTACATCCACTGAACATGAAGACTTTAAAAAGAGTTACATGGACTTCAGATTAGTGCCCATCATGGGTAGAATTTCGGAAAATTTTGCGAGAATCAAAATGACGTAATGCCCATTCTATTCTAGTGTTCAGAATCAAATTTGCGAGAATCACTGCGAGAATCGGATTCCCTGATTCTCGTGAAATTCTACCCCTGCCCATATAGGGGCTTCCAGCACTCTACCAGTTAAAAAGTTAAAGACTGGACATGAAAAGTTAATGGATGGACAAACAGATAGTAAGTAAATATACATAACTGAATTGTTCATTATAAAAGCCACATTGTCACTGACTAACAATGTCAAATTCAAGCCATGCAACAACTAAGTAGAAGGCTTACATTATCTCCATCATGGGACAGCATCACCATATTAACAGAAGTAGTTGCTCAAGACTAGTAAAAATGGTAACTTTTGTAATGTTTTGTAAGGACAGTCGCTGGTCGCAGTTGACAGGTGGTAGTTCACAAGTGTCACAAGAGAGGAAAAGTGATCACTGCGCTGAAACTTAATACAGTTGTTGATAAGAGGTGGTCGATCATGGCAGGGGCAGCTCAAGACAGGTTCTCGTGTACATCAGTTTACCTTCAGACCAAAATATATCTTGTTCCCAAGGCCACATGAAACAAGTAATAGTTCCTCAGGCCATTTTTTTTTTTAAATACTTGCAGGTAAGGCATTTTTTTATTTTTTACTTTTTCATTATTTCTTTTCCATCTGAGGTTCATGTACAACATGCTATCAATTGAAAAAAGAATATGTTTTCACTTTTGGAATTCACTTTAAAAACATTTCTGCAATAGGTATTTCCATTAATTCCTTAGATCCTGCAACCTATGTAACAACATGTAACCAACTGACCCTGTGCATTTTTACAGTCAGTGTATATTTTCATGTAGTGTGTGATAATGGTAGTTTCAATTTTTTTATAACCAGAAAATGTGACTAACCCTGTGCTATGCTATGCACAGGGTTAGTCTCACTTTCTGGTTATAAAAAAAATTAATTTTTATCTGAGTAACTATTTATTTATTTTATTGGTATTTAAGGTCATATACTTATGCACAATGACTAATCATGACCGTGTCAGTTTTACGGGTGGAGGAAGCCTGAGTACCCGGAGAGAACCACTGAGCAACGGCAAGCAGCTGCCAGCTCGCCAACATCGTAACTCAACACTGCAGCACAGGCAGGGATAGATTGGTTGAAGACATGCACACCATCGACGTGCAGTATGCCTCAGTACACGGCGTCATTGTGCCCCCATGTGGACAATCAGGGTTAAGTGCCATGCCCAAGGACACAACGATTTCTCTTACCATTAACATAAGTATAATTTGAGTGTATTTAATCAAATTTTTCCCTGTAAATTGCATGGATTTTTGGACCAATGATTTCTTGAGGTAAATTTAGATGACTTTTTCATCAAATCTAGTCATGGCTGCTTTATAGCAGCCATGACTAGATTTTATGAAATATATCTTGAAAATACTCAGCAGGTTAAGAGTTAAGGTCCTTGATTGTGCAAAAACTACATTATTTTGGTGTTTCAATATGCTAAATTTACTTTCTTTTGGCAGACTTATTTGAAATATTCACATTTTTTTTTTTGTTGGGGGGGGGGGGGGGAGGGGGAGGAGGGGGGGGAGGATCATAAAATAAAAAAAATTTATAGCAATTTATATATTTTTTATACTTACCAATGACCCAGACTCAGCTGGTGCTAACCCAAAAATATCTAGGGCCGAACACAAATTTTGCCCCCCAATCCCCAAAATTTGCATGCAAAACCGAAAATTAGAAGTAATATCTGGCCCTCCATACATTTTACCCTCCACGCATGCGCAGATGCCAGGAAGTCACCGAATCTGGCGCCAATAAATCATTCTTTGTAGAAAAAAAGATTATAATAATTCAGCGGGGAGGTATGAGTGTCCAGTACTGGTCACTTGTGGGAGGGCCATTCCTGTCTGGGTCATTGGTAAGTATAAAAAATATATAAATTACTGTAAATTTTTTCATATTTTTATACTGTAACCAATAACCCAGACTTAGCTGAATCGTAAAAAGGCGGAGGGCCTAGAACTTCTGAAATAGTAGATCAACATAGATCAAATCCTTCAATCCATGATGAAGAAATTAGAATTTACATGTATGTCTCTTAATACCATAATAGAAGAGACATATCCTAATATGGATCCCAGTTATGTAAATCCTACATCTAAGCATAAAATAATGTTAATTAGGATGTAACAAATAAACCATTTTTGAGACTAGTCTGGACTAGGCCCTAAAAATTATTATGGCATACTGAGAATGAGAGAAAATTTCCCATAAACCTATGCCACACAATAATACTGCAGCTGATCACCGAACATAGTACGGACAAGACAGCTTCCTCAATAGTTACATACCCCATAAGGCAGAGAAGTGGACAAAATGACCCCCTCCCTTATTTGGAATATAACTTCAAAAGAAAGAGGGGAGAGCTCTGGAATCAAAAAGCAGAACCCGGAAACGATACAAATAAATATCGATCAGGCACTCAAAAAATTAATTCATGAATAATAAATGGTACTTAACACCACTTCACAAGCCAAGGCTATAGCGATGATTTTGGTAAATAACATTATCTGCTACAAAATATGCACTGCTGACGCCGTATACAGGTACGATGAAATCAGTGAGAAATCAATTATAACATATACATACAAAAGCGGGATAAGAAGATGAACAATCTCTGCAGAGAAAACACGCTTCAAGATCATTCAAAGGAGGCCTCTGTAATAATAAATCCAGTAAAAAACACTCTCCAACATGCACTATTTGATATCTATTAACACGTGAGAATATGCAATTTGAGAACCGACAAACTAGAGACCAGGATCTAGAAATGGAGGTAGGTATGATAAACCGGCTCCAAAATCCGAAAAATACTGGAAACAAATGCAACAGAAGTGCATATATGCCTATGATGGCGCCATCCAACACGACCCCGACGCAAAGTATGTATGTATTAAAAAATATATACGCAACAGCGTGAGTGTGTGAGGACATGGGGGGGGGGGGGGGGAAGGGGGGATTCAAATATATGTCAAAACCTCCTCACCCACATTACTTAATCATTGCTGGTGCAGACAGCAATAATACAGTGACCATAAAGCTCTTTCATGTCTGAAATACTCCGTAATGCCACTGAGAGCGGAGAATGACATGAAGAATAAAACTTCCCTTAAAGAAGAAAACCCTCTAATGGGAAAGCTTCTGGCGAATGCTCAATAGCAGACCCCATAACCACAATGAAATTAATAGAAACAAACGAATTGAAGGATGCACATATCCTATCATTCATTCCTATGAAAATGGCTGAGCGTCAAATGTATGTGCTCAAAAGCCTTATACTAGCGACACAAATAATGGAAACTATTATTCCCATGCGACGAAAACTTAACTATCCTGAAGAGATCCCACATAAGATCATGTAATAGCCAAACATTTAGAATAAGTGCAAGATATAGCCAGCGCTTACTTATGCACTGAAATCTTAAGCATTGACTGCTAATTGGAAGATAAATAACCCAAGCAGGACGAATAGCTAACTGACTTATTTAACAACAGAATGAACATAAACGTCCCTTCTATTGAAAAATAATGACAAAAGAAGCGTTACTTCTCTTCTGATAAACTCTGATCTGCATATAAAAATACATGAACGGAAAAAAATTTGATGATGTAACGTAAACAATGAGACATCACTGAATATGTGATTTCCAATAACCGAGGGTGCCAAGATCCCTGCATAGAGAGACCCTCGGACTCAGGATTGTAACGCAATATATGATCTCACGTCTGAAATAATTGAGAAAACCGTAATATATGCCCAAACTTGACCTTTTGTTAAAAGATTCTCTAAACAAAACAGGTCAAGAGGAAAAAACGTCTACCACTCCAGTTAATAACTGGAGTAGACGTGTGTAAGTGACCCATTGAAATAACATTCCAAGCCGCTCCACACAACTCCATCTGGTGCATAAAACTATCGCTGTTAATGTGTCAGATAACAGATAAAAGCGAGCCAATCAGCTGGTTAATTCGCTCTGTGAAACAACAGATAAACCAGCCAAATGAATAGTGGGATACGTGTATCCTATCATAAATCCCATGAGACATTATCTAGTTCACAAAACAAGTGATCTAAAGAACTATACTCGCTACAATTGCCGAATGTTCGCTTTTCAACTGAAAGATAATAAATAACCTAATTATCCATTTCCAGTCAAAATCGGCCGGACCAAGTTCTATAAGAGCCTCGAACCACCGGCTCAGGGGAGTCTGATCAGTAACTCAGTCTGACGAGAAACCACTATCCAAGTGGCTGTATAGACAATCCTAAAGAAATATATATAGGAGAGATACCTATACCTTCGCTATGAGCCCTTATATCGAATTGAGTCTAGGACAAACTCTCCTACTCTTTCTGTTGGCTGTGGTTGATTAGACCCCAACTTAAAGAGTCGAGTATAGATACTTTCTTGTAGTTTAATCCTACAATAACGAAAGCTTACCATCAAAGACTTAGGTATACCTATACCTTTGCTATGAGTCCTTATAGACGATCTGAGTCTAGGACAACCTCTCGTACTCTTTCTGCTGGTGTTGGTACATTAGACCCCAACTTAAAAGAGTCGAGAAATGATTCTTACCATAAAGACTAGAGTTGGAAGACTAAAGCGCCCTATGGCAAGTTTTCCACTTAGTCAAATGCAAAGATGAAGACACAAGGCTTTGTTGCATCTGAATAACTCCCCCTTAACATTAGTTAAGACCGAGATATAAATACTAGGTCTGGAAAGAATTTTAAAAGGTACAAACGACCACAAAATTCCTTTCCATATAAACGATGCGTCACAGTACTTAAAATTAAAGTACATAAGACCATGAGACTAAATTCACTCTGACTAAGAAATTATCTTCTCAATTGCATCCGAGCGAACAGCTAATTGATGAAGATAAGGCTAAAACTAGGATCTTAGCCTGCTCAATCAACGCAGAGGAACTCTCCACATCTTCCCCTGTGGTTTTTAACAGTATGTGAACAATCACATACGATTAAAAATACAGAGGAAGAAGATAAGAAACCGAATTACTTTTTCCCGCAGGAAGTTAAATATGGTGTCGTCTACACAATCGAAGACCTGGGACACCCGTGTAGACTTAACCGGAAAGAGATCTTATTACCCTGCTCTTTACCCGGATGAAGTCAGCGTCCAACTACGCTAGCGGGTTCTCATAATTGCTCGCAGCATTTTGATTCACTGTAACAAGTTCAAGGAAATGATAATGTATGGTATCTATATCATCCAAGAGTTGTTCCGAAAGGAAAAGTTATCCTTTCCATCATACGTTCAAATCAGTTAGAATCACAGTCACCAGAATCTAAACAGGCAGGTGACTGGACCAAATAAGCACCATGCAACAGCTCAAGATTTGAAACTGACGTTGAGTGCTTCTGCCCTAGCAGGAATACTGCGATTAGCTGTGCAACTGCAACAGCAAATCTGTTACTGATGCCTGAGGAGCAGTGGTCATTAATAGCTTCTTCGCCGACTGCTCCTAGGACAGGGAGTCCAATATAGTTATTACTGCGGACGACCCAATGAAGCCTCATCTCCTTGGCTACTAGATGGTGCAACTTTCTTCACAAAAGATGGACCTTTTGACGATGCAGACTGGAAATCCTGAGTCACTTAGCCAAGGTGCGGTCGGGAGTGCTTGGTAGACGCTAAAGAAGCAAAACTGTAGCCGTCCCCGGCTAAGAATTGAACTAAGCGTACCGGACAATAGCTATGTACGTAAGCTCTGACTGACGCAAGTTCCTACCAACAACACCCGGCTCCAGATGTTGTTGAAAGAGAGAGAGGGGTCTCCCTCTTGCTCGCGGTCTGGAGAGACCTGGACGAGCGTACCTCAGAACTTGGTGTCTTCTTCCTTCCATCAACACTGGGTGAGCATAATACGATTAAACAGTGCTCGCTACACCCTTATTCTCTCTCGACCGAAATGGACATATCCGGCATCACATCACCCACATACGAGTGAGTAAACCTCTTTTGAAGCCTAGCCCTTGTCTAAAATCATTGAACCCTTTTCCACTAGCTCTAAATACAATGCATATGCGACACATCCGGAGTCACGGTCCTCGTATTCAATCTTAACCGTTTCACCGGCAACAGGGAACTGAAACCACTCATCAGGTTTTATAGCCCTGTGCAATATAAAGATCACTTTGTCCGTTACGTAGAGGAAATCATAAGACTAGCCAACCCCGGCTGCCTATTAGACGGGACGTCCCAGACAGGAGGCATGGACGTATACTCCGACTGACGCAAGTTCCTACCAACAACATCTGTCCCCAGATGATGCTTTAAGAGAGAGAGGCCTCTTTCTTGCTCGCGGTCCTGGATGACCTGGACGAGCGTACCTCAGAACTTGCTGGTTTCCTCCTTCCGTCGTCGCTGGGTGAGCATAATTGCATATCATATTGTTCGCTCCACCCTATATCATCTCCTAGCCTGGATTGTATACACCCAGCGTCACAGTTCTCAGAGGCCTGAGTAACTACTTCATCGGTCGAGCTAACTGGCGACAATGGACTTGTGTGGTCATGTGTGCTTTTCGAACATAGAGGAAGCTATAATCTATGGAAGGAGCGTCCCGTGGACGTAAGTTCTAACTGACACAAGTTCCTATCAACAAACTCTGACCCCAGATGTTGTTATAAGAGAGAGGGGCCTCTCTCTTGCTCGTGATCACGGAAGACCTGGACGAGCATACCTCAAAACTTGTCTGACAGACACAAGTTCCTACCAACAACCTCTGACCCCAGATGTTGTTATAAGAGAGAGAGGCCTCTCTCTTGCTCGTGATCACGGAAGACCTGGACGAGCATACTTCAGAACTTGCCTACTTCCTCCTTCCCGTGCTTCCTCCTTTCCGTGATCGCCGGGTGAGCATGTTCATATGTTTATAGTGCTCGCTACACCCTTATTCCTCTTCTCGACCGCTATGGACATACCCAGCATCACATCACCCACATACGAGTGAGATCTGCCGGTTGAGCTAGCTGGCGACAAGGTCATCAATCCTATTAAGGATCTAGGCACTTGTCTAATTCCTTGAGCACTTTTGCTGCTAGCTCTTCATTGATTTGCAACGACGGCAGCACACTCCCTGATGGCGTCACGAAGCCACACCATGTTCTTGTTCCTCTGTAAATAGAAACTAAAAAACTATAGTGACATTTTGACGAGAGGACCAGCCGAGGACCAGTCGAGTCCCCTCGCTGTGATAGGACCGATAGTGTCCACTCACCTAACCCAAACCATGACGCCCATCATTCAGATTATCAAATCTGACACATTGAGTAGAATTAGTGGTAGTACATCAAGTAAACTCATTACAACAACCAAGTAAATAAAGGAAAGGTTTCCTCTATTTGCCATACAATAAGATAAAAATAACAAGGGCAACGCCCCCGGTCCCCCGACCAAGATGGCAAATTCAAGGGAGCTGTTAGGATGCAATTTGTTCGCAGAGCATGGCCATTTTTTAACTTGACCTGTATTTCCAACCAATTAAACCACATACTTAGTTTCGTTTCAATCAAATGATCCAAAGTAAAGTTATCATCCGGACAACACAAAAACCGTATTTTCTAAGTCGAAAAAGGGGAATAAATCATGGCCATTTTTTAACTTGACCTGTATTTCCAACCAATTAAACCACATACTTAGTTTCGTTTCAATCAAATGATCCAAAGTGAAGTTATCATCCGGACAACACAAAAACCGTATTTTCTAAGTCGAAAAAGGGGAATAAATCCAGTAAAAATTAGTGGAGCGTGCCCATTTTCGAATTTGACCTGCATTTCCACCCAAATAAGCGGCATACTAAATTTCGTTTCAATCAAATGATCCTAACTAAAGTTATCATCCGGACAACACAAAAACTGTATTTTTTAAGTCGAAAAAGGGGAATAAATCCAGTAGAAATCAGTGGAGCGTGCCCATTTTCGAACTTGACCTGCATTTCCACCCAAGTAAGACACATACCAAATTTAGTTTCAGTAAAATCATCCAAACTAAAGTTATCATCCGGACAAGGGTGTGACAGACGGACTGACGGATGCACGGACAGACAGACGGACGGACGGACAGACACTGCTGATTACAATAGTCCCCCGAAGGGTCGGGGGACAATTACCTAAATACTAATATATGTCATTGTACTACCACCAAATCTACATATAAGATAACATTAAAATATAATCAATGAAATGAATATATCCAAAAGAAAAACTCTTTGAAAAATAAAATAAAAATTTTTGAAAAAATTTTCCTAATATAAGAGCCCAAGTTCCCAAAGGGAACGATGAGCCCAAAAAAGCCTAAGTGTGGACAAAATTATAAAGTATGTGTAAAATTAACTACCAAACTATCAGAATATTTAAAGTTACTTACAACTGTTGTTCCGAAACAAAAATAGGAAACTACCTAGAGTAATGTAATGTAAACAAAACACCGGAATCAAGACCCCAGGCAACACGGCCCGAAGTCAGTAACAGACACAAGACAATCCGATGTAAAGCAAGATCTTCCTCAGAAGAAAAAACGATACATCGGATGTATGATGCATGACCAAAACGCCCGAACACCCTAAGGATGTGGACGCAACCCTGGGGATGTACAGAATAATCTTCTGTATAAAACTTTAAACTCCCAATAAATTTATACATTTTTTTTATTAAAACAAGCCAAAAGGCTTGGGAGCTTAACTGGGGGGATCAAGGGAAGGCAGAGAAGGAATACTAAATAAACAGTGGATAGATCATAATCAAATAGTGATAACGTCAGGCTCATGTCCCGAAATTAGGGAATATAAACTAATTTTAATAAATATTATAAAATTACAGCCCTGAACATTTCAAACCACCGTTTCTTCCTTCCTTCATCCAGTTCTGTCCTTGGATCCACCAATTTAACTATCGATTTGTGTCTGGCATCATTATTAATTGAGATTTAAAAGCACAAATATCAGTTTGTTGTTATCTGACAAGGGCCAAACAAAGAATGATTTATTGGCACCAGATCCGGTGACTTCCTGGCATCTGCGTATGCATAGAGGGTAAAATGTATGGAGGGCCAGATAGGACTTCTAATTTTTTGTTTTACATGCAAATTTTGGGGATCGGGGGGCAAAATTTGTGTTTGACCCTAGATATTTTTGGGTTAGCACTAGCTAAGTCTGGGTCATTAGTTACAGTATAAAAATATAAAGGTTTCGATTTTATTGTTATGGCTACTGATTGGCCAAAAACTGTACTTTGTATAACTTTCACACAAAGATTTTACTTTCGTCTGGTGAAAAAATTCAAATTTTATGATTATTTGATTATAAATTAAATGGAAAGTTTCATTTTGATTTTCCTAGCCATAGTAACTTCACAGTTATTGCCCTTTATTGTACAACAACATTATTTTGGTGTTTGAACATGGTAACTTTTGGTAACTTGGTATAATGGTTTGAAATTTTAAAACTTTTTTTTAAGATTACAAAAGGCCGGGTTTGATTTTCAGCTTTTTCTTTCCAATGGAATGGTAGTTAATAATAATAATAACTGATTTTCTAGAGCATAAAACCACAAATAGTGCTCTAAAATGCTTGACAAAAATAAATACACTTTCCTGAAATAAAGAGTCACATCTGTTTCCGTTGCCTCTTAGAGAGGTTCAGGAGAATGCTTAGTAAATAGAAAAGTTTCAAGATTTCTTCTGAAGATATCGAGAGTTTCTGAATTTCTGACACTAATGGGCAGGGAATTCCACAATCTTGGACCCACGCTGGAGAATACACAATCATTAGCCAGATTAGATCTGCTAAAAGGTACAACTGGTTGAATTTGGTTTTCAGATCTGAGACTGCGTGATGGTGTACATACAGTGAGGAGCTCTTGCAGGTAAACTGGAGACTGTTTGTGGATACATTTGAATACTAAGATCAATATTTTGAAAACAATTCTCTGTTTAACCAGAAGACAATGTAGTTGTCTTAAAACAGGTGTTATGTGTTCTGAGTGTTTAGTTCCAGTAATTATCCTAGCAGCAGTATTCTGAACTTTTTGAAGCTTCTGAATCAGGTACTGGGACAGCTCCACTAACACTGAATTACAATAATCTAGTTGTGAGGTGATGAAGGAGTGCACAAGTTTTTCAATGCTGACTGTTTAAGATAAGGTTGCAGTCTTCCAACATTACGAAGCTGCCAGTAGCATTTTTGACATATTTTATTGATATGGATGTCTAGTTTTAAATTTGAGTCCATAATCAGTCCAATTTTCCTGGCTGATTCACCTTTCATAGTGATGTTGTTTCCAACTAGAATTGATGTAGTAACAGAGGGTGTAGGCATGTGAACCCCGGATATCACTAAGAATTCAGTTTTAGAGTCATTCATTTTCAGTTTAAAATCTATCATCCATTCCCACCCCAGATTTATGCAAGTTTCCATGTTACTGACTGCAGTGAATGAGTTACTTGGAAAAGATGGGTTGAATGTAATGTACAGTTGGGTGTCGTCAGCATACAGATGGTATGATATGCCATGCTTTTTAAGAAAGAACCTGGAGAAGAAGTGTACAGAGTAAACAAGAGTGGCCCAAAAACTAAGCCCTGAGGAACATCACACTTTAACATTCTGTTTTCTGAACCGAGCTTATTGATATATTCTTGTTGACTGTGATATTCTAGATATGATGCAAACCATGATAAGACAGTTCCACATATGCCATGCTGTGCCAATGTCTGTATGAGAATATCATGGTCGACTGTGTTGAATGCTGCTGACAAATCCATGAGAACAAGCAGTACAGCCTTACCCTCAGACATTGATTTAACAGACCTTCCCAAAAAGCGGGTGCTCTTGCTCTCGTGCCCGAGAATATCCGTATTTTTCATTTCCCAAGCGCAATATATCATGCTTGACTCTTTCAGCTGAAAACTAGAGCGTTGGTCAAAGCTTTTTCAACCAGAGTTTATCTTTTTTCAAATGACGATTGAGTGCAGCCATGCTATTGCCATAGTCATATGTAAAACGCGATTTCATTAGTTGCTCCAAACATTCAATGACATTGACCTCGTATTTGGACCAAATTTAATTGTTTTGCAGTTCGCATAGTCGCTTTGTTTAAAGGTTATACGTTCAAAAATGGTTCTTCTTTCAACATTTTTGACTTGGACATTTAACAATTCGTTTGGATATGAGACACACTATTCCAACGGAAAAGCCAGAATTTTCTCGGGGGAGGCCCCCCAACCCCTGCCAAAGAGAGGGGACACCCCTCTCATACTCTCCCCAGCTCCTGCCTTTGGCAGTCAGCTCTGACCTTCGGTCATTGGTGCAATTACGTTACGAGAGCAGATCACTCCCACGACTGATTTCCCGGGAGCAGATTATGACTCCCAGTAAGAAATATTCGTGGGAAGGACTGATTTAACAATGTCATTGTTGACTCGCAGTAAGGCTGTCTCTGTACTGTGGTTGGCTTTGTATGCAGACTGGAAAGGATCTAAAAGATCATTTTCAAGCAGATGATTTTTGAGTTGTAAAGTAACAACCCTTTCCACAGGGCTCGCCTTGAGTAAAATGGTTGGGGCCTAAAAAAAGTGCCCCACATATTGAGGTCGGGGCCTTTTCGGGGCTGATTTTTCATTTTGTCCATTATTGTTAGTGCTTTTTTGTGGAAAATGTCGGGGCTTGAAAAAAAGCCCCCAGCAAGTGCTCCTCGGGGCTGATCTCGGGGCCTGGGCTAATCAGCCCCGACTCAAGGCAAGCCCTGTTTCCAACAATTTATACAGGAAAGAGAGCTTCGATACTGGTCAATAATTCTTCAGGTTGTCAGGATCAAGCGATGGTTTCTTGATGAGTGGAGTAACGAGTGCTTTTTTCAATGGGCTTGGAACAAACCCTTCATGTAGGGATGAAGATATAACACAGATGTTATGGCTGACAGAAGAGAATCAATTGTCTCTTTCAAAAGGAATGTTGGAATCTGATCTAGATCATTGGATTTATTGCACAATGATAAAATCATTTTTTCGAATATCTTCTTCTGAGACAGAGTAAAAATTAGAAAAATCTCTTTTAATGTCAAGATGATCAAACCCTGGTGGTTCACATGATGGTATACTAGTTATGTCATTTGACTATGTAAAAACATATGTATTTGGTTTTTTTCGCACAATCCCATTGGATATTTTTGTTGGCCTAATGATCTGAAATTTCAGACTTTCACTTTCCATTACAAAAGGAAGGCGAAGTTCTATTTTCGGCTTTTTGAGAATAATGCAGTCCTTATGGCATATATATAATTAGTGTTCCCATGACACATTTGTTCTAGTTTAATTTGCAGAGGTAATAAAAAAGAGCATGAGACAGATAAAATGTTCATGAAGGGGGGAATAAGAAAAAAAATTTTATGTGGCTTGAGGTCAAGATTCCATTTCTTTTCTTCCCTCTAGAATATGAATTTTTTTCCTTAAAACCTTTTTTTGTGAAATAAGGAATAGAAAAATATGTACCTTGCAATAAGAATCAATCTGAGGCATTCTTTTAAGAGCTACATCTCGAATTTGACTTCTTCCAAAAATAATTTTACCTGAAATAAAAAATAACACTCGCATTTTAATGCTCACATTTTTACCAACTATGAGGCAAGAAAATACCAAAATATATTTTCCAAGAACTTCTTCCCCAAGGACTTGACTATCAATTTTAAATTTTAAGCACTTTCAAGAAGGAACCATACAAACCCTAGAATTGGCAAAATATCTATTATTTTCAATATTAAGTGTTTTCTGGCATTCCAATTAAAAGTTTATCACTAAAAGAATTCACTTTAAGTCTGTATCTTGCACTATAAACATCCATCTTGCTTGAAAATAAGCCCTCTGAAACTTGTGTCAATGCCATTCAAATTGAACTGACTTGATGTTTTAGCACTGATGACAATTTCAAACTGTAAAATTCACTAAGAATTTATTCAGAGAATGACTTGAAACAAGAAAGTTTTGTCAACAATTCCACAATTATTATCCAGAATTACTGTTGTATTGCTAACTCAAAGAAATGAACATAATGGGACTTTTCATCTAAACATGAACTTGAACAAGCATAACAAATTTGGTATTGATCAGAAGAAAACTGAGGGCTGAAGCCCATGCTGAACGAACTGTTGACGGTGATCAGAGAAATCTAAGATGGTTGAGTTTCAAGAAAATTTCATAAATGCTACTTGCAGTCCATTCTGAAGAAATCTGAAATGCTCACCGACATCATTATGGGAATCCAATTGTGACCAAAATAGGCTGTTCTCATCTAGTTACCATGCTAAGTCACCCTGCAGAGTATCAAGAAAACTGATACATAAATGTGACCTGTAGAAAGAAATCCAAGTTGCCTGCTATGTGGCCATTGTGGTCAGCAGATGACGACCATCTTGGCATGAACCTGTACATGCACATGAAACTTGGTGATAATCTGAAAAGAACTGCTGGCTGTATCCTGTGCTGAATAAATTGTGGACAGATTCACAGACTCATGCACATCCATGCATGCCATAATGATACATTAGCTTGACTTTAGAGCTGGTAGGTTAACCGTGGCCACGGGTTGGGATCGGTAGTGAGAGACTACCAAAAATCACAACTGTACTCCAATAAACATAACCACAAATTTGATTTTAAAATACTGGCGCATTTTAAGATACTGCACATATCGAATTACCAGAATGACCACATAATTCACTTTATAATAAATGCAATATCTACGAATCTGCTGACCACCATCAAATAATTTCTGTATACATTTGAATGGAATCAAAAAACAAAACTGTTGTACACTGTCCTTGCACCAATGACATTTTCAAGACAGTAAGCAAAAATTGGAGGCTTTCAGTATCAACACATGATACTGAAAGGCAAAAGCATTATAAAATGTTCATCAGTTTATCAAATAAGGTTTCCTTTGATGAACTATAACCTGCCACTTGCTCTTCATTTATACTGTCCAATACATTTATTTCTGCACATAATTTTGAAAGCTTGAACATCAAAATCAGTTTAAAATTCACAGTTGAAGAAGGATGGAAATTTAGGGTTACAGTGACCTAAATAAGCGACTTTTACTTGATAAATTTTGAGGGTCGGCATAATTTTTTAGGGACGGTCGGGTTATCCTAAACACAGTTTTTTTGCCTGACATTTTACAACATTACAGGCATAGATATTTTGTAATTATTTATTCAACTGACACAATCAACAGAAGATGCCTTGTTAGTTGTTAGTGGAAAATGTTGTAATTATAGGGCGATCTGATAGGTATATACAGATAGTTTCTATATGCTCATGGACAACCGAAACTGCAACCGCGGTGTAAATCCCACAACCTCCCAGCTCTACTTGACTTTGTCAAGTTGAGCTAAAAACTTACCTCAACCAATCATAGGCACAAAAATCAGGTGTTATTAAAGAAAATATGATTTTCATAAAATTCAAATATCTTTCAAGAACTTGTCTTATCTAAAGAGAATACCTGGTAAGAATGGAATGATTCTTTGAGCTGGATCTACCACACCTGATTCAATAGGGAACTTATCTAACATTTTACACTGAAAATATACAGAACAAAACAAATTATAATAAGGCGTAAAAAACTTAAAAATCTGTTTCTCAGGGCCTCCTGCATGGTCATTTTGACTGCTGCATGCTCCCTTTTTATAACCAATGCAAACTTAAAAAATAGAAATTAAATGGTTTATGTCTGATATTTTACCCAAGTTAATAAAATTGATAAATTTGTCCTTTGAGTGCACCATGGCTTTGCAGTGCTTTAGTACTGCAAAGCCTTCTTGCATTCAATGGATGAAATACACCACCACATATGCTATTTTGTAGATTATGAGGCCTAAAACATAAAACAAACCAAGAACCAGAACTTTTGATGGCAAAGGAATAATTACAAAAATAACAAATAAAATAAACCAGAGGTTCAAGTAAGCCTAAGACGCTCACCTGGCTCAAATTGTCAAAAGAGATGAGTGTATCAGTAAGTGATCAGCAGCAAGAGCAATTTTTTGACTTGCTATGACACAACCAAAGGCAAGTTTTTTGGCCATTCTTTTCTGCTTGTCCTACAAAAGCTTACTAGCAAGCTCTGTTCTATGAAGTATTAAAAAACAACAAACGAATGAAATTTTTGTTTTGTTTTCAACAACTACTGTGGTTCTCTCTAGCCCACCCCCTCCCTCCCCAAAAAAAAACAAAAACAAAAAAAAAACAAACAAGTTTTGTAAATCGTTTATACCCATGTTGCCCATTTTAGAGGACTTCCACCCCAAGCATTAGAGACTGGGTCCTATTTTACCAGGGTAACAGAACTTGTTTACCACAGTAAACAAGCACTGCTGCACTTCCCGGAGTTCCCACGGGGGAGTAAAAGTGTATGTTAACCCTAATAATTTTGGATACTAAATATAATTTTTTAGTGTTCTGTGATTTGAGTATAAATGGGGAATGGGAAGGCTATGGGTATTGAATTTGTTTCTATTTTTGCTCCTGGGGTTCCCACTGGGCACAAAAATGCCCTCTGAACAAACTTGAATCACACCTCCCTAAGAATGATATACACCAAATATCAAAAGATTCTGACTGCTGGATTTGAACAAAGAGATTTTTAAAGAATATTCCTCATATGGAACAAAGTTACAATTTGTGTTAACCCTAATAATTTTGGATACTAAATATAATTTTTTAGTGTTCTGTGATTTGAGAATAAATGGGGAAGGCTATGGGTATTTGAATTTGTTTCTATTTTTTGCTCCTGGGGTTCCCACTGGGCACAAAAAAATGCCCCCTGAACAAACTTGAATCACACCTCCCTAAGGATGATATACACTAAATATCAAAAGATTCTGACTGCTGGATCTGAAGAAAGAGATTTTTAAAGAAAATTCCTCATTTTGAACAAAGTTACAATTTGGGCTCATGTAGGGAGCCCAAATATGAACCCAGGGACTTGGCTTGAACAAACTTGAATCTCCTTTCCCTAAGAATGCTGTATACCAAATATCAAAAGATTCGGACTGTTGGATCTGGAGAAGAAGATTTTTAAAGAATATCCCTCATATTGCACTAATTTGAACATTTTGGACTCCTGTAGAGTGCCCAAATATAGACCCAGGGGTTAAATTTCAACAACCATGTGAATCAATCTTCCATAGATGTTATATGTGAAATACGAAAGCTTTTGGAGCAGTGGATGGGGAGAAAAGGATTATTTTATATTTTTCCCATTACCTTCAGTGTTAAATAATGCTGACTCAGCAATTTTTCAAAGTCCTGAAACTGTACCTTAGGACAAAACCGATAGCAATTTTTTTTCACCATTCCTTTCTATTGGTCCTAAGGAAGCTTCCACCAAATAAAAAGTTTCAGTGCCATGCAGTTTTGGAGATATGGGTGTTAGAATCTTTTTCTATTTTTAGCTCCTGAGGTTCCCACGGGGGAGCGGGAAAGTTCTTTTTGGCATGAATCAAGTACTTAGGACACAATAATACCTCATAGCAAATTTGGTTCAAATCGGCCTCTTGGTTCAGAAAATAGAAATTTTGGGCGAGGCACAAAATGGGGATCCTCCTGTAGCGAGACCAAATATTGACCGAGAAAATTTCTTTGAACAAACTTGAATCTGGAGTACCAAAGGATCTTACATATCAAATATCACATCATTCTGACTGGTGGTTCATAAGAAGATTTCAGGAGAAATTGATGCGTTTCAGGCATCACCCCCACCCCAGTGGAGGCACCAAGTTCATTTTAACACACTGGAAAGAGGATACCCCCAAAATATTGTATGTCAAATTTGTTTGGGTTTGGGTTAGAGGTTTTGAGGGAGAGGACCGAGTCGCGAAAGTTAACGGACGACGGACGCCAAGTGAGGGCAAAAGCTCACACTGACTTTCAGTCAGGTGAGCTAAAAACCGCCCACCCACATGCAATTTTACAAAAAATGGCCTGAGAAACAGAAGATCTACTTTGTGGGGCCTAATGTGAAATCGTTCTTATTATACCTTTGAAAATATTGTTAGGAAATAAAATGAACCGTAGACTGTAAAAACATGTTTCTTTGATGAAAAATCAAAACATGATGTGAGCTCATTTATGATTAATCAGCTTTGATCAGTTCTTATAGGTAATCATAGCACTGTTATTACACTGGAATCATAATTAGCACATTGAACACATTAAAATGATTAATTTTCAGTACATGTACAACACATTTTTGTATTACTGCAATGTTAAATACACAGTATATCATCATGTAGAGATTTCTCTCCCCCCACACTCCTCTGCCTCACCCCTAGTTTAAGTACGACAACTTACTGAGACGTCATGTAAGGATTACACAACCTATGCTGAAGAGGGGACTTGGGAATTCAAAGTCCTAAGCCCCATCCTTAGCAAACGTGGTGTAATCCTTACATGACGTCTCAGTAATTTGTTTTACGTAATCTAGGATGAGAGGGGAGGTGGGGGGGGGGGGGGGGGGGGTCTTCATGGAAGAAATCTAAATTTTATAGTAAATGTCCTTTTTTATTATACCTACCACAATTGTTTACTGCAGGCTTGTTCTGAATCATTCTTCTGAATCCGCCAACATTAGAGTTATGTGATCAGCGGGGAGGAAGGATTCTTACCCAAATAAGAAGACAGGAGGGCCTCCATGTAAACAATTGTGGTAGGTATAATAAGAAATTGATTATAAAATTTAGATTTCTTATCAACCTACCCTACAATTGTTTACCACAGGCTGAATAGACAAGAGGAGGAGGGAATCACTTAACCAACACCCACATAACCCGACTGCACTGGAACCGTGGACAGAAGAAGAGGTCCCAAGGCCTATCAAACCATAGCATCACAAACATTAGTAAAACACAAGGAGAGATGAGGTGTATAGCACTGCCTAACACATGGACAGAAAGGACAGTAAAACAGCAGAGGGCTGGAACTGACCTTGAAGCCTGATGGATAGGGTAGACAACAGCCTGAGCAGAAGAAAAGAGGGCCCAAAGAAAAAAGGCCCTTAGATTGCTCCTGCAACTGACGCAGATAGAAGGTGGAGAAAGAAGAAGCATTTCTCCAGCAGGCTGCCTGCAGAACATCTGACAACTTGACGGAATTAGCATAAGCCCAGGAGGTAGACCAGACACGCACCGTGTGGGCAGAAATACGATTGGTAATACAATCATCAGTTGCTAGACGAGCATAAGCCGCATGAATAGCAAGACAAATCCATCAAGAAATGGATTGAGGAGAGATCTTCTGTCGACCAGAAATAAGAGACAGAAAGAATCATTTCCTGCCTTTCCTAATGAATTGTGTCCGGTTGAGATAAAGGAAGAGACCTGATACAGATAGGAGGTGGAGTTTTTTCTGGTATCTGATTCTTGTCCAGAAAGGAGCAATCAGTGGTAAAAGTAACACTGTCGGCGGAGCTCCTGAAAAAGGTCGGATCAACCGAGAGGGCGTGAAGCTAACTAAACCATCTGGCTGAGGCAAAAGCCATCAGAAAAGCCATCTTGTATGTGAGAAAACGCATCTCCACCTGGGATAAAGGTTTGAACGCCACTCCCCCCCCCCACCCCAAGCAAAGCAGCACCCAAGAAAGATTTCATCTTGGGGTAAGCTGCAAAATCCTAGGCCTTTTCAAAGAAAAGTGCCGAATAATCTTGGAAAGGTATGGATTAGTGTCAATACGATGCTTTCCCACATACGAAAAGGTCTCCGAAAGCATGGACCTGTACCGTTGATGGTAACAGGCTGGAGACCCTGAGAATCAAACAGATATACCAGAAACTCTGCAATCTGTGTTATCGAAAGATTGGCATAATCAATAGAGTGATCAGCACACCACAGACAGAAGACCCTCCACTTAGCTGCATAGGCAAAACCAGTGGAGTGCCGCCTTGAAGAAGAAATGCACTCCACTGCTTGTCTCAAAAAACCTCTATGGAGGAGACCGGATCTGACAAAAGATATGCGTGAAGGCACAATGAAGTCGGGTCGACAAGAAACCTCCTCGAGTGACCTTGGCAAAGAAGGTCGCGACATAGAGGGAGACGTGCCGGAACTGCTGCGAACAGAGAGAGGAGATGATTGATCCATACCTGTTGAGGCGACAGGGGAGCAATCAGAATGATTTGACAACTGCAGGTTCTAATCTTGGCCAGAACCTGAGGCAGAATCGGAACTGACGGGAAGGCGTAGCTGACTAGACCGTTCCAGTCGGGTGAGAGAGCATCCATGGTGAAAGCCAGAGGATCTGGACACTGAGACACGAAAGTGTCCACCTGATGGTTCCAACGGGTTGCAAAAAGATCAATGTGGGGACGACCCCAGAGATCGCAAAATGATTGGAACACTGCCCTGTGAAGCATCCGCTCGGTGGAAATGACCCTGCCCCATCGGCCAGGGAGTAGGCTAGGACGTTCAGACGACCGGGAATGTGACGAACAACCACTCCAGTGTTGACATCCTGAGCTATCAGTAGAAGATGCTGAGCCAATTCATACATGGGTACAGAGTGCGTGCCGCCCTGGTTCCGAATGTAAGCTAGTGATGAGCCGATATGGGTGCTATCGGTATTTGCCGATATCCGATATTTCAATTCAATATCGGACAGATACCGATATTAGTTTTCGTCAATTACTTCCGTCTTCCAATCAGCATACCAGCATACATTCACTCAAAAAGAAGTCAGCCGAAAATGGGCGTGCAGATTTTTCAATATACCCGTACTGACTCAAGTTTAGGCCTATACTCTTGTTTTAGCCCACCCTCTACTTTTTAGCTCACCGAAGGGAGCTTAACTTATCACCGGCTGTCCGTCATCCGTCGTCGTACGTCGTCGTGAACATTTTTCAAACGACTTCTCCTCTGAAACCACTGGTCCGATTTTTACGAAACTTCATGTGGATGTTCATTCCTATAAGGCAATTTAAGTTTGTTCAAATAAAATGCCCACGTCCCATGGGGGCTCTGTATGGGGCATAACTCTGTTAGCACCATATGAATTATAGAAAAATTATTAAAAAATCTTCTTCTCCAGAACCAGTGGGCAGAATCTTTTGATACTTGGTCTGCAGCATCTTGGTATGGGTCTGATTCAATTTTGTTCAAATCGGCCCCCTGGATTCATATTTGGGCTCACTATAGAAGCCCAAATTTGAACTTAGTGCATTTCAGGAAAATTTCTTAAAAAATCTTCTTCTCCAGATCCAGCAGGCAGAATCTTTTGATATTTGGTATGCAACATTGTGGGGTGGATCTGATTCAAGTTTGTTCAAATCGGCCCCTGGATTCACATTTGGGCTCAGTATAGAAGCCCGAATTCGAACTTAGTGCATTTCAGGCAAATTTCTTAAAAAATCTTCTTCTCCAGATCCAGCAGGCAGAATCTTTTGATATTTGGTATGCAAGATTGTGGGGTGGATCTGATTCAAGTTTGTTCAAATCGGACCCCTGGATTGATATTTGGGCTCAGTATAGAAGCCCGAATTCGAACTTAGTGCATTTCAGGCAAATTTCTTAAAAAATCTTCTTCTCCAGATCCAGCAGGCAGAATCTTTTGATATTTGGTATGCAAGATTGTGGAGTGGATCTGATTCAAGTTTGTTCAAATCGGCCCCCTGGGTTTATATTTGGGCTCAGTATAGAAGCCCACATTTGAACTTAGTGCATTTCAGGCAAATTTCTTTAAAAATCTTCTTCTCAAGATCCAGCAGGCAGAATCTTTTGATATTGGGTATGCAGAATGCTTGGGGTGGGGGTGGGGGGGATTCAAGTTTGTTCAAGCCAAGTCCCTGGGTTCATATTTGGGCTCACTGTGGTAGCCTGAATTATAACTTAGTTCAAAATGAGGAATTTTCTTTAAAAATCTTCTTCTTCGGATCCAGCAGTTGGAATGTTTTGATATGTGGTGTGTAGCATCCTTAGGGGGTGAGGTTCAAGTTTGTTAAAGCCAAGTCCCTGGGTCTATATTTGGGCTCCCTGTGGGAGCCCGAATTATAACTTAGTCAATATGAGGAATTTTTCTTTAAAAGTCGTCTTCAGATTCAGCAGTAAGAATGTTTTGATATTTAGCATGCAGCATCCTTAGGGGGTGAGATTCAAGTTTGTTCAAGCCAAGTCCCTGGGTTCATATTTGGGCTCACTGTGGTAGCCTGGATTATAACTTAGTTCAAAATGAGGAATTTTCTTTAAAAATCTTCTTCTTCAGATCCAGCAGTCAGAATGTTTTGATATTTGGTGTGCAGCATCCTTAGGGGGTGAGATTCAAGTGTGTTCAAACCATGTCCCAAGGTCCATATTTGGGCTCCCTTTGGGAGCCCGAATGATAACTTAGTTCAAAATGAGAAATTTTCTTTAAAAATCTTCTTCTTCAGATCCAGCTGTAGGAATATTTTGATATTTGGTATGCAGCATCCTTAGGGGGAGGGGGGGGGGGGGGGTTTGAAGTTTGTTCAAGCCATATCCCTAGGTCCATATTTGGGCTCACTGTGGGAGCTTGAATTGTAACTTAGTTCAAAATGAGGAATTTTCTTTAAAAATCTTCTTCTTCTTCAGATCCAGCAGTCGGAATGTTTTGATATGTGGTGTGTAGCATCCTGGGGGGGGGGGGGGGGGGGGGGGGAGATTCAAGTTTGTTAAAGCCAAGTCCCTGGGTCTATATTTGTTCAAGCCAAGTCCCTGGGTTCATATTTGGGCTCATTGTGGGAGCCCGAATAATAACTTAGTTCAAAATGAGGAATTTTCTTTAAAAATCTTCTTCTTCAGATCCAGCAGATGAATGCTTTTGATATTTGGTATGCAGCATCCTTAGGGGGGTAAGATTCAAGTTTGTTCAAGCCATGTCCCTAGTTCCATAAAATTTGTCTCTCATGACTTCATTCCTTTGTAGTGTTGATGAACCATGTCTAAATGAATGTGACCCCAAATACTTCTTTGAACCACTTTGTTTGAATCACTTTGCCTGGGGCCTCTTGTTAAATATCAGATGTAAGGTATCTCCCTTGTGTCTAAGCCCATCCCCCAGTTTTGGAAAATCAGTAAGTTCTTAAAGTTTGTTGGTTAAATTGAAAACGAAATTAGGTGAGTAGCTATGTGAAGAATTTACCTGAGATACAGTATTGATTTCATGATTCAAGTCATAAATGTTATTCCCTATAAATTGAATAAAGAGAAATAAATATACATGAATTTGTTTTAGTTGATGTATTTTCCTTTGTATATGTTCGTTTCACAAAACAATTTCATAAGCAGGTGTTTGTCAACTCTGCTGTCAACACGGCTTTTCAATTTGCAAGTTGCATTGAACAGTGTCAGGGGTTCAGGAAGGAGGAAATTAAAAGGTATTGTGTGAAAATGGAAGACAGAATTCAATGATATCACCTCGATCACCTGCATTGGACCACCATTATTTATTCATAACATAAGGCATCTTTCCTCAGAAGCGGAAGGAACCAGTTTGAAGCTACAGGAACAAAGAAAATAAGACTAGTTATTTTGGTGGTTTATTTTCTTTACTGATATCACCAAGTTTAACAAACAAACATTACCAATCACATTTTCATGAAAACTTATTGATATATAAGTGGCTTTCACTGAAGTTCATTTACAACTTCTGAGAAATGGAAAACTTGTCCTACGGTGATCAGCTAACAGTGTTTCCAAGGGAAGTTTTTATTGACACACTTATGCCCATTTACTCTTTCGGTTTCGCGAGTACCTGAAAAATGAAAACAACAAAGGGTTTCCAATTTTTTTTTTTATTAAAATGATGAACAAAGCCTGAAATCTGAAAGCAAACATATGCATAAGATAATGATGTGATTTTTTAAAAAGCAAATTCAATATCTTTGGAGGTTTTTCCACAGAGACGTAACACACCCAGTGGATACTTATCTGAATATCTCCTGTTCTGACGCATCCAAACCTGATTTGACAAAAAAGGACATATTGGCTGCTAATATTGGCAGAATTGCTATTTTTTGCCGATACCGATACCCGGCCGATGAGCCATTTATCGGCCGATACCGATAACCCGTTCCGATAATCGGCTCATCACTAATGTAAGCGACCAATGTCGAATTGTCAGACAACAGAAGGACCTCACGATTCGAAAGGTGGGGATCCACTGTTGGAAACTCAGAAGAAGAGCAAGAAGCTCCTTCTGGTTGATGTGAAGACCTGCTTGATCCTGGTCCCATACACCGTGAAAGGAAAGACCTAGAGGATCCAATGTCACACCCCATCTGAGATCGCTGTGTGTCAGCCAGGCCGCGATCATCGGTCGTGTGCCTCCAGTATGTGGATCAACCCGCTTCTAGGCACCTTCGACCATGCCAGTCGGTACAGGTGGTTGAAGCGTTTTCAGCTTTGGACTCTAAGCTGAGTTCCAAGGCTATGAAGACTTTGTTCTTCACCAGGGCTGGCACCTTTTTGCCTCCAGTGCATTATCTTTCCTACGATTCCACCAATCCATCAGTCTGCCAGACTTTGACAGTCTTGGATCAGGACTCCACCTCTCCCGGGCTTTCCAAGTTGGCCATTATTCCTAAGTTGACTCTGGAGTCCCTGTTGGGCTTATCGAGAGAGATGCTGGGCATGCTTTCTCTCTCAGATCACGTCGTCTCTGCTTTGGCTGCTTATCTGCCTCCAGATAGGTTTGACGAAGTACAGGCTCCTTTCCGTGTGATTTACAAGGTGCTAATACATCTTACTCACACGCATGCCTGTAACACAGCTAACTTGGAATTAGTTCACCAGAATGCTGTGTTGGACACAAGCTGTTCCCTTCCTGAGGGGCAGTGCGCTGCTCTTCGATCAGCTCCTTTGGCGAGTCTGCGACTTGTCCTTGGCTCCATAGTGATGATCCGGGATGACATCTTGCGTCATTCCAAAGATCAGCTGCTGCTGCACCAGCTTGATCACCCTTCTGTTGGAGGCAGGGGCCATTCTAAGCCTAACAACAATCCCCCTTCTGATTCCTCTGCGAAGCCAAGGGCTGATCCTCCTGTCGCTGCTTCTACTTATTGCTCACATGGTAATGGTAAGCATCGGCAGACCAGAGGGAGGACTCAGGATCATTCATCTAATAGAGGAAGTGGTTTCTCCTCTCGCGGGTCTCGCCGAGGCTCGAGATGAAGATCCTCACCTCGATTCATCCCAGGTTGGAGGAAGGATTTCAGGATTCGCAGACACATCTGATCCTTGGGTGTTAGATGTTGTTTGGTCCGGGCTGCGAATGAATGTTTTTGATGACCTCGATCGCCCCCTTTGACAGGAGATTGTCTATCTCCGTGACCAAAAGCTCCCGACGTGAAACGTCTGAAGGAACTTATGTTGGAAGAGGCACTCTCGAAGGATATTCGCTGATCCATAATTCTAGTCACAGGTAACCATTAACAATGAGTTGAATTATCACGGTTTCGTAATGCAAATGGCCGCACGTCTTTCCAGGATGACGGAAAAAAAAGAATGATTCATTAGATACATGACTGCGCACTGGTACCAGAAGCCGTGGATCTGTACTAGGAGAAGAGCGTCCCCTACTGGGTGTGTGCCGGTAGCACTCGACGTTTTAAGAGCTAATTCCCACACACTTAGGCCTACTTATAATTATAATAAATATTTTCCAGTATCTTCTATTTGTATACAGCACAAATAATGTCAGACTTACCTTTGTAGAACTTTATATTTATATCATTCCAATGTGTTTTGCATTTATAAAAATATGTCATTGCAAAAAATTTGTTATTTTTACATACGGGTTGTTATCTTTACTTGGCCCAAGACAGTCATAGCCCTGTGTACGAAACGTCCTATCTTGTGTACGAAGTGTCCTAAAAGTTTGTGTATGAAACGTCCTAAATTGCTATGTACAAAAACACCCATGTACGAAACATCCAGCTCCCAGTGAAACATTATTATTGGGAACTTTTTTGCCTTCTCCTAAATTTAAAAATATATTTACTCAGAAGAAAAAAAACCTAGATTGTTAAGGAAATTCATTCCGTACACAGCAGAATACTTTTCCCGTAACTGACACTTTCCAAATTCACGAGTGTTTTATACTTTCTTCCAATTTCCCAGAGCAGAAACACACTCAAAGAAAAGTCCACATTTTCGCCGAACGGAAAGATAAAACCCAACCAGAACTCTACAAATTTGTGCGTAATTTGAACTGTAAAGTATACATCAATAAGCCAAACATTCTTTTCAGTTCTATTAATTTATCTTTGTCAAAGACTGACGGCGTTTCGACATTGTTCATACAGTGCAATGGGTAAGCAAGTTTGCAAAATCAACCTAAAATCGATGAATGAACTTGGCCTGTTCCACTACCGATAACCGCAACGCAACCGCGGTTTTACCTCTTAAAAAACACTGACACCGACTTGAAAATTCACCACCGACCTCTAAACAAAACTATACGAGTTGACCCCTCATTGGAACAGGCTTGTCAAGTTAGTTCCAATAAAGGGTCACACGATATGGTTTTGTTGAAAATTTTTGAAAAATTTGAAAAAATAGTATTTAAAACTAGAGAATTGTAATTTGTTGGACTTTCCCAACATTCTAATGTGAAAAGGCAGACTGCATAAAGCAATGTGTTTGAAATTAACCCTTTCCAAAATGGTAGAAAAAAAATGCCCAAAGTTGGCCAATTTTGTCATTTTTATATGATACTCTTTTTATAGCCATCAGTGTCCTGGAATGTTAAGTGTGCAACTAAAACATGAACAACAAGGTTCCTCTATATGAGCAAAACATTTTTCGGCAAACAGTTACTTACTTTAATAGTCATTTCAGCAGAAATAAAGTTGTGTGGGTTTGGATTTAATGATAGGAGAAATGAGTATACATGTAGAATGCAGTAAAATTCAGAAAATGAAAGGTTTCTTCTGGATAATGCTGTCAAAACATATGTTGGATTATGTGTGACACCAAAACTTATCACAGAAAATTTGTTTCCTTATAACACACAATCCACATATGCAAAGGAAAAGAGATTATTCCAATCCCGCCTAGGGAAACTGGGTACAGAAAAGTACGAAATTAATTGCAAAATAAATTTTGACTGACGATACTCATGTTTGTACAGCCAAAACTGGTATTGAATAAAGCAGGACACAAAAACCTATAACACAAAATTTGTTTGCCATTAATTTTTGATGCAGTTATGGAAAGCACAATGAGCTATTTCTTTCTTGTTTCTGGACAAATGAGTACAGAAATTTCCAAAATTCACTAAAAATCCCTATTTTTCTGACAGTACTATTCTTTAAGTGGCCAAAGCACATGTTTGGTTAAGCCCCAGAGCATAACTTACCACAGCAGATTTGTTTATCAAGCATCTCTACATATAGCAAAGCAAAGTGTTTGAAATTAACCCTTTTCAAAATGTTAGAAACAAGCAATCACAGTTGGTTACTTTAGGCATTTTCAAATGGTACTCTCAGTCTCGAAATCATTGTGCTTGCAGGTTAAATCTGAGGTTAATCATTCTCGCCATCATTGTGCTTGCTGGTCGAATCTGAGGTTAAAAGTAAACAGTAACCTTCTTCTGCAATCTTTGTTGCATCTATCCTCACCAAAATAATTGTTGCAATAGCCTAGCAATTAGGCAAATTTGCCCATGAAGTTAGTTAATTTTGAAATTCATATCAGTTTTGGCCAATATTAGGAGTTAATTTTGAAATATTTGTGTGGTGATTTTGGTGTATCATATTATGCACTAAATGTGTGGACATCAATCACAGACTGGGTGCATGATAAGAGACATGGCAGAATCTTGAATCTTAGTATTTGAATGAACGTGTACAAGTTGAGGGTACGTCAATTCAAGGCCTGACGACTGGGTGAGAGTTAAAATTTTGAATAAAACATATAACATCAAAACTGTTCTTGGATGAATGCCCTATCTTCTCATTGGAAACTTTTTGAGGAAATATGGCTCCAGTGCTGAGAAATCACATGTAAAAGTTGGTGAAAATAACAATTATTCCGACAATATCCTTGTGGGATGTCTCAAATAAGCCAAGGGTTAAACTTTTAATAATAACATATAAAACAAAATTTGTCATACTCTGACTGCTGCATGCAGCCCTAGAAAACATTCAGCACCCAAACAATTAAAAATGAAGTAAATTGTCACTTAAACTTAACAAATTCTGAAAAAATGGTAGTTTTTTTGGTTGGTACCTACTTTTATGCAACAAGAATGGGCACAGGCTTCAACTTTACAACCAAATTTACAACAGCAAATATGCTCGGTAGTCAATTGTGAATACGGACATGCAAAGTGTTTGAATTTAACCCATTCCAAAAGGATAGAAAAAAAGCAACCAAAGTTGTTAAATTTTGACATTTTCAAACGGTACTGTTATTCTCATCCTCATTGTACTTGAGGGTTGAATCCAAGATTAGAAAAAAGACAGTAGCTTTCTTCTCCCATCACTTGTGCATCTATCCATACTAAAAAAATTGTTACAACAACCTTGCAATTACAGAAATTTGCCCTTGAAGTTGGTCAATTTTGAAGACAATGAAAGTGTCGATGTCACTGTAGCTTAACTTGTCTGTGTGTTGTGTTTAATGAAAAGGATAATGTTCAATGTTTAAGAAAGGATTATGAAATAAGACAAGAATTGTGATAATTGGGAATATGTTAATTTCTGTTCCCTGTATGCTATGTTTTTAATAAAAATAATATGAGGTGTAGACTGTACTAAAGGGCAGAGGGGTGGGTTAATATGACCTTACAGTTAATGTATGTGGCCCTCACAGTTAAAGTATGTCAACGAAAGTTTCCAAGTTACAGTGAAATTATTCCAGAACAAGTCATCCTATCAAGTTACATTGAAATCCCTTAATAAATATGGCCTGTAGACTGTGCTAAAGGTTTTCGGGCTTCAGGCCCGTGTAGCCATGATGGTAGACCGATTGCAACTAAAAGGGGACGTCCTCATCTCGACATCATACTGTGTCATTCTACTAAGTTACAATGAAATCCCTTCACAAATGTCACCTGCAGTCTGTACTAACGTATTTTGGGTTTTGGGCTCGGGAAGCCATCGTGGTTGAATGATCGCGACCAAAAGGGGCTGCTGTCATCTGGGCATAATCTGGAGTGATCCTACGAAGTTACAATGAAATCCCTTCATAAATATGACCTGTAGACTGTGCTAAAGGTTTTTGGGCTTCGGGCCCCTGACGCCATCACAGTGGACCAATCACGACCAAAAGAGGATGTCATCATCTAGGCATTATATGGAGTCAACCTAACAAGTTACAATGAAATCCTTAAATAAATATGACCCATAGACTATGCTGAAGGTTTTTGAGTTTTGGGCTTGGGCATCCATCAAGGCTGAATGATCGCAACCAAAAGGGGACGTTCTCATCTAGACATTATTTGAAGTAATCCTACCAAGTTACAATGAAATCCCTTCATAAATATGACCTGTAGACCGTGCTAAATGCTTTCGGGCTTTGAGCCCCTGTAGCCGTCACAGTTGCCCAATTGCATCCATAAGGGGATGTTCTCATCCAGACATTATATGAAGTCAACCTACCAAGTTACAATGGAATCCCTTCATAAATTTTGATCTGTAGACTGTGCTAAAGGTTTTTGGGCTTTGGGCTCGGGCAGCCATCATGGTTGAAAGATCACAACCAAAAGGGGACATTCTCATCTGGGCATCATCTGGAGTGATCCTACGAAGTTACAATGAAATCCCTTCATAAATATGATCTGTAGACTGTGCTCAAGGTTTTCGGGCTTCGGGCACCTGTAGCTGTCACAGTTGACCAATCATGACCAAAATGGGATGTCATCATCTAGGCATTATATGGAGTCAACCTAACAAGTTACAATGAAATCCTTCCATAAATACGACCTATAGACTATGCTAAAGGTTTTTGGGCTCGGGCAGCCATCAAGGCAGAATGAGTGCAATCAAAAGGGGACATTCTCATCTAGACATTATTTGGAGTCATCCTACCAAGTTATAATGAAATCCCTTCATAAATATGACCTGTAGACTGTGCTAAAGGTTTTGGGACTTCGGGCCTATGTAGCCGTCACAGTTGCCCAATCACATCCAAAAGGGGATGTTCTCACCTAGACATTATATGAAGTCAACTTACCAAGTTACAATGAAATCCCTCCATAAATATGACCTGTAGACTGTGCTAAAGGTTTTCGGGTTTTGGGCTCGGGCAGTCGACACGGTTGACAGATCGTGACCAAATGGAGAAGTTCTCATCTAGACATCATACGAAGTCATCCTACCAAGTTACAATGAAATCCCTCCATATTAAATATGACCTGCAGACTGTGCTAAAAGTTTTTGGGTTTCAGGCTTGGGCAGACATCACGGTTGACAGATCATGACCAAAAGGGGACGTTCTCATCTAGACATTATACAGAAGCATCCTACCAATTTACAATTAAATCCCTTCGTAAATGCGACGTGTAGACTGTGCTAATGGTTTTCGGGTTTTGGGCTCGGGCAGCCATACCGGTTGACCAATCACGACCCAAAAGGGGACGTTCTCATCTCAACATGACACCAAACCTGCTTATAAAATTTCGTGATGATCAGACAAGAACTACGGGGTGTAGCCTGTGCTAAAGGAAAATGTGAACAGACTCACAGACTAACAGACTTCCGCATGCGTGATGGCAATAGCTTATCTTGACTTTGTCAAGTTAGGCTAAAAATGCTATATTCATATCGTTTTGGCCAATAGGGGTTAATTTGTGTGGTGATTTTGGTGCATCATATTATGCTCTAAATGTTTGGAAAATTTGAGGTAGATAACTGTAAACAATTTTGAGACTTTTGAAAAATGGTGAAATTTTGATGGTTTTGGTGGAAAATTTTGAAACTAAGCGTTTTCACAAATATGATGATACCTCATTTCACTAGATTTTGTGACAATACATAAATCTGCCAAATTTGGTTGAAATCGTACAGCTTGTTTTTGAGCTATGTTGAAAAATGGTGAATATTTGAAGGTTTTGGCAGAATATTTTCAAAATAAGCATTTTCACAGACATGACGATGCCTCATTTCACTAGATTTTATGGCATTACTTAAGTATGCCAAATTTGGTTAAAATTGTACAGCTTGTTTTTGAGCAATGCAACAGACAAAATTGAATGAGGAAAAAAAAAAAAAATACAGAAGAAAAATTTTGAAAAAGAATAACAAGAGTCTTTCTCAAACTGGGTTTGGGAAAGCCTAATAATAAATTTTTATATTGTCTGCATTGGGTAAATGGTTAATGATCAAATGGTATTGCGAAAGGAAAGGTCAACTCTTTGGCTGGCACAAATATGTGATGAAATGGTAATGGCAAAACAAAGAAGGCTGCTTTGATTTTCTGTTACTCATTCTCAATCTGAAATCTGTACTGATAATATCTTTGTGGGTTTTCAAAACTATTTTAACAAGCCTAAGGCAGCTTGGAAATAGCTTATTTTGGGGTGTTTTTGGAGGGATGTCATTAAAGTTCTGAAATCTGCGTCACATGGTGTGCTAGTGTTGTATCACACCTCAAAATCGAGGCAATGTTATGTGATGTGAGATTTTCTTCAGTACTGAAACTCATATATGTATCACATAAGCGTGTGCCCCATTTTGAGAAAATTATAGGTGAACATTGGGCTAAAGAAATAGGTAAAAATGCAGAAAAATATTATCAAAAAACGCATCAACAACTCTTTGTTAGTAGTTCAATCCAATCAGAAAATCATTGTTGAGTTCTAAAGGAATATTATATTATAGTACAGTGGTGCCCACTTAATTGGATATCTCTTAACTGAATAAACCCTGTTAATTGAATATAATTTCCCAACACAAAACCATTTACCATACCTCCAGCACAAATTTGACCTGCTAATTGAATATAGGTTATAGCGTAAACTGTTAAATGAATAGAAAATCTTGTAACCTGTCAAGAAATTACCCTGACTGTCCCCAGTTTTCCTTTGTTTATATAGACCTATTTGGCTTCAGTACATCCAATACAGGCATTTAATCTATTATATCTTGTTTGACAGAGCTCATGAAGCTCTGTCAAACAAGATATAATAGAATAAATGCTTAGTTTATATCTAGAATACATAAAAGTGACACAATCCATGTTAATTGAATACTCCTGTTAACTGAATTATTTTCATTGGCAAAGTCGCTATTCAATTAACAGGGTTCCACTGTACTGTGATATTTTTCTCGATCAGCTTTCAATTGCGTCACGACACACTTATACAGCAGTGAGTTGAGATTTAAAAAATATAAAGTAACTTGACAATTCAAGCAATATTTTTCAAGTTATCGAATGGCGAAGGGATTGGAGGAATTTCCAATTTGATGGATAAAGGGTTAATATCTCCGGATCAAAATTACAGATTTACACCAAAAACTATACAGCTCGGCACATCAGTAACCTGAACACAAATATAAAGTAACTTGACAAGCCAAGCAATATTTTTCAAGTTATCGAATGACAAAGAAATGGATACGGATGCTGGATGGACAGACCGACGGATGGACGGACAGACAGAAGGACAAACAAAAAAAACTATACAGCTCAGCACATCAGTAACCTGAACACAAATATAAAGTAACTTGACAATCCAAGCAATATTTTTCAAGTTATCGAATGCCAAAGGGATTGGAGGAATTTTCAATTTGAAGGATAAAGGGTTAATATCTCGGGATCAAATCATCTGATTTACACCAAAAACTATACAGCTCGGCAAATCAGTAACCTGAACATAAATATAAAGTAACTAGACAATCCAAGCAATATTTTTCAAGTTATCAAATGCCAAAGGGATTGGAGGAATTTTCAATTTGAAGGATAAAGGGTTAATATCTCAGGATCAAATTATCAGATTGACACGAAAAACTATATAGCTCGGCACATCAGTAACCTGAACACAAATATAAAGTAACTTGACAATCCAAGCAATATTTTTCAAGTTATCGAATGACAAAGAAATGGATACGGACGCCAGACGGCCATTATGTGTACCATACATAGTATGGGTACACATAAATATTTTTCAAGTTATCAAATGCCAAAGGGATTGGAGGAATTTTAAATTTGAAGGATAAAGGGTTAATATCTCAGGATCAAATTATCAGATTTACACCAAAAACTATACAACTCGGCACATCAGTAACCAGAACACAAATAAAAAGTAACTTGACAATCCAAGCACTATTTTTCAAGTTATCGAATGCCAAAGGGATTGGAGGAATTCTCAATTTGAAGGATAAAGGGTTAATATCTATTAATATCTCAGGATCAAATTATCAGATTTACACCAAAAACTATACAGCTCGGCACATCAGTAACCTGAACACAAATATAAAGTAAATTGACAATCCAAGCAAAATTTTTCAAGTTATCGAATGACAAAGAAATGGATACGGATGCCGGACGGACAAATGGACGCTCCAACATTTCGGGTTTATGGGCTACCAAAAAACATTTTGTATGTCCAAAACCTAATTTTACCCAGAACCCCACCCCTCCACCCTAGAACTTATATTTAACCCTAACCTCACCCCTCCACCCCAAAACCACACCCTAACCCTACCCCACCCTGACCCTAAACCCTAAATGCCCACCCCAGACCCTAACCCCCACCCACTCCTGGGACCTAACCCCCCCCCTACCTTAAGACCTACTCTGGGGCTACCCCTAACCCCCACCCCACCCCACCCCTGACCCAACCCCACCCTAGCCAAACCAATAGGATTAGGAGCTATTTTTCGGTTTAGGGGCTACTAAAACTAAAACCCCACCCCTGACCCCAACCCTAACCCCCCCAGGACCTAACCCTCCCCAACCTTACGCCCTACGCTGGGGCTACCCCTAACCCTATCCCCACCCCACTCCTAACCCCAACACTACCTTAATTTGGAGGTAGCCCCTAATAATAATATCCCCTAAACTCCCAATGTTGGCACGGACAGATGGACGGACAAAGGATGGACGAACGACGGATGGCCACCCCGGATGATGGCATTATGTGTACCATACATAGTATGGGTACACATAAAAATGCAACACCAGAAATCAAGATGGAACACAAAAAACAATTGAAAATAGCATCTCTTCTTCAAGGATGTCTTATTTTCTCCTGACAGTGCCGTGGGGAGAAAAGCGGGAAGATAAGTTTGACTAAATAGCAACCCGGCTGTGAACTGATCAAATTTTCTGTCCACTTAGTTATTACAGTACTGTGTGGAACACCGATTAGCAGATTCCCACCTAAAATGGAGGGTTGCGAACAGAATCGATATTCACCCAAACAGTATCAAAATAGAATATGTCTCTTGCATCCACTATGTTGTACCTACATATAATAGTAGTTAACCCTTTATCTAATGGTAATATCCAATTAGAGATCATACAGTTGAACTGTGACAACTGCATAGCCACTCTGCCTGTGAAAAATATTCATTTAACAGGAGTATTCAATTAACATGCATTTGGCCATATCCTGTATTCTAATGATAAACTGAGCATTTAACCATTGCTCATGGGGCTCTGTCAAACAAGATATAATAGATTAAATGCTGTACTGGATGCTCTGAGGCCAAATAGGTCAATAAATGGAAGGCATTCAGCAGTTGTCAGAGTGATTCCCCAACAGATTTTTTATTCAATTAACAGGTGGTTACTCTACAGTATATATGCAAGTAACATGTCAACTTTGTACTGAAGGTATGGTAAATGGTTTAGTGTTTGGAAATTATATTCAATTATCGGGGTTATTCAATAAGAGGTATCCAATTAGGTGGGTGCTACTGTATAAAAATCACCATTCCAATTTTATCTTGTTTTCATTATTTTTTCAATATTTGCCTTCCAAAATTCACTTTTTGGCACCTGACTAGAACAAGCTCATTGATCAATCTGATCATTCCAATGAGAGGGCAAAAGCTATGTTTGAGGTGAACAGGAACGTCTATGAAATAAATCTGGGCAAGAAAAGTCAGAGCGTATAGGTGATACCAGGAAGATGTAACAGAAGTTGAAGATTTTTATTTTCTTACTATTAAAATGAAAAATTTATACCAATTTTAATATTTTTAATACTTACCAATGGCCCAGACTAGCTGGTGCAACCCAATTTATTACCAGGGCCAAACACAAATTTTGAATCCCCCAAACCCCCAAAATTTGCCAAAAAACTTAAAAAGAGAAGACCAGTATGGTCCTCCATACTTTATGTGCAATGTGCAACTTGTTGTCAAGGACAACAATAGGCTACCACCATCTTGTCATTCTTTATTGTTGTGCCTGTTACATGTTAATAAGAACTGTAATATACCTCAGCGAGGAGGAAGGAGTGTCTACTCCAGAGAGGGCCATCCCCATCTGGGCCATTGGTAAGTATTAAAAAAATTAAAATTGGTATAAATTTTTCATATTTTTCCACAAAACCAATGGCCCAGATAAGCAAAGAATAGTAAACAGGCAGGTGGGCCTAGTACTTGATATTCATTGCTCCTAATTCAGAAAACAATGAAAATATAGGTGTAACTCTATTTAATGCCTAGCATAACCCATTATGCTAATTTTGATAAAGGAAGACAAAAAATAAAGAAGTCCAGAGAAATGAGACTCTTTATAAAACATTAAAAGTGTCCATGTATTGTATAGTAAAGCTCGTCTTGACACATAACATATACAATAACGCTTCACATCGAGCTACACATTAAAAGCATATAATACATTGAAAATTGCTTCAAATCGAGCTACACATTAAAACTACCATAGCACCGACCCCAGGTTACTATCACTGAAGGAGGTATGTCCATACTTTTCACTATAAAGCCAGATGACCATTTGCAAATACCATCCCCCCCCCCTCCCCACTTCCCCTTGTTTTGAAAGTAATTACACATCAAAAGAAGAGGGTAGCAGACCGGTGACAGTGCTAGAGCAGACCAAACAGAAGGTTGAATGAAAATCCTAATTGGAATGGACGACATTCTGAGCTACCGATAACGGTCCTAAAGATCTGAGATCATCTGAAATTGATTCTAAATCTCGAAGATAAAAGTTGGTAAAAGTCGTCTGTTGAGTCCAGTAAGCTACCTGCATCACATCCTGCAAAGAAGTACTACTAGCATAATCCCAGCAAGAAGCTAAGGCTCTAACTTCGTGAGCTGAAATCTTATAAGCTATTCTCTGATTCACAGACAAAGCATTATAAGCTGTCCTAATAGCTAACTGAATCCATCTAGATATGCAATGAACAGAAATATCATTTCTGTTAGGAAGAAGAGAAAGAAATAACCTCTTCCTACCTCTTCTAATAAAACTAGAACGCTGCTTGTAAATCCTAAGCACTCTTACTGGACACAACAAAGGTCTCTGACCATCTGAAGACGGTAATGCTTTAATAAGAATTGGGTTATGCCGTTTGTCCGGAACCTGATTCTTTGCTAAGAATCCCACTTTCGTATTGAGAGTAAAAAAAAAAAAAGATCTGTTGAATGAGGGGAGCTGGAGGGTAAACATACCCTATTATCCCGTTCCATGAAATTGACAGAGCGTCTACTGCATAAGCAGGAGGGTCCAGGCATGGAGACACAAAAGTCTGTAACTAATTGTTCAGACTCGTGGCAAAAAGATTGATCACTGGATGCTCCCACTGGACGCAAATCTGTTTGAAGACAGATTTATTCAACATCCATTCTGAAGGTAGCAGGCGATCCTTTCTTGATAGAGTCTGCTATTACATTGAGATGACCTGGAATATGACGAATCATTATCAGAATCGGATTCTCTTGAGAGAAAAGAAGAAACTTTTTGGTGAGATTCAACAGCGGGACGGAATGAGTACCTCCCTGATTCTGAATATAGGCTACTACTGTTGAATTGTCCAACAGAATTTGAACATGTGAGTTTATTACTTGACTGAGCCAATGATTTAGAGCTAACCAAATTGCCCTCATTTCTTTGTAGATTATATGGGACACAAGAAACTGACTCTACCATAAACCGTGACACACTTGATCTCCGGGAATCAGAGAAGCACCCCAACCCTCCTGACTGGCGTCCGTCTTGATTATGAATGACGGTTCCTGAATCTGAAGCGGTATTCCCTGGGATAACCACTGGATATCTGCCAAAATTTGAAGATGATGCTTTACTGGCTGTGTTAAAACAATCACTGTCCAACAACTGATGCTTTATGCTCCAATTTTGAATTAGATAAATTTGAAGTGGACAAGTACGCAAATGACCTAGCGGAATTAACTCTGCAGCGGTGTCGCAAAGTCCTAACAGCCGCATAAACTCCCTTGCAGTAATGACTTGTGCGTTTATGCAGTATTTTGCGTAAAGAGAAACAATTTTGCTATTGCTACTGGCAAACAGACTCGATTGTTGGGAGTATCGAAACTCATTCCCATGTGAACAAACGACGTCGCCGGCATTAAATCCGACTTGTCGACATTGATTATAAAACCTAGGCATCGTAGCAGCGATAGCAGACTCTGAACGTCGCTTTGAGGAGCATGAAAATTTCTGTATCTTTGAAGAATGTCGTCCAGATATGTCGACGTCATCGAAGCCGAGTGTGCCCTGAAGTGGCTCATCACCGCATTCATCACCCGAGTGAATGCCCATGGAGCAAGGTTCAGGCCAAAACACATTGCTCTGATCTGGAGTACTTTTCCTTGAACCGCAAAACGGAGGTATTTCCGAAAAGCCGGATGAATCAAGATGTGAAAATATGTGTCCTTCAAGTCTGTGCTTGCGACGTAATCGTTCACTCGGATGCTGCTTCTCACCGACGGAATTGTCTCCAGATAAATTTTTGGAGCAATTATTAGCTTGTTTATCCACCTGAGATCGATGACCGGCATGTACGAGCCGTCTGTCTTCGGTACAAGAAAAAGATGACTGTAGAATCCCTTTGAATTGGAATTCTCTACGACCTCTACTGCCTCCTTTTGTAGAAGAGAGTCTAGTGCTAAAATCAAAGCCTCTCCCTTTGTTATATTTTGTGGAAGGCTCACAAAATGCGGAATCTGCGTTAATGGAGGTTTTCTCTGGAACGAAAGACGTAGCCCATTTTTTACAACATCTAGAACCCAAAGATCCTAAGTTATTTTGTTCCAGTTGCTTGCGAATTTTGAAAGCCTTCCGCCAACCGGAGAACAGTAGAGGTCGAACTCTTCATATGTAGGACTTACGAGGCTTATATGTGGAGAAACATCGTGAAGCTCTCGCACCCCTCTGTGACGTCGGTGTGGGGGTTACGCGCTTTGTTATTTTCCGACTGCATCGTCCCCTTTCAAGCCACCACGCCCATGATTAGCTCTAGAAGCAGCACGGGCTGAACCTCTCTTGGAGAACAAGTGTTTGACCACCGAGGTGGTATTAGTCCCCTACGGCGCTTTTGTGACATAAGGTGTTTTTGTCACAGAAGACACTAGAGTATTTAAGCATCTTGGATTTTTAAAAAAAATATTGAGCGTGCATAATCCCCTCACAAACCCTTTATCCATGTACCATATATGAAAGGCGTAGCTTGAACCATGTTGGAGGGAGGGGTGGTAACATAAAATAGAGAAAAAAGCTTAAAAAAACACAACAAAAATGGCCGCCATTCTGCCATCTTACATTTTGAAAAATAAATATTGACTGTGCATCATCCCCTCAGAACCATTTATCCATGTACCAAATATGAAAGGTGTAGCTTGAAGCATATTAGAGGGAGAGGTGGTAAAAACAGACAGACAGACAGACAGATGTTAGATTTTGAAAAAAAAATATTGAGCGTGCATAATCCCCTCACAACATCCTTATTCCATGTACCATATATGAAAAGTGCAGCTTGAACCATGTTGGAGGGAGTAGTGGTAACATAAAATAGAGAAAAAAGCTTAAAAAACACAACAGAAATGGTTGCCATGGCGCCAACTTGAATTTTGGAAAAAAAATATTGAATGTGCAACATCCCATTACAACCCTCTATCCATGTGCCAGTCATAAAAAGTGTAGCTTGAACCATGTTGGAGTGAGGGGTGGTAACATAAAATAGAGAAAAAAAGCTTAAAAAACACAACAAAAATGGCCGCCATTCCGCCATCTTGGATTTTGAAAAAAAAATTTTGAGGGTGCATCATCCCCTCAGAACCATTTATCCATGTACCAAATATGAAAGGTGTAGCTTGAACCATGTCGGTGGGAGGGGTGGTAACATGAAAATAGAGAAAAAAAAGCTTAAAAAACACAACAAAAATGGCCGCCATTCCGCCATCTTAGATTTTGAAAACAACATTTTGAGCGTGCATCATCCCCTCAGAACCATTTATCCATGTACCAAATATGAAAGGTGTTGCTTGAACCATGTTGGTGGGAGGGGTGGTAACATCAAAATAGAGAAAAAAAAGCTTAAAAAACACAACAAAAATGGCTGCCATTCCGCCATCTTGGATTTTGAAAGAAAAATTTTGAGCGTGCATCATCCCCTCAGAACCATTTATCCATGTACCAAATACGAAAGGTGTAGCTTGAACCATGTTGGTGGGAGGGGTGGTAACATGAAAATAGAGAAAAAAAAGCTTAAAAACACAACAAAAATGGCCACCATTCCGCCATCTTGGATTTTGAAAATAAAATGTTGAGCGTGCATCATCCCCTCAGAACCATTTATCCATGTACCAAATATGAAAGGTGTAGCTTGAACCATGTTGGTGGGAGGGGTGGTAACATGAAAATAGAGAAAAAAAAGCTTAAAAAACACAACAAAAATGGCCACCATTCCGCCATCTTGGATTTTGAAAAAAAAATTTTGAGCGTGCATCATCCCCTCAGAACCATTTATCCATGTACCAAATATGAAAGATGTAGCTTAAAGCATCTTGGAGGGAGAGGTGGTAACATAAAAAACAGACAGACAGACAGACAGACGGACAGACGGACAGACAGACAGACGGACGGAGTGCAATCCTATAGTCCCCTTACGGTTCCCGTAGGGGACTAAAAATTTACCTCTCCGAGGAGTACCACTTATTGAAGGCTCAGGTTGCGAAGCTCAGCGCAACAAAAGCTGACTTGTAGCTTTCTTAGAAGCATCTTCAAACACAGCCTTTAACTTATCATTGAATAATGAGGAGCCTGAAATGGGAGCGACCCTTAGAGATCTGTTAACACTGTCGTCAATAAATGACATAGATTTAAGGGCAGCATCGCGCCTGACCAACTCTAAATTCGCTACGAAAGAGCAGAGTGGGATGTTGTATACATGATGGCTCGAGAGAGCACTCTCAAAGGAGATAACAACTTCTGTAAGTTCTCAGATTCCAAATTGCCGGCCAATGCCCTGCAAATGTGATCTGCATATGACATAGCATCCAAAATACTTCTGCTAGATTCAGTGCAAGTATCTATAACAAAAGAACTGACGCTACACGACGACAGAAGAGACATACCTAAGTCCCTTGCCCCGTCATCCAATCGAATCGCAGAGGAGCTCTTGGGATCTTATTCTCGCCTACCGTATTTAAGAAGGTATTGCCTCTAAACAGTAGGTCAAGCTTCCTTTCCGAAAGGAAAGAACTTTTTCTAGCCTGAGCCAGGTCTGCAATAGCCTCGTCAACACAATCAAATGCATCTAATGCTTGGACTGATTGAGACGAATACAGAAGGATACTTTCCTTCGACTTAATGACTTTCCTGTCTAAAGAAGACAGGTGCCAGGCTCTAGAAGGTGCAGAACTCTGACCAGAAGGAATTAATTCAGGTGAAAAATCCTGCAGGAACCTCTTAGTTTCCATATGTTGCTCAGCCAAAGATGTAGTGTCAGTCTTGTCTTCATCAAACTCCCTAACACCACCAGCTAGAGGTTCCTGGTCTGGTCTATTATCAGCATACTGATTATTTGAGGAAACCCTTCTTTCTGCCGATCCAGCACCGTCCGAATCATCCGAAGCGGAGATTGATGACGGCTGCATATTATACTGCTGGGAGTCTGCAATTAGCTGGGCAAGTTGCTCCAGCAATTCCGTATTCAAGGCTATGTTCACTCCCGTTCTATGCCTTTTTGGCTCCAGAAAGTGATCTGACACAGAGCCCTGTGTCCACCTTTTAGAAAAAGATGTTTGCCTCCAAATGCTAGCCTTAGAGAGAGCCAGACCCTGGCTCTGACTCTCTACCTCAGGATCTTGCCGGCTAGCATGCGGTCTACTGTGCGGAGTCCTGGAAACGGACGAAGAAGAGGCTCTTATATCAAGATTACTGCCAGCCGTACTGGCAGAGAAAGGAACATCAGAAAACAACTGGCTCCGAAGCATTATCTACCGGACTACCAGCGGAACTGGCAATAAAAGTCAAATCTTTCTGTTTTGACTCCAAAACAGAAGAATGCTTCGCTACTGATGCACCTTTCAATTTGACTGGCCTCTTCCCCTTACGTGCCATCGTCTGAACAGAGGACTGTCTTCCATCCTCTGTATCCTGGACCGCTACGGATTTTCCCGGTACGGAAGCACTAATTAAAGGCTCTGTTACATCGGTCGAGCTAGCTGACCGTCTGCTTGCCCGAGGTACCGAGTATACTGTGATACCTCGTAAGTCAACATGCTCTGTATCTGAAGACGATGGCAGCACAGAACTTGATGTTATACCATGACCAACACCATGTTCTTGTTCCTCTGAAATGGAAAATGATTTCTGATTAGTTACCTAAAGTGAAAGCACCAAAATCGGTGCTTCGTTGACACATACATAAGTTGAGAGGGAATTCCATCGCTTGGAATCCCAAGAACAGAAAGTTGCACAGGTAACATCTTTTGAGCAACGGGTGCAAGCCAAACATGATGAATGAGAATCAAGAGAGGACTTCTTCCTCTTACATTTCGAACATGAGGACTTCATAATACACACACGCCCGAGCAAAAATTTTAAACTAAAATATAGGAGCTGGTAACCAAGTCCAAAACAGGCACAACAAAGGCCCAGGTCAGACAACTGGTATCCCAAGAATATCGTTAACAATAGAGAAACTTCCCCAGAAGAATCCCCATAGAGAAGGGTAATGGCAAACAGACACGCCCGACTATGTCGAGAATAACTAATACGCGACAAAGGGGGTACGAATAATCCACATTCCGTAAATTATCTAAGATTTTTAAGAAGAATTTTTTAATTAATAACAAATTCGCAAACGGCAAATAGTTCTTGAAAATCTAATGAGAGGATTCAAGAGGAAAAAGGTGAACATTGAACACACCCATAATGATAACAAAGAATGAACAAATCAGGTGCATATCCCAAAAATGGGAAGAACAAGAAATATTATTTAACTTCAATAAAGTTATAGTCTTGAACGTTCAAAAACTCAATGTCTTTATTCAGCTAGATTCTGCTGCAATTATTCCGCCATTCCACTCCAAAATCATGTCTGGCTACATTATACTTTAGGATTTTATAGCACAAAAGTCAGGATACGTGTTGACCTGACATGGGCCAAACAACAGAATGACAAGATGGCGGTAGCCTATTGTTGTCCTTGACAACAAGTTGTGCATTGTGCAAAAAGTATGGAGGACCATACTGGTCTTCTCTTTTTAAGTTTTTGGGCAAATTTTGGAGGTTTGGGGGATTCAAAATTTGTGTTTGGCCCTGGTAATAAATTGGGTTACACCAGCTAGTCTGGGCCATTGGTCTAGTGGAAAAATATATGCTGTCAGCTTCTCTATTCCATTATGTACTCAATATTAACCCAAACAAAACCTGAAGACAACACTTGCAATATTTTGTTTCTTAAAAATTTGAATTTTTGCTTCCAATAAGTATCACAAATCTCAACATGAATGTTTCTTTCAGAAGTCTCCTTCAAATGTTTATAAAACAAGAGCTATTGCTGAAGGCAATTATACCCCCACTGTAGTGCTGGACCGATGAAGCATAAATGAATTAAAAAACAAAGTTAAGGACCAAAAAATCATGAAAAATTGACAAAGTAGGGAACTGTAACTCTGGTGAAAAATATGCTGACAACTTTTTTATAATGTGTGCAGGAGGAGCTTGTCACAAGGATCCCTCATACAAAATTTCATTGAAATCTATTCACTCACTGCTGAGATATAGCTGCAGATGGAGGGACACATGGACAGGCAGATGCATGGACAGACAGACTCACGGATGGATGCATGTAATCCAGTATACACCACATACCTTCGAAAGCAGGGGTATAAAAACAGAAAATAAGACCTGTGAATGAATGGGCATATTAAGCAACATAATCTGAATGAATGGGCATATTAACAACATATTCTAAGAGATATTGCATGAAAAGAAGGATAGTACCTGTAGGTCAAAGAATCTGGAATATCTCCTGTACACAACATTAGTTGTTCCATCAGACCATGTGACATAAATCACATATACCTGAAAAATAAAAAAATAAATTATAAATTCTAGACTTCCTTAAGACAGTATCAAATATATAGATATATTAAACTATCACATAAATATGATGAAGTTAAGAAATTTCAAGCATTGCCATACAGAAGTGTGGTCACAAAAGTGTCCTCTTTCTTGATCAGATCATGATGAGCTTGATACACTTGCATGCTGATGGCCAATAGTCCAGCCCAGAACAGGAAATCTCCTGCCATTAAAATAAGTATAAGACGAGCAAGTTTAACAAAATTTTCCCTCTGTAAATTGAATTCGCTTATCGACATATGATTTCGAGAGTTAAATTTTGATGAATTTTCCATCAAATCTAGTCATGACAGTTGTGAACAAGAGCACCATCTAGCACTGCATAATATGCATAGTTGGCTTTTTCGAATTGTACATAACTACTGACTGTTTTCATCCAACCACTAACATAGTAACGAATCCCGATTTGAACTTCACCTGTATTTTAGTCTGACTGAGACACAAACCAACTTTGGTGCTGATCGACAAATCCAAACTCAAGTTATAGTCCAAAAAAATGAAATGTTAACAAAAATCTGAAATTTTCAAAGTCGAAAAGGGGCAAAACTCTGGAAAGAAAGTCTGACTGAAATTATAATCATAGGTAGACAGGTTCCAGTGGTGATGAACATGGATACCATGTTACGAAAGAGTTAGTCCAAAAACCTTTGAGGAACCCTCCGGACAAAAATTAGACTTATGCAGCAGATTACTCGAAGCCAAAACGGGCATAACTGCGGCAAATATAGACCAACCAGAATTATAATCGCATGTGAACAGGTTCCCATGGTGGTGAACATGGAAACCAAGTTTCAAGAACAGCTGAGAAAATCTCTGGACAAAATTCAGACCGATTCTCAGTCGTTCCAAGTTGTAAAGGTGCATAACTCTGGCAAGCACAGCCCCACCAGAACTACAGGTTCCCATGGTGGTAAACATGCATGCCAAGTTGCAAAAGATTTGGTTCATAAACCTCAGAGAAAATCTCTGAACAAAATTCAGTCCGATGAGGCAAATTATTCTATGTCGTAAAGGGGCATAACTCTGGTAAAAATAGTCCCATCGAAACTATGATCACAGAGGCATAGATTTCCATGGTGGTGAACATACATACCATGTTTCAAAAGAACTGGTCCATAAACCTCCGAGAAAATCCCCAGACAAAATTCAAACTATTAAGCAAATTATTCTAAGTCAAAAAGGTGCATAACTCTGGCAAAAATAGTTTCACCAAAACTTTAAACACACAGGCACAGGTTCCCAGGGTGGAGAACATGCATGAATAGTACTGAAAGAACTGGTCCATAAAACTCAGAGAAAATCTCCAGACAAATTCAGACACATGAGGCAAATTATTCTAAGTTGAAATGGGGAATAACTCTGGCATAAACACTACCATTAGAACTAAAATTGCACATACACAGGTTCCCATGGTGGTGAACACACATGCCAAGTTTAAAAAAAAATTGTTGTGTAAACCTCCAAGAAAATCTCTGGACAAAATTCAGACCAATGATGCAAATTATTCTAAGTCAAAAAGGGGCATAACTCTTGCAAAAATAGTCCTACCAAAACTATAATCACACATGCACAGGTTTCCATGGTGGTACCAAGTTTCGAAGGAAAAGGCCCTCAAACAGTCAAGAAAATCTCCACACAAAATCCAGACGCTGGACAGACAATCCATTTACATATTACAACCGTTTTTTCCAACAGGCATATAAAAAGAATGACTTCCATATCTCCCACCAGATTTTCTGACTATAACATGCATAAAGTGAGCATTTGTAAACTGACACAGTAAGTTTGTACAAATTTCAGCTCGATGTACTTCATACTCATAATTCATACCATGTTTTGGAAAAAACACATCCAAGAGTGTTGGCGGGGTTCAGCATATAAAGAATGGTTATTGACAATTAACAATATAACTCTGTAAAAAAACTGCAAAAATCTACAAGCATTTGTGCTGGTAATTCACACACTACCAAGGGCAGCAACTGTGCAAAATTTGTTAAGTCAAAAATTCCTGCCCAAAAGCACATCTATGCTTCATACAGATAGTTCACACCAAGTTTCATCAAAATCCTATGAAAAATGTAGCAGGAGTTTAGTGAAAAAATTTGTGATGGGTGGGTGGGTGGTTGAGCAACTAATGGTGGATGGATGAATACCATTTTAACATCTCCTTCCCGACTTTGTAAATAAAAAAGCCTATGAAAAATGCAGATGGAATTAGGTGGACAAGCATTTGTGCAGCAAATTTTCCTATTACTAAGGGCGATAACTGTGCAAAAATTGCTGAATAAAAAATTTCTACATGCATGCACATCTACACTTCATACTGATACTTCACACAGGTTTTGAAAAATCCTATGAAAAATGTAGGAGGAGTTAAGAGGACAAGTATTTCTGCTAGAAATTTACCTATTACCAATGGTGGTAAGTGCGCAAAATTTGTAGAATCAAAAATTTCTGCTCATATGCACATCTACGCTTCATACTGATACCTTACACCAAGTTACATGAAAATCACATTAAAAATTTACGAGGAGTTAAGCAGACAAAGGCTTCTGAATGGATGAACACAATTTCAATATCCTCCTACGTCTTTGTTGACAGGGGATAACAAGCTGTGTTCCACGTATGTTCCAGAGTTTCCACAGGGAAAAGTACTTTAGAAATAATCTACAATAATAGGTGCCTTAGAAATAATCTAGTTTGCACATACATGCATTGTATCTATATGCATAATGTACTTTTTACTTTGTAACATTAGAAAAAAGCATTCATTACATCATACTTAATTCCATAAACAATCTTCTGAGTTCTGAATATAATTTACAGGGTCTTCCAACTAGGTATACATTTACTATACATTTATATTAAAACCCAATGCAGTGTTTAAATTTTAGATACTAATTTATGATTTTTTTTTATTTGACCAGGTTATTGCCATAGCAAAGCAGTCGTAACTAGCTAGATCAAATAAAATGTATGTAAGGACAAGATTATATGCCTTCACACATGAAGATACATGCACATGCACACACCCACATCACAACCACTCACATACATACATGCATATATACATGATGAAAAACTCCAACCCTCCCCCTAATACACACACGTCTATACAGGCAGTCAAGACCCAACTAGATATCACTGACAAGCCACTGAGCAAAAAAAAACAGAAGCTCCAAAGAGCCTGTAATCGCTCACCTAGCAGAACTTGCTGTGAAGGCATAAAATTATGCAAACTAAGGTGAAAAACCCATACTTGCAATTGTTGGGAAATTCTTTCAACTGAAATCTCCACAAAAAGTTTAGGGGCAGGTCCTAAAAATAGAGTAGGAAGAGAGGTGGGAAACACATCTATTTTTTGGACCATGGAATTAATGAATGTGGTATATTTTGGAAATTCTATAAAAGTGACTGTGATATAAAAGGATTATGTTATGTCATGTTAATTGCAGTGTAAGATCATTTTCAGCAGCTATGGTCATGTGATGACCACAGCACTAAGTATGAGATCAGGATTAGCCAAGCAAGACTGAATTGGCTAAACTCCCAACTGTGTTACAGGAAACATTTTCAGCTGGAATATTTGATGTTTCAACATTAGTGTGCGGATGACTAAGATGTATACAGTACAAAACTCTCATTCTGGTCATTGGATATTACTTTCTAATAAATCAGCCAAACAATACTTGCTTATCAAAGTAATCAAGAACTGTGCCAAGAGATGGGTGGTTTTCAAATTTCATGTCGGTTCCGGATTCGGTTTCATTCAAAGGGTCAGGTTTTCGGTTTCGGTTTTCATTGTACAAACATAACAATATATTGCATTTGCATTTCAGAAGATGTATTTTGCACCAGTCACTCTCACTCCTTTTCCAGGGCAACACACCTGTGTAATAGCCTATACCAGTACTTTGATTCCTGATCACAATGTATTTGTATAAATTATCTCAAGAGTTTCAAGTTTGAGAAAAATGATTTTTGCCTTGAGTCTTTTGCAAAATTAGCTCCCCGTCCCCCCCTCCCAATACCTGTGTTTAGGGTAACTCGACACACCCTACAAAATTATGCCAACCATAAAAATTTTATCAAGTATGTTGTGCATTTGGTACAAAATTATAATTAACTAGACTTGATGATTCTGGAGAATCATGGCTTTTCCAGATGAGATTCCATGATTTTTCATGACGCCAGAGTGTCTGATGAATTGTTTTAACTGTCTCACTAAAGTTCCTTTATTGATGTTATGAGAAACGTGGGTATAGTAGTCTCAAATGACTCAGTTTAATAAAAAATATGTTTAGGTAAAAACCATCATTTATGGTGGAGAGGGTTAATATCAATATTGTTGTCCAACAAGTTAATGACCGACAAAAGAAGTTATGTTTGTTTGACACATACCCACAGCGTGCTGTGGCTATTTGAAAATGGTCCATTTTATCTCAAATTTTTCCAAAATATTGATGTCTGGCAGCTTGTAGATGGTTAACAAGTGCTAACAGGAATATTTTTCAATGCAACTTGTAATGCCACACCAAGAACTGCGAATGGCCATTATTTCTTAAAAATCTACAAAATGTTTACAGAGAAATTCAGGGAGAACATGAATCTTAAGCTTTTGATGGGTATCGTTGTTTTTCCAGCCCAAAATGGGTTAAGGGTTGTTTTTTTGAATACCCTTATTACTTACAAAAATAATTCTCTGTGAATTCTACTTCCACTTATGTTGATCTCTCCTCTTAACTTTGTGTGCTGTGGGTATGCAAACACAGCCCATTTTATCAAAATTTTGATGTTTGAGAACCTGCATAGGGTTAACAAATGCTTACTGGAATATTTTGTACATGCAACTTGTAATGTCACACTAAGATCTGAGAATGGCCAATTCTTCTTGAAAATCTATGAGATGTTTTTTAGAGAAATCCTCGGATAACATGAATTGTTAACTTCTTGAGGGGTATCTCTCTGTAACCAACCCTAAACGGGTTAATGCTTGGTTTTTTGAATACCTTCATTACTTACAAAAATGATCCTCGGTGAATTCAACTTCCAATGAAGAAGGTTATGTTTATCTCGCAGGTACACATTGGGTGTTATGGGTGCTCAATAACAGCCCATTTTCTCAAAATGTCTATGCTTGGCAGCTCCTGGAGGGTTAACAAATGCTTACTGGAATATTTTGTCCATGCAACTTGTAATGTCACTCCAAGATCTGTGAATGGTCAATTTTTCTTGAAAACTTACTAGATTTTTTAGAGAAATCCACTGAAAATGGGAATTTTAAGCTTTTAAGGGGTATATGTCCTTAGCAAGTCGAAAATGGGTTAAGACCTCAATTTTTGAATACCCTTACTACTTACAAAAAATTTTCCCTATCGGTTTTGCGTCCGGTAAAAGAAGTTACGTTTCTCTGTGGGATTCCCCTTTGATGTTGTTGGTGTCCAAAAACAGACAAGTTTTTCAGAAGTTTGATATTTAGCGGCCCATGGAGGTTTAACAAATGCTTACTGGAATATTTTATCCATGCAATTGGTAATGTGACACCAAGACCTATCAATGGCCATTTTCTCTTGAAAACCTATAAGATGTTTGTAAAGAAATGCATGGAAAACATGAATTTTTTAAGCTTTTGATGGGTATTGCTATTAACCACCCCAAAAGGGGTTAACACTTGGTTTTTTGAATACCCTTATTACTTACAACAACTAGAGTGATGTCACGCATGCAGCCCTACTGTCCTAGGAATGGCAATGCTTAGACGCAAAATAGTTGGAGCCATTTTTTGTTAACAGTTTACCTAACGAATCTGCCATATCTGCACTCATGATATACAAACTTTGCTATTCAAATTTCATTTTTTTCATTTCTCTACTTCAAAACATACCTCATGACCTATTAATGGAACAAACTTGATGAGCTTGTTCCAATAAAGAGTAATAAGCCATGGTTAGAAGTAAATAAAAAAAGAAAAAATCTGATGTTTCAGAAAAATAATTTGTACTGTTGGCTTCAACTTGTGTTAGGTAAAGGATTAAAGATGCAGTACATAAAGAAATGTTGGTCTATATGAGTCAATTTTCTTTCTTGCATGTAATAACTCCCAATCCTTCAAAATGCATTTTGGGAATAATTGCCTAAGTGACACGTTTGTGTGTGTGTGTGTGTGTGTGTGTGTGTGTGTGTGTGTGTGTGTGTGTGTGTGTGTGTGTGTGTGTGTGTGTGTGTGTGTGGGTTTGTCTTACCAACTTGACGAGGTAACTAGACAAAAGAGTTTGCGTGTTTCGCCTTACCGAGGTACAAAAGACAAAAGAAACCCTTTACCTCGGTTGTTTTCCCAGAACTGTACCGGCAAAACGAGGTTGAAACCGTTAGTCCACACAAAGGACAAACAATGGGGTACCTCGGTATGTAGGGAAAACAAGACTGTGTGTGTGTGTGTGTGTGTTTGAGGTTAAAAAATCGCACTGGCACAGACATTTCCTACTGAAACGTTTTTTTCTTTTAATATGCCGCCGAAAAATTGTTTTCATTTACTGAACCCTGATGGGTTTCAAACATGACAAAAAATTACATAAAATTGATTTAAACTTAGTGATGAGCTTAGGAACTGGTTAAACTGACTGGCAAAAATTGATGTTATTCATTGATGGGCTCTAATTTAGTCCTTACAAGGATGTTACGCAAGCTTTTGTTTTTCTTATAGGCGATGACAGGTCGAAGATTCAAAGGTTCATTTAATTTAGCATTGGTAAAATTGAATTCATCTTTTAACATTTTTGCTATTTCGATATTCATTCTGTTGTACGTTAAATTGAAAGGAATGATGGACCTCCTTTCGCATTCGCCCTCTGATATGTTCATACCAAATGGCCAGAGGGTTTGAAGCGTATTGATCCAAAAAGCTTCACGTTTTTTTCTAAATTCATCCGTTTCTTCTAATGTGTCTTTAATTGGTGGTTGTTCAATAGGATGGATTTCGAAATCGTCCAAAGAATGGCCAGGAAGGTTAAAATGTTGTGCTACTGGGGCATCAGCATTATGTTTTATATCCTGTTTGTGTCTAGTAGCACGTTCTCGAAAAGGATTTTGACTTTGACCAACCTACTGTTTCCGACATCGCTTACAAGTGATAAGGTAAATAATGTTTGGTGAATTACAATGGAGGGGGTTACGGATCTGATAATGATTTTTCGTTTGTTCGGAGGAAAATTCCTCTTTCTGATCAGGCATAAAAGTATGCAGTCTACAACGAGGCTTTTTGCAATTAAATACCGCGCCACTACCATTTTGCAACGGTCTGTTGTGTTCAATCTTCAGTGGTTCGAAATCGGTAGTTTCAGCTGGACTTTCGAGCTTTTTCAGGGTTTGGGATTTCAGGCTACGCAAAAGGCGCAGCGAGTACCCTCTCGATCTGAGGGCGCCAAATAGAGTAGAACAAGCCTCATTGAAATTTACCTTATCACTTGAATTGCGGTGGAAACGAATGAGCTGTGATTTGATGATACCTTTAAATGTATGTTGAGGATGAAATGATTTTGTGTGCAACAATTGATGTGAAACAGTTGGTTTAAAATATACTTTATAATCTAAATGACCGGACGCCTGAAATTGCTTGCCTTTATACACGGTCACATCGAGAAAATCAACAGAATTTTCACTGATAGTAGCTTTCAATTTAATATTTGGATCGTGATTGTTCAAAATGTCTAAAAAATCATCAAAATCTTCTTTTGAATGTTCCCAAATAATAAAAATATCATCTAAATACCTGAAATATACGAGAGGATGCTTTGCACATTTGCTTAAGGCATTTTCCTCCCATTCCGCTACATAAATGCTTGCAAAATTAGGACTGAATTTTTTGCCCATAGGACAACCCATTATTTGTAGAAAATATTCTCCATTGAATTGAAAGTCATTACCTTTTAAGCTCAGCTCTAAAAGATCCAAAATTTGTTCATCCAGGCGTTTCGCATCCGGATATTTTTCAAATGCATTTTTAACTGATTTAACTCCTTTATCAATATCAATGTTCGTATACATACTGTCGATATCCAAAGTAGCCAGAATTGCATTTTTCGATATTTTCAATTTCAAAATTTTTGACAGGAAATCCTGTGTATTTTTTAGATAGCTCGGATGTCTATTTGCTATAGGTTTCAGATGATAATCAATTAATTCCGAGATCGCATAAGATTCCGAATTACAATCTGATACAATTGGCCTCCCGGGTGGAGTTAAGTCATCCGTCCATGAAGAACGGTCCTTGTGGATCTTTGGTAGGATATAAAATTGCCTTGTCTGAGCACTGAGCTTAGCTGTTAAATATTTCAATTGTTTTTTGGTAATGTGACCTTCGTCGAGGAGAAATTTTAAGATCTTATTGAATTTTTCGATATTACTAGGCCAAATAAGTGAATCTATTTTCTTATAATGTTTAGTATTGCTGAGTTGTCTCATGGCTTCCTTTATATAATTAACCCGAGATAGAACAACTACCGACCCACCTTTGTCGGCTGGTTTAATTACTAATTTCTTATTTTTTCGAAGTTTCGTGAGGGCTCTCCGTTCACCAGCTGTTAAATTGTCTTTATCGGATAGTATGTTCATGCTGAACACCTTTTGGATGATTCGTTTGCTAGCCTCAATAATTTCGGGATCTACTTCACTATCTGGAGGTGACAAACCAGATGATTCTGTGAAAGGAAGTTTCCGACCGCTGGAGTTTCTAAAGTGGTCTGCTAATTTCATTTGCCTAAGAAAATTACAGTTGTATGATGGTAAATTTGTTTGGTTATCAGTTTTTGGCTTTGGTGCTGGTTCAAAAGTTAAACCGCGATCTAAAAGAGATTTCTCTTGGGTTGTTAGGTCATTGGTGCCAGACAGGTTAACCACATTAGTTCCTAATCCCACATCTGTTAGGCGGCTGTTACCTTTGCCTTTACTTAGTTTAAATTTAGGTGGTTCAACCAGTGATCGTACATAATATTGGCGGTTCTCGTGGTCCAATGGATTAAATCCTGAGCAACATCAAACTTCGCGTCATCAATTTTTGGTATAACGTTAACGTCCTTCACTTTCCGAATGGTTTCGTTGATGATGCTCAGGGTTCTTCTCTCAGCCTGAGGGAGTTTTTGCGAAAAGTTTAGTTCAGCGAAATAAATTTTTGCTGATCTAAACTTGACCCTGATATCGCTAAGCATATTCCGCAACTGCTTAACTACGAGATCAGAATTATCGTTTCGAGAATTCACGCTAATATTTAATAATATTTTTTGGGGACTGGACTGGCCCCTGTGCCCTTTAAACATAGAGCGCAGATGATTGAATTTGGCGCCGGGGTAACACTCCACCTGGATGTCCGGATGGGGATTTCGATCAATGCGTCCTAAATTTGAACTTCCAATCATAAGGATGTTTTTACAAACATCGGGGAGGCGCCAATTCCTTTTGTCAAAATTAACTCCGCTTTTATGCCGAAACTGGGAGAATTTAGAATCAAATGAGCGGCCCGAGTTGTGGCTCGGTGATTTGACTTTCTCTGAGTACGATATACCTGGTTGAACCACACTAGAGGCAGGAGAAGGGGGAGAAGAAACAGAAGCAGGAGAAGAAACAGAAGGAGGAGGAGTTCTAGTGAGAGCACTAGGAGAACCAGAGAAGAAAGGCTGAGGAGGAGTAGGAGGTAGAGGAGCAAGACGAGGTGAGACAGCGTTACTCAATTTGCGAGCATCTTCAGTCACAATATGGACCGGAGATGTTTGCAAATTGAGGCGCTTACTCTGAGAGAAAGAAGAAGTAGAAGGAAAAGAAGAGGGAGAAGTGCTTTGCCTTGATCTTTTCTTATTTTGCTTTTCGCGTTGGGGTAGAGGGACAACACGGGCCGGAGTTTGCTTGCTCCTTCCCGTATTGTTCCTTACTCCAGACGCTGGGCGAAGTTCCAAAATGTAAGACTCATAGGCTGAAATCGTCTTATCTGTCAACTTATTTTTAAAGTTTTTTTGAGCCCAGATCAAGGCACGCGCTGAAGCGCTGTTGAAGTCTATTTTTTCGAGTCCAGGAGGTGGTCGCATAGCCAAAGTTATCTTAGACTTCAACTGGTTTAAATTTATCTTGTAATGCTCAACTAAAGCATTTAACGTTTGGTTGGCCCATCCCACACTAATCTGTCGAAAAACAGAAAAAATGTGTGGGGTGGGAAGAGCCGGCTTTAGAAAGCCACCTAACTCATCTACTTTCTTCTCCAACTGTTTCGGGAAATCCCGGTTAGCCAAATGCTGCTCTAGGAGCCCAGTATGGTGCATACACTGAATCACCTGGAAAAGGGCCTTGACCAATCTAGAATAGGCCTGGAACGATTGTTCCTGGCCTCTTCCAGACTGGGCAACTCTCTTTCCCTGATGCTTCTGTCTTTTTTGAGCCATTTGAAGAATAGGTAGATGAATTTAAAATGAAATTAAAATGAAGAAATGAAATAAATTAAAATGAAATCTAGATATTACCTGTTAGAGAAGATACCTGGATTGGTTGTAGTCTTCAGCAAAGGTAGAAAATAATCCATCTGTCTCGACGCGTTTCGCTTGGTTTGGCTTTTTCAAAGAGACTTTGAGGAAAATGATTCCAACTTTGGGAGGGCATGCATGGTATATATCCATATGTGGGCTGGGGGTGTTTTTCACAACTCAGTACATAATTAAACTCGGTAACAAGCTGACAAATGTCACTCATCTAATTAATTCTTTTCAATCTGAGATGTCTCAAGTTTGTTTTTCACAACTCAGTTTATGTCGTCCAAACAAAATAGATGAAGCCCTATTGATTGGCTTCCATTGAATTTTAATCAGTCAGTGAGTGGTTTGCTTTACTGACCCCATGAAGCCCTATTGGTTGGCTTTGATTTAAGTAAAACGAATCGTGTGTGTGTGTGTGTGGAGGGGGGGGGGGGGGGGAGTTGTGGAACTTATATTGAAACCTGGCCTGTATTACTAGCTGGAAAATACACATATCAACTTTGGTTGAAAACAAATAATCCAAACTGGAGTAATCAGTTGGAAACCAATTGTTTGCAGACAGATGGATGGACGAAATTCATGACTATAGCCCTGACTATAGCCAGGCTAAAAATGCATTTTGTACCAAAGAAAAAATATTGCATGAATGGCCGTGGGTGAGGAGGAGGTGGGGTGAGGGTGAGGGGTGGGGGAGAGTGGGGGTGTGTTAGGGGAGTCCATTTTTTTCCACATGTGGTCAGTCTAAATCCTTCAGAATGCATTTTGAGCAGAGAAAAAAAAATACCTAACTGGCACCATGGGGATGGTGTTTGTCTGGGTTTTTAACAACAAACTTTAACCAAAACTGTAAAACTGCATTCTTGACGAAAGGGCGTGGGGGGGGGGGGGGGGGAAGGGGGGTGTATGTAAGTTTGAAAAAAGGTTCTGCATGTAGTGACTGTAAATAGTTCAAAATGCATATTTGAGGAAAGAAAATATAAAATGCCTAATTGGGGGGGGGGGGGGGGGGGGATAATTTCTGTCTGGATTTTTAACCACAAACTTTAACAAAAAAAGCATTTTTGACAAAAGGAAAAAAAAAGGTTCTGCATGTAGTGACTGTAAATAGTTAAAAATGCATATTGGAGGAAATAAAAAAAAATAAAATGCCTAATTGGGGGGAGGGTGGAGGGGGGTGGTGGTGCTTGTCTGGGTTTTTAACCAAAACTGTAAACAAGCATTTTTGATGAAAGGAAAAAAAAGTGCCTAATTGGCCCGGGGGAGGGGGGGGGGGGGAAAGGAGGTGGGGTACGTAAGTTTAAAAAAAAGGTTCTGCATGTCGTGACTGTAAATAGTTCAAAATGCATATTGGAGAAAAGTAGAAAAAAAAGTCTAATTGGGGATGGGGGGGGGGGGTGCGGGGGTAGGGGGTGTTGGTGTTTGTTTGGGTTTTTAACCACAAACATGGAGTCACCCTACCAAGCTACAATGAAATCCCTTCATAATTATGGCCTGTGGAATATTCTAACAGTTTTCGGGCTTCGGGCCTCTGTTGCCGTCACAGTTGCCCAAAAGTGGACGTTCTCATCTAGACATTATATGAAGTCAACCTATCACGTTACAATGAAATCCCTCCATAAATATGACCTGTAGACTGTGCTAAAGGTATTCGGGCTTCGGGCCCCTGTTGCTGTCACAGTTGCCCAAAAGGGGACGTTCTCATGTAGACATTATATGAAGTCAACCTATCAAGTTACAATGAAATCCCTCCATAAATATGATGTGTAAACTGTGCCAAAGGTTTTTGGGTTCAGGCTCGGGCAGCCACCATGGTTGAATGATTGCAACCAAAAGGGGACATTCTCATCTGGGCATCATGTGGATTGATCCTACGAAGTTACAATGAAATCCCTTCATAAATATGACTGTAGACTGTGATGAAGGTTTTCGGGTTTCGGGCACCTGGAGCTGTCAAAGTTGCCCAATCACGTCCAAAAGGGGACTTCTTTCTCATGTTGACATTATATGAAGTCAACCTATCAAGTTACAATGAAATCCCTCCATAAATATGACCTGTAGACTGAGCTAAAGGTTTTCAGGTTTTGGGCTCGGGCAGGTTGTGACGGTTGATAGATCACGGCCAAATGGGGGAAATTCTCATGTAGACATCATACAGAGTCATCGTATCAAGTTACAATGAATGCATCCATATTAAACATGACCTGCAGACTGTGCTAAAAGTTTTTGGGTTTCGGGCTTGGGCAGCCATCACGGTTGACAGATCATGCCCAAATGGGGACGTTCTCATCTAGGCATTATACATAGGCATTCTATGAAGTTGTAATGAAATCCCTTCAAAAATACGACCTGTAGACTGTGCTAATGATTTTCAGGTTTTGGGCTCGGGCCAGCCATACTGGTTGACCGATCACGACCAAAAAGGGAACGTTCTCATGAAGACATGACCTAAAACCTGCATATGAAATTTTGTGATGATCAGACAAGAACTACTGGGTATAGCCTGTACTTGAAGGTTGAATAAAAAACTTTAACCACAAACTTTAACCAAAACTCCAAATGTCAACTAAACAGGAAAAGAAAAAAAAAAAAAGAAAAAAAAAAAAAAACCCACTTGAACCTTCAGTAAAAAACTTTAACCACAAACTTTTAACCAAATACTCTTAATGTTAACAGACGGACAGATGTACGGACGGACGGACAAAAGTCATTACTATATCCCTTACTGTAAACAGTCGGGCTAAAAATGGTCCTGGGTGAATTCCACTTCCAACAAAGGAGATTATGTTTATCTCTCGGGTATACATAGGGTGCTGTTCGTGTCCGAAAACAGCCCATTTCAACAAAATTACAATGCTTGGCAGCCTGTAGAGGGTTAATAAACGCTCACCGGAATATTTTGTCCATGCAACTTGTAATGTCACACAAAGACCTGCGAAAAGTCAATTTTTCTTGAAAACCTACAAGTTTGCTTTTAGAGAAATCCACAGAAAATGGAAATTTTAAGCTTTTAGGGGGTATCTCTCTTTAGCCTGCACAAAATGGGTTAAGACTCTAACTTTTGAATACCCTTACTACTTACAAAAACGTTTCCGTATAAATTTTGTTCTCAATAAAAGAAGGCACTTTACTTCGTGCATACCATTGGGTGCTGTTGGTGTCCCAAAACAGCCCATTTTAATCACAATTTTGACTTTTAGCAGCCCATGGAGGATTAACAAATGCTAACAGGAGTATTTTGTCCATGCAACTTGTATTGTCACACCAAGACCTGCACGTGGCCAATTTTTTCTGAAAATCTACAAGACTTGTTTAGAGAAATTCACGGAAAACATGAATTTTTTAGACTTTGAGGGGAATTGCAGTTTTACCAGTCCAAAACGGGTTAATGCCTGGTTTTTTGAATACCCTTATTACTTGCAAAAATGATCCACGATCAATCTCACTTAATTCCAATAAATGAAGTTATGTTTATCTCTCGTGTATCGTTTGGGTGCTGTGGGGCCCAAAAACAGTCAATTTCATCAAAATTTTGTTGTTTGGCAGACTGTGGAGCATTACCATATGCATTGCCGAAAATCTCTTGTATATGAATAGTCCTGTATCAGACAGGTCTAACAATGATGAATTTTTAAAAAAAAAATCTAGAAGATGTGTTTTGACAAAGTGCCTATAAACCCTAATTTTGACAGTTTTTTGCCAATTCTGGCGAAATGAGGGTTAAATAGAAAATTCCGCTTTCGTACATTTTTTAGATTTTGTGCCCCTCTATGCGTGTGCAACATTTTGTGAAAATCGGCTTGAAAATGGCTTCTGAATTGTACAGACAAAATGTGTGGGGAAAAAATAAAATAAAACAAAAATAACCCCCCTCCCCCCCCCCACCCCCCCCCCCCCCCCCCCCCCACCCAAAACAATAATAATAATCTGTAGAAAAACAATAGTCTTTTCCAGAGGGAAAAGCCTGATAAGGCTGATTTCTTGATTTAACATGACTGAACAACATTATTTATGATGGAGTTTTTATTTTTGGGAACTAATACATGAACATTCGATTTTAGGTCAGAGAGTCAAGTGATTACGCCGGAATCACGAATCGGGATCTTGGAATAATGGATGAAAGTTCACTACATTTCCTCCCCACTTATTTTGATTTTAGAGATCAAGTCTGCCTGGTTGCTTTCTAATTCTCTGAGGGTACCGTCTTTTGGTGTTTAATGTAGTATCTGGGTGTTGTTTGGTGGTATCATCAGTGTCAAGGCGGGAAGAATCAGGGGACTCTGAGTCTCAGGTGATGGTGTTCTTTCTGTCACTGAGACGGGTGTACTATCCACGTTGACAGAGTCAAACATTGGAAAGTTTGAAGCAACTGCTTCATCGGTACAAGTTTCATCACTTGTACCAGCTGGTATGATATGGTCAACATGTATGTGAGATGACCTGTTACCAATCTGCTCCAATGTACGACAACTGACCAATCTTTTGCATGACAGTACCTTTATTCCATTTCTGTAGGCCTCTAAAATTGCGAACTAAAACTTGATCTCCTGGAATACATTCTCTAACTTTGACTTTTTTCTATCTTGTTGCTTGGTCTGACATTCCTGTTTGTTTTCCATGTCTTTTAAATGTTCGGTTTCAACAAACTAATTTTAGTTCACAATTTTCGTTTCAAGAAAAGTTCAGCAGGTGATAATCCTGTCACTGAATGCAGAATACTTTGATATGACAGTAAGAAATTGTCAACTTTATGTTGAAGTGATAGGACTCTTGTATTGACTTGATTTCATTGCTAGTTTGAACACTTGCACAGCTCTCTCGGCTGCTCCATTGGATGCTGGGTGGTAAGTAGGAACACAAGAATGTTTACTATTGTTGGAGAGAAACCATGTGCTACAAACTGCATTCCGTTGTCTGAATAGATTTCCATGGTAGGAAATAGGAACAAAAAATGTTTCTCAGTTTTTCAATAGTTTTTGATGTTATCATGTGGGCAATTTCAATCCATTTAGAATAAGCATCAATTCATATTTGATAATTTTGCTTTTCATGTTCCAAAAAATCAATGTGAATTTGCTCAAAAGGATGAGTTGGCCATTTCCAAGGCTGGAGAGGTACACTTTGTGGTAAGTTTCTATTTAATGTGCATGTGCTGCAGTTTTTAATTAAACATTCAAAGTGTCCATAAAGGTTTGCCACCAAATGTGACTGCGGGCCAATGCTTTTGTTCTCAAAATACCAATGTGTTCTTCATGCAAATGTGATAGAACTTTGTCTTGAAGACTTTTGTGAATCACCACTCTCACTCCCCACATTAAACATCCTTGATCAACAGATGTTGATTATAATATGGCTTAAAATTATCATCATGTAAAATTTCAGGCCATCCATTCATTATATAATCAGTTACACGAGAAAGTAATTTATCTTTTTCAGTTGCATTTCTTACTTCCAAGGCAGTCAAAGGAATGTCCTCAAAGTAATCAACTTTGAAATTGAGTTTTCTTCATCTGTTGCAGTTTCTTCTGAAGGCAATCTTGGAAGGGCATGCACATTGCTGTGATCATTGGTGTTTCTGTATTCTATCTCATACTGATGTGATGATAATATCAGAGCCCATCGTTGAAGTCTTGCTGCAGCCATTGTTGGTATGCCTTTTCTTTCATTGAAAATTGATGTGAGTGATTGAGCAGCTCCCATAGTAGTGATTCAGAAAGCTGATGGTCATTTACGAATATGTGGTGATTACAAGTAACCATCAATCCTTGCTGCAACAATGAAAGATATCCACAGCCAACCCCAGATGAACTGTTTGCAACATTAGCAGGTGGAAGATATTTCACAAAACTAGACTTATCACAAGCTTACAAGCAATTATTGAAGGAGATACCTGACAATAAACACACCGTGACTTGTACCAATACAATCGGACGAAAACAGCTTGGGTCTTGTTTGGACAAAAAGACACACATAACATGTAATAATAAAAACACTTTGGTTGGCCACTGATTTGTCACGATTCTCAGGTGCGAAGGACTTGATTAGCCCTGAGTTCCCAAATTAGAGATGGGTGGTTTTCAATTTTCATGTCGGTTCCGGTTTCGGTTTTGGTTCATTCAAAGAGTCGGTTTTTGGGTTTCGGTATTCATTGTACAAACATAACAATACATTGCACTTGCATATCAGAAGATGTATTTTGCGCCAGTCACTGTCACTGGGATTCCCTTGCCAGGGCAATGCACCAGTGTAATAGCCTATACCAGTACTCTGATTTCCTGAGCACAATGTATTTGCATAAATTATCTCAAGAATTCAAGTTTGAGAAAAATCATATTTGCCTCGAGTCTGTTGCAAATTAGCCCCACCTCCCCCCCCCCCCCCCAATACCTATGTTTAGGGTAAACCAACACACCCTAAAAAATTATGCCGACCATAAAAATTTTATCGAGTAAAGGTTGCTCACATAGGTCATTGAAAACCCTAAATTTCATCCAACTTCAACTGTGATTTTGACGCTGACTTTGGAGTTCAAGCTTTCAAAATTACATGTAGAAATAAATATATTTGTCATTTATAATTATGGAACAAGTGACAAGTTCCAGTTCTGCAATGGAAATCACATTTAATAAACAGATGAACGTTTAAACCATGATGCGTAAGAAGTAATTTAATTTAGTCACCTATTTTCGCGGTAAATGCCACACTCGACACGCAATACCAATTAGTGCAGCTGTTCTGAAAAGAGGGTATTGCAACTCTGAAGTTTGAACACAAGGTTAACTTTAGATTGTTTCTCTCTTTATTCTGGGAAACGAAGACCTGATTCGAGTTTTTCAACACTGAAGTTGAAAACATTGACAACAGGTTTTCTGTGATTGTTTCCGTTTTGGTTTTGATAACAAAACTGAAACCGAGCCGAATTTTGGGTTAACTGCCCATCTCTAACTGTGCCACTCTCAAGTGTTCTTGCAGGGAATGCCAGTGAGGGTTGAAGTTCAAGTTATCTTTGCTGTTTGTGATAAACTTTTGTTACACAGTGCACTCATCAAAAGAGTTCTCAACAGATGCCTATTCACATTCAACAGTTTCATTTACCCTCTGCACACAGATGTCAAAATATGAAAACAAGTTTTTCCTATAATGCAACAGTAAATTTAATCAATTCAATCTTGTTTGACAGAACTCATTGGGCTCTGTCAAACAAGACTGAATTGGTTAAGTTCCTAAGTTGCATTGTGGGAAATATTAGCTGTTTGATTTATTTATTCACTGGTTCAACAGTCCAAGTGCATTGACAGGAAACACATTCTGGGCGCATGTATCCCTCCAATAGAAATTTAAATTTTATAGTAAATTTACTTTCCTATTATACCTACTACAATTGTTACTACAGGATGAATAGACAAAAGGAGGAGGGAATCACTGCAGTGGAAGTCCCTAACTCGGAAAATATACTCTCTATTTTGATCATTCCCAAACGATTTGGGAAAGAAAAGTGGTGCAAAAGCACCAAGAAACAAGAGGCCCCACGTGGCCTTAATCGCTCACCTGACAAAGTGACTCTAAGAAGTATTTTAGGTCACCTTCACCATGTCATGCCTCATCAACATTAACTGGTTGAGTGATAGATTTTGTTTGAAGTTCAACATTTGTTACCTAAAATTAGTTTTATTTAAAATCATTGGTGTGTGGCCAATCTCCAATGATTTTTAATAAAGCAAATTTATCTCTGCAGACAAACTGGTTTAGCATGAAGCACAAACAAGGAATGTGAAGAGATAGCCTTGGACATCTCTCCCCAACTGTGGATATCTTCCATGTGCTACATGTATATATTTGCATGCAAGAAAACAAAAATTTTCACAAATTTTATTTTTTTTTATCATCATTGGAACAAGCTCAAACAGCTTATTCCAATAGGGGTATGGGAAGATCAGGTATATTTTTGAGACAGAAATGTGAATATATAAATAATGGTGTTTTTTTGTGAATGATGCTGGAGAATTTTGCGTAAAGATATGGTAAATGGTTTGTTCTGGATACAGAATGATGCAAAAGTATTTAAATTTGATTAGGCAAGTTGTTCCTATAATGCATTTAAAAATTGAAGTAACTGTTTTTTTGCTGACGAACTTTTAGATGTGTGTGTCTGTGTTTGTGTGTGTGTGTGTGTGTGTGTGTGTTTGTGTGTGTGTGTGGGGGGGGGGGGGGGGGGGGGGGGGGGGGGGGGGGGGGGGTTAAGAGTGTTCTTGCAAACAAAATTCCTGAATAAATGGAAAATTTTATTTTTTGTGTGAAAGACATAGTGCGTGAATGTTGATTGGAACAAGCTTAGAGAGCTCATTTTAATGTGAAGTCATAAAGCTGTGTTTTACGTACGAAATTCTGGAATAACTAAAAAAATTGCTTTTTTGACTCAAAAAGCATGGTGTGCGACCTCTCATTGGAATGAGCTCAAAAAGCTCATTCCAATGGGGTATTTACAAGCGATAAGTACATGTATGTTTAAGAGACAAAAATTAAAATTTGAATAGCGATTTTTGCGAAGAATGCTGACAAGTTTTGGCAGTTATGCTGGTAAAAAGGTAAGATATGCAAAGTGGTTGTTTTTTAGAGGCGACATTTAATTAAGGGGAATTAACCCTTGATTACTGAGGTAACTTCTAAAAGTACTGAAATTTCATGAAGCAATGTGAATAACAGACAACAGTTGCCTAAAAATTTCATGAATAACTAAAATTTTTATTCCTTTGTCTCGAAAACATGGCATATGACCTTTGTTGGAATGAGCTGAATGCGTGTGTTCCAATGAGGGGTCATAAAATTTGAACGAAGATTTGTGTGAATAATGCATTAGTACTGCTAGATTTGGGTAAACGGTTCACCCTGGATACCACCCCTTCTATAGTAGATCTTTTCTGCCAATTTTGTCTAAGATTCTATCAACTTTACAAATAAATACGTTCATGAATCACAATCAGATCCACCCTACAATGTTGCATACCAAATATCAAAAGATTCTGCCTGCTGGATCTGGAGAAGAAGATTTTTTAAGAAATATGCCTGAAATGCACTAAGTTAAAATTTGGGCTCCTATACGGAGCCCAAATATAAACCCAGGGGGCAGATTTGAACAAACTTGAATCAGATCCACCCCACAATGTTGCTTACCAAATATGAAAAGATTCTGAAGCTGGATCTGGAGAAGAAGATTTTTTAAGAAATTTGCCTGAAATGCACTAAGTTCGAATTCGAGCTTCTATAGTGAGCCCAAATATGAAACTAGGAAGCCGATTTGAACAAACTTGAATCAGATACACCCCACAATGTTGCATACCAAATATCAAAAGATTCTGCCTGCTGGATCTGGAGAAGAAGATTTTTAAATAATTTGCCCGAAATGCACTAAGTGCGAATTCGGGCTTCTATATTAAGCCCAAATATGAATCCAGGGGGCCAATTTGAACAAACTTGAATCAGATCCAAACCGCAATGTTGCATACCAAATATCAAAAGATTCTGCCTGCTGGATCTGGAGAAGAAGATTTTTGAAGAAATTTGCCTGAAATGCACTAAGTGCGAATTCGGGCTTCTATATTAAGCCCAAATATGAATCCAGGGGGCCGATTTGAACAAACTTGAATCAGATCCACCCCGCAATGTTGCATACCAAATATCAAAAGATTCTGCCTGTTGGATCTGGAGAAGAAGATTTTTGAAGAAATTTGCCCGAAATGCACTAAGTTTGAATTCGAGCTTCTATAGTGAGCCCAAATATGAATCCAGGGGGCCGATTTGAACAAACTTGAATCAGATCCACCCCGCAATGTTGCATACCAAATATCAAAAGATTCTGCCTGCTGGATCTGGAGAAGATGATTTTTTAAGAAATTTGCCTGAAATGCACTAAGTTCGAATTCGAGCTTCTATAGTGAGCCCAAATATGAATCTAGGAAAGCCGATTTGAACAAACTTGAATCAGATCCACCCCACAATGTTGCATACCAAATATGAAAAGATTCTGCCTGCTGGATCTGGAGAAGATGATTTTTAATAAATTTGCCCGAAATGCACTAAGTCCCGAATTCAGGCTTCTATATTAAGCCCAAATATGAATCCAGGGGGCCGATTTGAACAAACTTGAATCAGATCCACCCCGCAATGTTGCATACCAAATGTCAAAAGATTCTGCCTGCTGGATCTGGAGAAGATGATTTTTTAAGAAATTTGCCTGAAATGCACTAAGTTCGAATTCGAGCTTCTATAGTAAGCTCAAATATGAATCTAGGGAGCCGATTTAAACAAATTTGCATCAGATCCATCCCACAATGTTGCATACCAAATATCAAAAGATTCTGCCTGCTGGATCTGGAGAAGAAAATTTTTTAAGAAATTTGCCTGAAATGCACTAAGTTCGAATTCGAGCTTCTATAGTGAGCCCAAATATGAATCTAGGAAGCCGATTTGAACAAACTTGAATCAGATCCACCCACAATGTTGCATACCAAATATCAAAAGATTCTGCCTGCTGGATCTGGAGAAGAAGATTTTTAATAAATTTGCTTGAAATGCACTAAGTTCAAATTTGGGCTCCTATACTGAGCCCAAATATAAACCCAGGGGGCCGATTTGAACAAACTTGAATCAGATCCACCCCACAATGTTGCTTACCAAATATGAAAAGATTCTGCCTGCTGGATCTGGAGAAGAAGATTTTTTAAGAAATTTGCATGAAATGCACTAAGTTCAAATTCGAGCTTCTATAGTGAGCCCAAATATGAATCTAGGAAGCCGATTTGAACAAACTTGAATCAGATCCACCCCACAATGTTGCATACCAAATATCAAAAGATTCTGCCTGCTGGATCTGGAGAAAAAGATTTTTTAAGAAATTTGCCTAAATGCACTAAGTTTGAAATTGGGCTCCTATACTGAGCCCAAATATGAGCCCAAATATGAACCCAGGGGGCCGATTTGAACAAACTTGAATCAGATCCACCCTACAATGTTGCATACCAAATATCAAAAGATTCTGCCTGCTGGATCTGGAGAAGAAGATTTTTTAAGAAATTTGCCTGAAATGCACTAAGTTCGAAATCGGGCTCCTATACTGAGCCCAAATATTAACCCAGGGGGCCGATTTGAACAATCTTGAATCAGATCCACCCCACAATGTTGCTTACCAAATATGAAAAGATTCTGCCTGCTGGATCTGGAGAAGAAGATTTTTTAAGAAATTTGCCTGAAATGCACTAAGTTCGAATTCGGGCTTCTAATGTAAGCCCAAATATGTATCCAGGGGGCCGATTTGAACAAACTTGAATCAGATCTACCCCGCAACATTGCATACCAAATATCAAAAGATTCTGCCTGCTGGATCTGGAGAAGAAGATTTTTGAAGAAATTTGCCTGAAATGCACTAAATTCGAATTCAAGCTCCTATAGTGAGCCCAAATATGAATCTAGGGAGCCGATTTGAACAAACTTGAATCAGATCCACCCTACAATGTTGCATACCAAATATCAAAAGATTCTGCCTGCTGGATCTGGAGAAGAAGATTTTCAAAGAAATTTGCCTGAAATGCAGTAAGTTCAAATTTGGGCTCCTATACTGAGCCCAAATATAAACCCAGGGGGCCGATTTGAACAAACCTGAATCAGATCCACCCCACAATGTTGCATACCAAATATCAAAAGATTCTGCCTGCTGGATCTGGAGAAGAAGATTTTTTAAGAAATTTGCCTGAAATGCACTAAGTTCGAAATCGGGCCTCCTATACTGAGCCCAAATATGAACCCAGGGGGCCGATTTGAACAAACTTGAATCAGATCCACCCTACAATGTTGCATACCAAATATCAAAAGATTCTGCCTGCTGGATCTGGAAAAGAAGATTTTTAATGTTTTTCCCATTGCCTACAGTGTTAAAAAGTGCTGACTCAGCACTTTTTCAAAGTCCCGAAACTGTACCCTATGATAAAACCGATGGCAATTTTTTTTTACCAATCCTTTCTGTTGGTCCTAAGGAAGCTGCACACCAAATAAAAATTCTCAGTGCCGTGCAGTTTTGGAGATATGGGCGTTTTAAATTTTTTCTATTTTTAGCTCCTGCGGTTCCCACGGGGCTGCGAGAAAAATTTTTTTTGCATAAATCAAGTACTCATGACCCAATAAGCCCTCACATAAAATTTGGTTCAAATCAGCCTCTTGGTTTGGAAAATAGAAATTTTGGGCGGAGCAAAAAATTTTGCCCCTCTCATAACAACGCCAAGTATAGCCCCACAAACTTCTCTTGAACAAATCTGAGTCTACACCTCAAAAGGAAGCTGCACACCAAATATCAAGTCTCTGCTACTGCTGGTTCATGAGAAGAAGATTTACAAAGATTTTGGTGCCCCTTGGGGGCGTGGCACCACCCAGGAAGAGGGGCAACTTCATTTGAACAAATCTGAATTGGCATTAGGTAATAAACATTTAGCCAACATTTGAATAAAATTGGGCTAGTGGTTTAGGAGGAGAAGTCGATAATGTAAAGTTAACGCCGGACGGACGACGCCGGACAGAAAGTGATTAGTAAAGCTCCCCTTGAGCTTCGCTCAGGTGAGCTAAAAATAAGTCAAAACTGGGTCGAGTGCTACCGGAGCACACCCAGTAGGGTACACTATTCTCCTAGTACAGATCCACGGCTTCCGGTACCAGTGTGCAGATGTGTAACTAATGACTCATTCTTTTGAATCTGCCAACATTGGAGTTATGTGATCAGTGGGGAGGAGGATTCTTACCCGAATAAGATGGGAGGGCCTCCATGTAAACAATTGTGGTAGGTATAATAAGAAAGGAAATTTACTATAAAATTTAAATTTCTTATCAACCTACCTTACAATTGTTTACTACAGGCTGAATAGACAAAAGGAGTAGGGAATCACATAATCAAAGCCCACATAACCCGACTGCACTGGAACCGTGGACAGAAGAAGAGTTCCCTAGGCCTATCAAACCATAGCATCACAAACATTAGTAGAAGACAATGAGAGTTGAGGTGTATGGATCTGTGTGACGCATAGACAGAAAGGACAGTAAACAGCACAGGGCTGGAACTGAGCTTGAAGAAGCCTAATGGCTAGGGTAGACAACAGCCTGAGCAGAAGAAAGAGGGCCCAAAGAAAAAAGGTCCTCAAACTGCTCCTGCAACTGACACAGATAGAAGGTGGAGAAAGTAGAAGCATTTCCCCATTAGGCTGCCTGCATAACATCCGACAACTTGACAAAGTTAGCATAAGCCCAGGAGGTAGACAAGGCACGCACCTCGTGGGCAGAAATACGATTGGTAATACAATCATCAGTTGCTAGATGAGTGTAGGCCGTGCGAATAGCAAGACAAATCCATTGAGAAATGGATTGAGGAGAGATCTTCTGTCGACCAGAATCGTTTCCTGCCTTTCCTAATGAACTGCGTCCGGTTGAGATAAATGTGAAGTGCACGAACTGGACAGAGCAAAGGGCAATTACCCTCAGCAGAAGGAAGAGCCTAATACAGATAGGAGGTGGAGTTGTTTCTGGTATCTGATTCTTGGCCAAAAAGGAGCAATCAGTGGTAAAAGTAACACTGTTGGCGGAGCTCCTGAAAAAGGCCGGATCAACCGAGAGGGCGTGAAGCTCACTAACCTGTCTGGCTGAGGCAAAAGCCATCAGAAAAGCCATCTAGTATGTGGGAGAATGCATATCCACCTGGGATAAAGGTACAAACGGCGCCCCCCCCCCCCCCCCCCCCCGCGCCAAGCAAAGCAGCACCCAAGAAAGATTCCATCTAGTGGTAAGCTGTAAAATCCTAGGCCTTTTCAAAGAAAAGTGCCGAATAAGCTTGGAAAAGTATGGATTATTGCCGATACGATGCTTTCCCACGTACGAAAAGGTCTCTGAAAAAAAAGTACCCTTTGATGGTAACAGGCTGGAGACCTCGAGAATCAAACAGATATACCAGAAACTTCACAATCTGTGCTATCGAAGGATTGACATAATCAACAGAGTGATCTGCACACCATCGACAGAAGACCTGCCACTTAGCCGCATAGGCTAAACCAGTGGAGTGTCTCCTTGAAGAAGAAATGCACTTACACTCAGACTTCTCAATACACAAACCCAGCGCAAGCAGGGATAGCACTAACTGATGACAAATGCCTTAGCATACAGCGCCACCTTGCCCCCACACTGGCAACTGGGATTAAGTGCTTTGCCCACGGACACAACACGGTTGCCCCTGGTGGAATCGAACTGTGGACCTTTCAGTTTTAAGTCCAATGCCATAACCACTGAGCCACTACACGCCCTCTGTACACAATTAACTTAAAGTAAACTCTAGGAATGAGCTGCAGATAGTGACTGTGCTAATCGTGGCTTGGGAAGATCTAAAACAGATATTACCCCCACCCCCACAAACTCCAACAAGAACATATCTGCAACCCCTGAAGGAAAAAAACGTCTGACGACACCCCCCCCCCCCCACCCCCACCCCACCCCCCACTCCTCCCAAACCAAAAATTTTCGGGTTACCAAGATCAACTGAGGAACTAAAGAGACTGATAAAACATAATGGACATTTTGTCACACATACAAATTTACATACATTTATTATTGGGTCATCTTTCTATTCAAACTCACATTATAAAGAACACACAAAATTTATCTCTATCCCATAAATTTGCACAGCTGTAAATAGAGATCTGACAAAAGCTTTTCACCAATGCACATGTATTAAATCGTTTACACAAATAAGAGGCCACTAGGGGCCTTAATCGCTCACCTGATAAAAACTGCTTAAAGAAGGATTTAAAGTCACATTCAGCATCCACATGT